>CM038214.1:111437591-111924105 GCA_021442155.1 Cymbidium sinense
AATCTCTAAACCCTAAATCCTAACCTTAAAACTTAAATGTATAAACTCCTAAACCCTAAACCTCTAAACCTTGTAAACTAAATAAACCTAAATCTACATTTTAATTAAAACTCCTAAACTTAAAATCTAAACTTCTAAGTTTAAACTAAAATCAACTAAACTTAAACCTAAAACTTAAACTCTAAAACCCTAAACTTAAACTCTAACTTAAACCTTAAACTAAACTTTAAACCTACCTAAACCTAAACTCCTAAACTCTAACCTTAAACCCTAAAAACCTAAACTTAAACCTAATGTAACTAAAGTTAAGAAATAAACCTAAACCCTAAGACCTAATAAACCTAAACCTAAACCTGTTCCTAGAGTGTGAGTCATCCTCATGTTGACTAGCCCCTTTATACACGCCAAACCCACCTCTGAGCCCTCACCTCTATGGATTTCCTTTACCCTCTCATTTTGGCTTTTGCCACTACTTGATGCTTTGGCATGATTATGATTCCTTCTAAATCGACCACTGCCGCTTTTGTGTTTTACTTGAGTGACTCATGGCTTGGTGTCTTCCCAATGATTCTATGTGGAAACTGGATCCAATTGATCCTATAAGGGCATCCACTACCTTGGCTTCACCGCTTCAAAATCATTCAAAGATGTCATCACTAAGTAAGATAGCTATTCGTGAGTCCTGAACTTGTTTTAACTTCTTTCGAGGCATGCTTTCATATGTGCTTTAATTGACAGGAAAAGCTTACTAAGCCATTTGAATTGACTTTTGTTGGAAAGTTTACTATTTGTAGGTCGAATCTGGAAAACTTTCTTTCTTTCTTTGATAGTTTGAAACTTTTGGGTGCTTTTATGATTGATTTAATTGATCCTCACCATATTTTGATTCAGTTAATGAATGATTTGGATTACTCACATGTTTTTGCTCTTCGTTCTTATTTTGTTTTCAATTATCAAATGAGGTTGCTAAAATGGACTCCACTATTTCATATTAGGGAAGAATCCAATCATCTTTGGATTTGATTTCTCCCCAATATGTGTATTAATTTCATTAATCATCAATTCCTTTTTGTTGTGGGTGCTTTATTTAGTTTGCCATTGCAAATTGATCGTGAAATGACTATAAATCTTGACCTTCGGCTAGAATCCTTATTGAATTGGACATTACAATGAAACACTCCAAAAAAAATTTGGTTTGGATCTAAAAATTATGGTTATATGCAGAAAGCTGATTTTGAAAATTTCCTTGTCTTTTGTTCTCATTGTAAAATCCAAAGGCACGATAATTATGAATGTTTCATTCATGCATCCTCACCTAAAAAAGAAAATTCCTGTTAAGGAAACTATTATTCCTAACCCTAGGTCAACCACTATTAAATATCAAAAAGTTAATTAAAAAAAAAAGGATTCATTGATTGTTTATAATAAGGCTATTTTACCTCTTATTTCTTCTATGCAATTGAAGGTTTCTAATGTGGAAAATAATAATTTCTCTAAACTTTGGATGATGATTCTTTTCCTCTAAGTCAATCCCATCCTTACCCATTTTGATTGAAAAATGAAGCTTTAATTGAAAATATTAATGAGGATATCAATGTTATGCATCATTCAAATTCAATGGAGAATATGGTTTAGCTTCTCATGATATTTAGTTTGAAAACCGACTTTACTTTAGTTCGTGATGATTTAAATTTTCAAAAGATTTGGTTTTGTCTAAAAATCTAGGTATTGAAGAAGAAGAGGGCTAGATGTCACACTTTCCTTCTTAATAAATTTGTTTCCCTCGCTTGCTATATGCTCATTTGCCTCATTTCTTTAATGGCTTGGAAGAAGGAGAACTCACTTCTATACAGGAGACTTCTCCTAAATCTGTGATAATGTTGCTAAATCCTTCTTGGATGATGATTATATGGGAAAATGAAATGGTTTCCAAACATGTCATGCTAAAAAGAAAATAAATGTTAAAAAATTCCTTCCTAAAGTATCCAAAAACACTAGATCTACTATGACCTACCTCTCTTAATTAACCTTTTCTTAACCCCATTTTTATTTCCTTATGTTTAATTTTTTTTAGTTTAGAATGTTAGAGGGATCGGTACCCTCTCCATTTGTAACCATATTAGAAACCTTTCTCGTATTCATAATATTTCTTTACTTATTATTTTGGAGCCTCTTATTCATGCAAACAAAATTAACCATGTTGCTAGAATGATCTATTTCAATAAATTTTTCTCTCATGTTAGTAATAAAATTTGGTATTTTTGGAATAATTTTGCTGATGTTTCTATTCTTGATGATTTTCAACAAGTTGTCAATCAAAATATCTTATGGTGACTATTATGTTTTGGGTTCTTTTGTCTATGCATCTTGTAATAGATCAGGTAGAAATCTTCTTTGGAAAAATTTGAGGAATTTTGCTACCTCTATCAATAAACATTGGTTTGTTGGTGGGAATTTCAACACTATTTTATTCTCTTCTAAATGAAGTGGTGGTTGCTCTCTAATATTCATTCCGGAAGAATTTTCCAATATGATCCTCAATTGCAATTTGATTGATATTGGCTTTAAGGTTCAAATTTTACTTTGCAAAACTCTAGACTTTGGCAAAGGTTGGAGATTCTTTTAATACTCATTGGATTACTTAATGGCCTATTACTGTCAATCATTTAAGTAGAACCTTTGATCATGCACCTCTTTTGGTTTCTATTAAAGATAACTCTAATAGATTAAAAAATTTCTCTCATTTTAGATTTTAGAACATGTGGATTCAACATATTGATTTCTTTAATGTTGTGGCTAACAATTGGAAAGCTCCCTTACATCCTGACAATTCAATTATGGAGATGAATAGATTTTGGTTTAAGCTTAAATGACTTAAATAAAATCTGGGTTGGTGGAATAAGCATTATTTTAAAAACGTTTTTGCTAATATCAAAGAAATGGAAAAATTGGTTTGTGATCTTGAAGTTGTTGTTATGTCTGATCCTACTAAGATTAAGAACTTGACTGAGGTGAAAGATAAACTTGTTAATTTTCAAAATATGGAAGAGACTTATTGGCACCAAAAAGCTGCTAGCAAACATATTTTGGATGGTGGCAGAAATACTATATATTTCCTTGCTTTAGTTAATAAAAGGAGAGCTTTAAATAATATTCAAAAAATTAAAGATGATAATGGAGAATGGATTATGGAGAGTAATGATATTAAGGATTCAACCATTAATTACTTCAGAAATATGCTTAATAAGAGTTGCTCTTATGAAGCTATTTCTAAATCACTTGATTCCATTATTATAACCAATAATGATAATGATTATTACTATTATACCTAATGAAGAAGAAATTTTAAAGTTCTTAAATGAACATAGATTCTATTGTTGGTGGAGGGTTTAACTACCCAATTTTTTTCAAAATGTTGGTCTATTATTAAAAAATGATTTGGTTGAGGCTATGATTGATTTTTCAATGGTAATCCTTTTCCTAGATATTTTTCTAGCACTTATTATTGTTCTCATACCTAAGAAAGATAATTCGACTATTGAGTGATTTTAGACCTATTAGTGCAAAATTTTAACCAACATGTCTCAGCTTTTTAC
Organism: Cymbidium sinense; assembly: GCA_021442155.1. Taxonomy (NCBI): domain Eukaryota; kingdom Viridiplantae; phylum Streptophyta; class Magnoliopsida; order Asparagales; family Orchidaceae; genus Cymbidium; species Cymbidium sinense. The sequence goes on from CM038214.1 coordinate 111,441,188, forward strand.
TTCATAAGATTATCTATCTAAAACAAACTAGTTGTTAGGGTAGAACTATTTGATAATATTATGCTTGCTCAACAAATTAATTCATGATTTAGATGCTAAGACTAGAGGTGGCAACATTCTATTCAAATTAGATATTACCAAAGCTTTTGACAATATCTCTTGGAATTTCCTTATCCATATTCTAATTTATTTGACTTTTCTAATAAATTATCTTTCTTATTAATTAATAGTAATGGTTTTCTATTTTGCTTAATGGGGAAGCCTTGGGCTTCTTTTCTTTTCCCATGGCCAAAGACAAGGGATCCTCTATCTCACCTTATTTATTTTTTTGTTGTTGAGTACTTATCTAGAGCATCAATGGTCATTCTTAAACAATCATAGTTTGTATTATAGAACTCTTAGTGGTCTTCCTGTTTCTCATTTAAGCTTTGTAGATGATTTCATTATTTTTTGCAATGCTTCTATTCATCATATCAAGAATCTCAAGATTTTTTTAAATAAATTTGGTAGAGAAAGTGGCTATTTTATTACTTCTTCAAGCATCTCCAATAATGAAATTAATCAAATCTTGCATATCACTAACTTTAAACATCAACACCTTCCATTTAAGTACTTGGGTGGTCCTCTTTAAAGGTCCAAATGATCCCATCTTTTTGATGAGTTAATTTTAAATAAAATTTCTTTTTCAAAATTTTATTTACTTTCATTTGGTGGCCGGCTCACTATTCTTAAAAGAACTATCAATTCAATGCCTATTTATTTGATTCAAACTATTATGCCCACTAAAGCTACTCTTATCTGAATTGATCGCTTGCTTAATAAATTTTTTTTGGGGATCCAATAATTCTACTAAGAGAATGCATTCCTAGCATAAATGTTGTGGTCCCTTGTGAAGGTGGTCTTGCAAAAACCAATTTATGAAGCTATTAGTGCCTTCTCTCATAAGCCTGGTGGAATTTTAGAAAGAATGATAGCCTTTGGGCTAATTTTATGATGAAAAATATTGCCAAGGTAAACACCCTCTTATATGCTTATAAAATTGGTGACTCTCCATTTGGAAAAGGCTTTGCTCCATTAAATGGGTTGTTGAACCCTAATATCTTGGGTATTCATTGGGTTCTTCTTTCTTTTGGCAAGACAATTGGAATGGCAATGGCTCTATTGACTCCCTTCTATCTACCCACTCTACTGCAACTATCAAAGTTAACTCTCTCTGGCATAATAACATTGGAACGAAAAAAAACTTGAGAATTATATCCCTATTTCTCTTTTAGATAACTTTAGAAATGTCCCTATTTTCTCTAACAAACTTGACCAAATTCTCTTTAAGCTTTCCTACAATGGTGATTTTGTTCTTAAAGAGGTTTGGAATTTTATTAGATATAAGCAAAACTCCTTTAATGTTTTCATTAAACTTTGGAATAATATCATTCCCATTTCTTATTCAATTTTAGCTTGGAGGATTTTGAATAACTTTATTCTTGTGACCTCTTTGCTCTGGAATAAAGGGTTTTATTTTCCATCAAAGTGCTATTGTTGCTTTCATATTGAAATTGTTAATCATGTTTTTGTCAATGGTGCTTTTGCTTCTAAATTATGGTTATGGTATGATGATTTATATAATACCAACTACTTTCATGGCTCTCTCCATATATCAACTTCTTAAAGTCTATTTCCAAAAAATTATGAAAGGTCATATCAAAGTTCTAGTTATTATTACCCTTATCCGGTTCATCCGGATGAACAAAATGATGTTAAATATCATGGTATTCCTATGAGCCATAAAGGATACTAGCTAGAACTAAAGAAAGAATTCATGCTCTATTTAATGCCAATCTTATTAGTAACATTCATTTTAGAGGCTATAAATTTGTGGCTAAAAAATTGGGTATCATTTTGCCTGATGTTGACTCTTATAAAAGAGCTAGGATTATCCATTGGATCAAACCCAAAGAAAATTTGATTAAAATGAATATGATTCTTGCTTCCAATCAAAATGGTCGGTGGTAATCTTAGAGATTCTAAAGGTATTATCATTTGTGCTTTTGCCTATCCTCTTAAAGCCTATTATGTTATCTATGCTAAGCTTATGGCTATCAATAAAGCTATTGAAATTTGTTTGAATAAAGGTTTCTTCAGCATCTGGATTGAAGTTGCTGTTCTCTTGCTTCTTGACAAGCTAAACTCTAATAGAACAAGAAATTTTGATTTATTTTATCTTCTCAATCATACTAAAAATCATCTTTCTCAAGTTTGTTATAAAATTTTCCATATCCTTCATGAAGGTAATGCTTGTGCTAATTTCTTGGCTACTTTAGTGCTAACTTTGATTTCACTTTATTTAATAATAAATTTGCCTAAACTTTTAAGGGGTTTGGTCAATCTGGATAACACTGATTACCTTATTTTATTATAATTTTCTTGCCTTGGTTTTCTTTTTTTTTTTCTTTTTGGTTCCCCTTGGTTAAACCCTCTTTGTGGCCATTTGCTTATTTTCACTCCTGGGCATGTGCTTGGGTTTTTTTGAGCTTTTGCTTTTAGGTTGGCCTGGTGGTTGCTACCTAGTAGTTCTTATTTTTTCTGCTTGGTCATTTTAGTTTTTTTAGCCTGGTGGCTACTATTTTCCTAGCTGGGTGATTATTATTACTTGGTTGTTTTTGATGACCTTCATTTGGGGTGGATTTGCCTACTATTTTTTGTATGGGATTTTCCATATCTCTGGGCTGGTTACTTCCTTAACTGAGTTGGATTTACTACTATTGTGGTGGTTGGCTAGGTGGCCTTGGGTGGTTGGTAGGTTGGCTAGGTTGGTTATTATTTTATCTGGCTAGGTGATCTAGGGCTATTGGTGGTTTGATTTTGGATTGGATTTGGAATGGTGAAGTTTATTTGTTGACTATTATTTCTTCTTTTTTGTGGATTGGGTTTTGGTCGCTTTTAGTTTGGGTTTGTTTCTTTTGGTTGTCTTCAGTAATGGTCTTCCTCTTCTTGTAGCTTTTATTTTTCGTTTGTTATTTTTGTTGATGTTTATTTAGTGGTTGTTGTTTTAGCTTTGGAGTGACTTGGTTTGGTGTGTATTGGTGCTTAACTTTTGTGGTTATGATGCTTGCACTCATTAATATTTATCTTCTTTTTGTTTTTGGTGGTGTTCTTGTATTGTCGCTCGATGGATGGCTTTTAGTCTGTCTTACGGTCTTTGCTCCATTTTATTTTTTTCCTATTGACCTCACCTAGATGAATTTCTACTTTGGTTTGGTTTGGTGGATGTTGTTGTTTGCTTCTACCCTTTCTTGGTTGTCTTGGGTGGTTTTGGCATGATGGATGTATTGGTCTTTCCACCGATTTGGTTTTTCTCTGGTTGGTTGGGAGGCTATGTTATCACGGTTGGTTGGCTATTTATTTTGGGTTGGTTGGATGGCTGGCTATTTTGGTCTTTCTTTCTTGCTCTGTTGGTGACATGCTGGTTGGCATGCTCCTACTATGGTTCTCCTCTCTTAGTGTTCTTCCCTTTTTCTTGTTTGGTGTGACCTTTTTTTTTTTCTTTTGTGGATGACATGAGCTCTTGTGTTTTTTTTGTCTTTTTCTTTTTTGAGTTTGTGTTTTAAGGTCATGATGCTTTTCCGTTGATGTTGTTGCTTTGGTGGCTTTTTGGTGTTCCTACGAGTGCTATCCGATGGTTTGATTTTTTTTCCTTATTGGGCTTTTTTATTTTGGTGGCTTTGTGGTTATTAATATGTTCCTTGGAGGAGTTGCATGCAGGATGATGGACTTGGGATGATGGGCTACAAGAGGTAGCAATGATGGCCTTGATGTTTCCTCTCTATCTTCTTAGTAGCACTATATGTAATTGTAACCCTTCTTCAAGTTTAGCTACTTACATATAATGTTTCTCCTTGAGATGATTGTAACGATGACCATTTTCTTTACTTTGCTCCTTTTCTTTTCTCATACTTTTATGCTTGCTTAATTGTACTCTTCCTTTTTATTAGTATGAGTTCTTTTATAGGTTGGGAGAATCTTGCAAGTGGATCTGCTAGGACTTAGGATGTTGTTACACATGAATATGTTATTATTGTTGATTTGGTTTTTTGCATTTGTTGTTTTTTTTCCTTATATTATTGTAATAGTTAGTGGGTTTATCTTTTTAGGACTTATTGTAGCTCTTTGAGCATTAGTTTAGAGATTTACCCCCTCTAAGGACTTTGTACTTTTTCTTTGTGGCAATAAAATTTTGCTAATTTCTCTAAAAAAAGAAAAGAATCTAAACCCTAAGAATGGGAAGAACCTTGACGGCAGGAACATCACTATCAACTAGGCTCAATCTAGATCTTGCAATGCAGGCGAAGGTGGTTATCGAAGTAGTTGGGGGATGAGAGGTTGGTGGATATGGAGGTGGTGGTCGAGGTGGTGGTTATGGAGGGGAGGAGTGATGCTACAACCATGGTGGTGAGGGAAAGATTGAGGATATGATGGTTGATCCCGCCACTGAGAGGTCAGTGGTTCTATGGGAACTAAGAAACCAAGAATGGCGATCCGATCTATTGCTTATAACTGTTCTAGAGACAGTTCTAGTTATCTAAGGTTTTGATTTGCTATGCATGCTCATTTTTTTTTATCTATGTCATCATTTGTGTCTAGAAAACTTGTGTTACTGATGAAATCAAAAAGAAGAAATGTTGAATCTGAATTTGTTCTCTATTAAAAAAACTAAAAATATTGAACCCTAGACCTTAAACCTAAACCCTAAACCTTAAACTCTAAACCCTACACCCTAAAACCCTATACTCAAAAACCTAAACCATAAACCCTAAACCCTAAACACTAAACCCTAATAAAAAAAGCCTAAACCTACAACTAACCATAAACCAAAAAAAGCTAAAAACTTAAACCTAAACCAAATAAAACATAAAAATAAAATAAATAAAAAACCTAAATCAAAATTTAAAAAAAAAACCTAAACCTAAATCTAAAAAAAATAAAATAAAAAATAAAAACTAAACTAAAATAAAATAAGTAAAACCAAAACTAAACTAAAAAATAAACATAAATAAAATAAAACTAAACCTAAAATAAAATAAAATAAACCTAAAATAAAATAAAATAAAACTAAATAAAACTAAACCTAAAATAAATAAAAAAATAAACCTAAACCTAACTAAAACCTAAACCTAAAATAAACAAATAAACCTAAACCTAAACTAAAATAAACTATAAAAATACATAAACCTAAACCAAAATAAACTAAACCTAAACCCTAAACTAAATAAAATAAAATAAACTAAAAGTAAACCTAAAATAAAAATAAATAAACCTAAAAATAAACCTAAATAAAAAAAAAAAAACTAAATTTAAAATAAAATAAAACCTAAACCCTAAACCTAATAATAAAAAATAAAACCTAAACTTAAAAATGAAATAAAATAAACTAAACTAAAACATAAACATAAACTTAAACCTAAAAAAAAATAAAGTAAAATAGAAAACCTAAACTAAAATAAAAAATAAAATAAATAAACTAAATAAAATAAGAAAATAAACCTAAATAAAATATAAAATAAACTAAATAAACAAATAAATAAAACCTATGTTTACTTAATTTAGAAAAAATACCAAAACCCTAAACCCTAAACACTAAATCCTATCCTAAACCCTAAACCCTAAACCTAAAACTAATAAAAACTAATAAAATTAATAAAAACATAATAAAATAATAAAAAAGCTAAATAAAAAAAAAACCTAACTAATAAAACTAAAAAAAAATAAACCCTAAACCACACCAAAACTAATAAAAAAACTAAAAAAAATAAATAAATAAACCCCTAAATAAAACTAAAACTAATAAAAAAACCTAAACCCTAAAATAAAACTAATAAAAAAAACAAAACTCCTAAAATTAAAACTAAATAAAAAAACTAATAAGCTAAAAAAAAAATTAACCTAAATCAATAATAATAATAGTAATAACCTAATAATAACTAAAACTAAACTAAAAAACTAATCAATAATAAATAATTAAGAAACCTAAACCCTAAAAACAAAACTAATAAAAAAACCTAAAAAAACAAAACACCTAAACCTAAAAAACTAACTAAACTAAACCAATAACTAAAAAAACCTAAACCCTAAACTTTGTAATAATAAACTAAACTAAAATAAAAAAACCTAAACCAATCTCGACCCTTCCCATTCGAGCTCTAGTGATTCTTGAATCCCTTTTCTTTTTTCATTCTCTTCTTTGGTTTTCCAAAATTTCTTCTAGTTCTGGCCTGATCTTATGACCATTTTCCATGGCAAGTTTGAATACTTGGGAAAACCAATCCAACCTGCTAGCTGATTCGGGTATAGCTAAACCTTTTTCCTCTAAATCCTTCAAAGATGCCTTATCTGGAAAGGATTCTTCAACTTCTTCTGATCTTTCTTTAAACCTGGGTCATACAACCTCACAGGTGTTTCCGCTATTATGTGCTATGACTTGGATATTGAAAAACTACCAGAGGCTTATGGGTATATTTTTATTGGAAAATTTCTTTTTGGCATCCTAGTATAAAGGAAATTAAGTTTTTCTTTCATGACTTGAATCTTTCTGGTGTTTTTTTATTAGTTTACTGGATTATAGACATGCACTGATTAAATTGTCTAATGACCTTGATTATAGTCATAACTTTTCTCATCGATCTTATTATGTTAAAAATTATCAAATGCATATTCTTAAATGGACTCAATTTTTTGACATTAAAGAGGAATCTCCTATAGAGACAATTTTGTTATCTTTACCTAATCCTTGGGTTCACTTTGTTAATTATCAATTCTTGCATGCTGTGGGTTCTATTTTTGGTAGACCCTTGCAAATCATCAAGCAACCAACCAAATCTAGCCATCATTTGCTCGATCCTTGTTGAAATTGATGTAACAAAAAATTTCCTAAGGAGGTGTGGATTATAATGAAATTATTGATGTTTCTAATGATGTTCCTAATGTTTCTAATGTTGTTCCAATGTGGTAGTGATAAGCTTTGTAATAAACTAAAACTAAAACAAAAATAAAACCTAAACCAATCTGCAACCCCTTCCCATTAGTTCTAGTGATTCTTGAACTTTTCTTTTTGTTCTCTTCTTGGTGTTTGGGCTAGTTTTCCATAAATTTCTTCTGGTTCGGCTTTAAATCTTTAACCTTTGGCTATCCTTATTTGGTTCTTAAGTGGCATTTTCCATGGCATCAAGTTTTGTGAATACTTGGGAAAACCAAATGCTCCAAATACTGCTTCGATTCGGTGGGTATAGCTAAACCTTTTTTTCTCTAAATCCTTCAAAGATGCCTTATCTGGTAAGGATTCTTCAACTTCTTGATCTTTCTTTAAACCTAGTTCATATGACTTTCAGTGTTCTAGCTATTATGTGCTCGACTTGGATATTGAAAACTAGAGGCTTATGATTTGATTGGAAAATTTTCTTTCGATCCTAGTATGGAGGAAATTAAGTTTTTCTTCATGAATTGAATCTTTCTATTTTTTTTATTAGTTTATAGATTGTAGACATGCTGATTAAATTGTCTAATGACCATGATTATAGTCATATCTTTGCTCCCGATCTTATTATGTTAAAACTATCAAATGTATTCTTAAATGGACTCAATTATTTTGACATTAAAGAGGAATCTCTATAGTTGGTTTGGTTATCTTTACCTAATCCTTGGGTTCACTTTATTAATTATCAATTCTTGCATGTTGTAAGTTCTAATTTTGGTAGACCCTTGCAAATCGATCAAGCAAACACAACCAAATCTAGCCCATCGGCTTGATCCTTGTTGAAATTGATGTAACAAAGAAATTTCCAAAGGAGGTGTGGATTATAATGAAATTATTGATGTTTCTAATGATGTTCCTAATGTTTCTAATGTTGTTCCCAATGTAAGTGGTAGTGATAAGCTTTGTAATAAAGTAAAAAACTAAAACAAAAACCTAAACCAATCCCGCAGTCCCTTCCTATTCCGGCTCTAGTGATTCTTGAATCCCTTTTCTTTTTCGTTCTCTTTCTTGGCATTTCTAGGCTAGTTTTCTAGAAATTTCTTCTGGTTTTGATCTTTGACCTTTGTGATCCTTATTTGGTTCTTAAGTGGCACCATTTTCCATGGCATCGGTTTTTGAATACTTGGGAAAACCAAATGCTCCACTGCCCTGCTCTTCATTGGGTATAGCTAAACCTTTTGCCTCTAAATCCTTCAAAGATGCCTTATCTGGTAAGGATTCTTCAACTTCTTATGATCTTTCTTTAAACCTGGTTCATACAACCTTCACAGGTGTTCCGGCTATTATGTGCTCTAACTTGGATATTGAAAAACTAGTAGAGGCTTATGCATATACTTTGATTGGAAAATTTTCTTTTCGACATCCTAGTATGGATGAAATTAAGTTTTTCTTTCATGACTTGAATCTTTCTAGTGTTTTTCTAATTAGTTTACTAGATTGTAGACATGCGCTGATTAAATTGTCTAATGACCTTGATTATAGTCATATATTTGCTCGCCGATCTTATTATGTTAAAAACTATCAAATGTGTATTCTTAAATGGACTTTTTGACATTAAAGAGGAATCTCCTATAGCATCGGTTTGGTTATCTTTACCTAATCCTTGGGTTCACTTTGTTAATTATCATTTCTTGCATGCGTGGGTTCTATTTTTGGTAGACCCTTGCAAATCGATCTAGCAACCAACCAAATCTAGCCCTCTGTTCGGATCCTTGTTGAAATTGATGTAACAAAGAAATTTCCTAAGGAGGTGTGGATTATAATGAAATTATTGATGTTTCTAATGATGTTCTTAATGTTTCTAATGTTGTTCCCAATGTAAGTGGCAGTGATAAGCTTGTTAAAAATTCTTCCAAATTGTTTTGGAGAGTAATTAGGTTTCGACTACTATTATTTTTGTTATTCCTAAAAATTTCCAAGTGGATGATTTTCATGTTTTAGTTTCTAATTCTAAGGAGATTTGTGATAAAGTTTCTAATCTTATAGAAAATGTTTCTATTATTTCACCTAAAAAATCTTTAAAAGAAAATCTTGTATTATCTTCTTTGAATTTGTTCAAGAATGATGGTATGGAGCTTGTTGATAATGTGCAGCCAAGTGTTTGTTTTCTTAAATTATTTCTACCTTCTATTTAATGCCTTCGATGGAACTTGTTAATGATGAATCCATGGAGAATGAGATCGGTTTTCAAACTATTTTGTGAAAAGGAAAAATAGTTTAAAATTATCCTCCAAAAGTTTTAGATCAAAATTTTCATCTTCTTTCCTAATAAAATTAATGTTTAACTTTCTTATTTGGAATGTGAGGCATTGGTACTCTTGTTAGAAATAGAATTAGGAATCTTTATAGAATTTATAAAGTTGGTTTTTGGTTATTCTTGAACCTCTTATTTTTTCATCTAAAATAATAACCGGAGGATTGGTTTTAGCAATTTTTATTTCAATAGCAATAATAAGATTTGGTTATTTTGGAATAATTCTCTTCTATTAATGTTATTACCGATTTTCATCAAATTATTAATGTGTATAATTATTTGGTGATTATCATGCTTTTGGCTCTTTTGTTTATGCTACTTGTAATAAGTTAGAGAGGAGAATTCCTTGGGATCAATTATCTAATTTTGTTTTGTTAATGATTCTAGATTGTTGGTGGGGATTTCAATACAGTCCTTTCTTTGAATGAAAGGAAGGGTTCTTTGCCAAATTTACATTCAATGGAATAATTTGCAAATATAAATTTTGTTTGTAATCTTCATGATGTTGGTTTCATTGGTTCTCAATTTACTTGGAATAATCATAGATTGTAGCAACAGTTGGATCTTTCTTTATTAAATAATTATTGGTTAAACCGTTGGCCTTTAACTTTGGTGGAGCATCTTAGTAGAACTCTCTTGGATCATGCTCCTCTTTTGATTTCTATTAAGGATGTTGTTCATAACAATAATGTCATTAAAAATTTTTGTTTTCAAAATATGTGGTTACAAGATAAAAGTTTTCTTGATGTTATTACTTAAAATTGGTGTGCTCCTCTTTCTCCCGATGATCGCATTTGGTATGATGAGATTTTGGCTTAATCTTAAAAGGCTTAAGCATAATATCACTTGGTGGAATAAAAGTTTTAAAAATATTTTGATAATATCAAGAATATGGAACAAAAGGTGAAAGATTTTGAAGAACTTGTTATTATTGATTTTTCTTTCTATTCTAATCTAAAACTAAAGATGATCTCATTAAGTTTCGGATATAGAGGAGACTTATTGGAGACAAAAACCTCTAAGCATCTTTCGAGGGGAAAGAAACACTAAATATTTTCATGCTTCAATAATGAAAAGGAGAGTTCTTGGTCACATTCATGAAATCAAGAACTTTGATGGTTCTTATCTTACCAAAAAAGAGGATATATTTTTTTTTCTTATTATTATTTTAAAGATCTTTTAAACAAAAATTATCAACTTGTGCATTTATCCAATCTATCATCCCTTCTATTATGTCTACATGATAAAGCACTTGGTTGCTCCTCCTTCTGATGAGGAAACTTTTAAAATTCTTAATGGTATGAATGCTGATTCTATCACATGGCCGGATGGTTACACTACTTTATTCTTTTAAAAAGCTTGGTCTATTACTGAAATTGATCTTGTTGATGTTGTTAAGGATTTGTTTCAAGGAAATTCTATTTCTACATATTTTACTAGCACTTCTATTATTCTTTTTCCTAAGAAAGGTAATGTTGACTTTTGAAATGACTTTAGACCTATTAGTCTTTCTAATTTTATCAATAAATTGATTTCTAAAATTTTGACTAATAGGATTAGTAGTTTCTTCCTGAGATTACCTCACCTAATCAAACTGGCTTTGTGAAAGGTAGAACTATTTTAGATAACATCTTGCTTGCTCAAAAATTGATTCATGATTTGAATGTTAAAACTAAAGGTGGCAATTTACTTTTAAGCTTGACATCACCAATATGATAACATTTCTTGGGATTTTATTATTGGCATTCTTACTTTATTTTGTTTTTCTAATCATTTTTCCTCTTTGGTTAACAATTTAATTAGAAATGTTTGGTTTTCATTAGTTATCAATGGTAAAAACTTTGGTTTCTTTAATTCCTCTCAAGGTATAAGACAAGGTGAGCCTCTTTCTCCGTCGCTTTTATTATTATGGTTGAATATTTGTCTCGTTGGCTTAATCTTTTTTAGAAGAATTATAGTATGTATTTCAAGAATCTTTGTGGTTTGTCTATCTCTCACTTAATCTTTCGTAATGATTTCATAATTTTTTTTGTAATGGCGTTACAATATGTTAAAAAGCTTAAGGATTTTAAATAAATTTGAAAAGGAAAGTGGCCTTTTGATTAGTACTCATAAAGTTGTTCTATCACTTCTACTTCTATTTATGTTCATAGAATTAATAAAATAAAAGATATCACTAGTTTTTCTCATCAAAATCTTTCTATTAAATATTTAGGCTCCCCTTAATATTGTGGCCATAAGAGATCAATCTCTATGATGAGGTAATTCATAATATTGAAAATAAAATTTCTACCCTTGAATTTCATTTTTATCTTCTTGTGGTAGGTTAATTGTTATTAAAAGTATTTTTTATTATCATGCTTTTTTACTTGTTTCTTAATATTGTTCCTACTTCCCTTGTTTTTATTAGGATTGAAAGACTTTTAATAAGTTTTTTGGGGCTCTAGGAATTGGCCAAAAGGCTTCATTGAACTTTGGTCTAATATGTGTGGTACTATTTATGAAGGTAGTATTGGGTAAGATCTTTGATGGATTCCACTAATGTTTTTTCTTATAAACTTTTGTAGAATTTTCAAAAAATGAAAGTCTTTGGGCTAAATTCATGAAATTTCACCATTGCAAAGGTAAGCATCCTTTAATTTGCAATTATAAACATGGTGACTCTATTGTTTGAAAACAGCTTTGTGATATTAAATGGAAAGGAACCTCTCATTTTTTGGAGTATTAATAATGGATCTTCTTTCTTTTGGAAAGATAACTGGATGGGGATTTTTCCATTGATTCTTTGCTTAATACTCACTCTACTTTTTCTTTGAAAGTTAGTCATTTTATTTATAATGGTGAATGGAATCTCTTTAAATGATTTAATTCTTGATTTCATTAGTAATAACATTATTAATATTCTATTGATGGTAATTTTTGGATCAAATTCTTTTCAAAATTTCTAGTAATGGAGAACTTTCTTTAAAATACTTGGCACTATATTAGAGTTAAAATTCCTCTTCTCATGTTTTCCTTAAAATTTGGAATAATATTATTCCTACTTCTTTTCTATTCTTGGGTGGAGAATTTTAAGGGATTATATTGGTGTTGATTCTTTACTTTTGGACAAAGGTTTTCATCTACCCTCTAAATGCATATGTTGCTTTCATATTGATAAGGATAGTCATGTTTTCTTTAATGGTGCCATTGCCTCTAAAGTTTGGGGTTGGTATGAGGATTTATTTAAATTAAGCTATTTTAATGGTAATTTAACTTTAATGCAACTTCTTGACTCTTATTTTCTTAACACTGTTAAAGGGCATGTCAAAATTGTGGTGGATGTTACTTTGATTTGGTTTATTTGTCTTGAAAGAAATGATGCTAAGCATCATAATATGCTTATGAATCATAAGAGGATTATTGCTAGGACTAAAGATAAGATTTTTTTTTGACATATGGCTACTCTTCTTAGTGGTACTAATTTTAGAGGTTGCAAGTTTGTTGCCTCTAAATTGAGTATCAATTTTCCTTATTGTGACTCATCTCCTGATTATAAAATTATTCATTGGATTAAGCCTCTTAATTGTTGTATTAAAATTAATACTGATGGCTCTGTTGCACAGAACAAGTCGGGTTGTGGTGGTAGTTTAGAAATAATCATGAGAATGTTATCTTGGCTTTTCCACTCCTCTCTACTAATTCTATTATTTTGCTGAATTGATGGTTGTTTATCATGCTCTTAAGCTTTGTTTGGATAGAAATTTTCATACTATTTGGTTGGAATGATGTCAGATGGTTGTTGCTATGATCAATTCTAACCATAAGGGTAATGTTGAGCTTTTTTATTTAATTAGAAATATTAAAGCTATTATCTCTAAACTTTCTTTTAAAATTACTCATATTTTAAGAGTAGCTAGTTTGGGGTGTAATCTCCCTGATTTTACTTTATTTACAAATGTGAATATTCCTAAGCAATTAAGAGGGTTGTCTAATTTAGATAAATCTGATTTTCCTTATATTAGATTTTATTAGTTTTTTTCTTTCTTTTCTATTGGTGGTTTTCTTGGGGCTTCATTTTGGTAGCTTCTGGTGATTTTGGTTTGTTCAATTATTGTTGGCTCCTATTCTTTCTTGGGGGCTTTATGTTCTTATTTTATTCTTGTATTTTATAGGTTGGAATGTTTCTACTATTTTGGTTGCTGCTATTGATATTCCCACTTTTATTGTGGTATCTCTTTGGGTTTATTTTTTTTTGATTGGTTGGTTGGCTTTCTTTGGTGGCTTTTTGGTTGGTCTCCTTGAGCTTCTGGGTTTTGGGTGCCTTTGGATGTGAATGTTGGTTGAGCTTCTCTTCCTTCTATTTCCTTTTAGTTGCTGGTTTGATTTTGGGTGTATTGCTTTCCTTCATGGCTTTGGTGGTTTGTTACTTATTTTTGGTGGCTATGGTCTTTTTTGGTTATTAGGTGTTGGAGTTGGTGAGCTTGCTGGTTTCTCTCCCCTCTTGTTTCTATTTCTAGTCTTTCCTCCTTGACTTGTTTCTTACTCCTACTAGTTTTGGGTGGTTGGTTGGTTTTGGAATGTTTTCTTTTTGGCTTAGTTTTTTGTTGCCCATTTGGCTAGGTGACTTGTTGTTCTTCCATTTTAGGTGGATTTAGATCTTTATTGGTTATTGGTGTGTCTGAGTGCCTTTGTGAGGTTTATTATGATGGCTAAGATGTTTACTCTTTCTCTATTGGTAGCATTTTGTGATTACCCTCTTTCGAGTTTGGTCGCTCACAATTTTTGTTGCCCTTCTAATGTAGGATTGAGCCTTTTCTTTGGATTTTCTTTCCTTTCTCTTTATCTATGTTTATTTTTCTTTTAATTGTGTTATTCCCTACTTTAGTATTTTCTTGCAGGTTTCCTTTGTTTACACTTGGGTCTCTTTAGGTGGTATGCTGACCTGCTCAAGGATTCTATGATGTTATTATTCTTTTCTTAGTTTTCCTTTTCCTTTTCTTTTATATTAGTTAAGGGATTTTTTCTCTTTAGGTTTTTTTGTATATCTTTGAGCAGTAGTCTTTGAGATTTATCCCTTTAAGGATGTTGTATCCTTTTCTTTTGGTAAAAAAACCCTTTTACCAAAAAAAAAAATATAAAAAATAAATCCTAAACCCTAAAACTTAAAGCCTAAACACTAAACCATAAACCTTAAACCGTAAACCCTAACCCTAAACCCTAAACCCTAAAACCCTAAACTAAACCTAAACCTAAAACCTAAAAACCTAAAAACCTAAACCTAAACTAAATAAAACTTAAAAATAAAATAAATAAATAAATAAAATAAAATAAAAACCTAAACTAAAACCTAAACCTAAACCTAAATATAAAATAAAATAAAAAACTAAAAATAAACTAAACTAAAATAAATAAAAACCTAAACTAAACTAAAAAAATAAAATAAACCTAAGAATAAAAACCTAAATAAAATAAAAACTCAATGTAAAATAAAAAATAAACCTAAAATAAAATAAAATGAAAACCAAATAAGAACCTAAACCAAAAGAATAAACCTAAAATAAATAAATAAATAAAACCTAAACCCTAAACTAAAAAAACCTAAACCTAATATAAAATAAAATAAATAAAATGAAATAAACCTAAACCTAAAATAAAATAAACTAAACCAAAAATAAATAAAACCTAAACCTAAACTAAATAAAATAAAATAAACTAAAATAACCCTAAACCTAAACTAAAAATGAAACTAAAAATAAACCTAAAATAAACCTAAAACCTAAAGCTAAAAAAAATAAAATAAAACCCTAAACCTAAACCTCAAAATAGAAAATAAAAACTAAACCAAAAAAATAAAATAAAAATAAAGCTCAACTAAAAAATAAACCTAAACCTAAAAATAAACTAAAATAAATAAATGTAAACAAAAATAAATAAACTTAAAATAAATAAACTAAGCTAAATAAAAATAAAAAATAAAACTAAATAAAAATAAAAAATAAAGTAAACTAAAATAAATAGAAAATAAACTTATTATACTAAATAAATAAAAACCTACTCATTTACTTAATTTCTTTTTTAAAAAAGCCTTAAACTCTAAATCCTAATCCCTAAACCCTAAACCTACAACCCTAAACCCTAGACCCTAAATCCTAAAAAACCCTAAACACTAAACTCTAAAAAACTGTAAACCCTAAACCCTAAACCTTAAACCCAAAAAAGCATCCTAAACCCTAAACCATAAACCCTAAACCCTAAACATAAATCTAACCCTAAACCCTAAACCTAAACCCAAAACCCTAAACCTAAACCTAAGTAACTAAATAAATTAGAAAATATAAACCCTAAAACCCACAAACCTAAACCTAAACCCTAAGAATGGGAAGAACCTTGATGGCAGGAACATCACCGTCAACCAGGCTCAGTCTAGATCTGGATATGGAGGTAGTGGTCAGAGCAGTGGTGGTTATGGAGGCAGGAGGAGCGATAGAAGTTACAACCATGGTGGTGGCGGAGGGAGAGATCGGGGATATGATGGTGGATCCCGGTACTCGAGAGGTCAAGGTGGTTCTGATGGGAACTAGAGAAACTGAAGAATGGCCGATCCGATCTGTTGCTTATGGAACTTTGTTTTTATAGTAGAGATGGTTCTAGTTATCTAGGGTTTTTGATTTCCTCTAGGCATGTTCCTTTTATACATGTCACTTGTCTTAAAAACTTGGTGTTACTTGGTTGATGAAATTGAAAGAAGAAATGTTGAATCAAATTTGTTCTCTATTAAAAATAAAATCAAAAACCTAAACTAAATCTAAACAAAACCCAAACACTAACAAAACCCTAAACCCTAAACCTAAACCCTAAACCCTAAACCCTAAACCCTAAACCCAAACCCAAACCTAAACCCTAAAAAAAAGCTAAAACCTAAACCTAAACTAAATAAAACCTAAAATAAAATAAATAAATAAAACCTAAACCAAAATAAAAATAAAAATAAAATAAAATAAAGCCTAAACTTAAAGCTAAAACTAAACCTAAAAAATTAAATTAAAATTAAAACTATACTAAAATAAAATAAATAAAACCTAAACTAAACTAAAATTAAAACCTAAATAAAAAACAAAAACCCTAAAATAAAAATAAAATAAACCAAAAGTCAAATAAAATAAATAAATAAGAACCTAAACCTAACAAATAAACCTAAAAATAAATAAAAAATAAAACTTAAACCCTAAATTAAAAAAGCATAAACCTAAAATAAGAATAAAGTAAACCTAAACTAAAATTTAAACCAAACTAAAATAAAATATAATAAAATATAAGAACTAAACTAAAATAAAAATTTAAACTAAACTAAAAAAATAAAATAAACATAAAATAAAATAAAATAAAAACTAAATAAAAACCTAAACCAAAAAAATAAACCTAAACCTAAACTAAAATAAACTAAACTAAAATAAGGTGATCCTAAACTTAGACTTAAAATAAACTAAACCTAAACCTAAATCTAAACCCTAAATAAAATAAATTAAACTAAAATAAACCTAAACCTAAACTAAAAAATAAAACCTAAAATTAAAACCTAAACCTAAACCTAAAAAAAGAAAATAAAAACCTAAAACTAAAACAAAAAATGAAAAATAAAACCTAATCCTAAAAATTAAAATAAAACTAAAACTAAACTAACAAATAAACATAAACCTAAACCTAAACCTAAAAAATTTAATAAAATAAATAAACCTAAACTAATGTAAATAAACCTAAAATAAATAATCCAAACTAAATAAAAAGAAAAAAATAAACCTAAATATAAAAATAAAAAATATAATAAACTAAAATAAATAAAAATAAACCTAAACCTACTGATTTATTAAAATTTTCTTTTTTTAAAAAAAAAAACTAAACCCTAAACCCTACACCCTACACCCTAAATCCTAAACACTAATCCCCAAACCCTAAATCCATAAACTAACGCAAAACCAAAACCCTAAAACCTACAACCTACCCTATAAACCTAAACTTAAAATCAACCTAAACTAACCTAAAACCTAAGTTACCCCTAAACCAAAACCCTAAACCTATTCCCTAAAACCTAAACCCTAATGCATAAACACTAAACCCTAAGCTAAACTAAACCCTAACCCTAAACCCTAAACCTAAAAAAAACCCTAAACCCTAAAGCCCAAAACCCTAAACCCTAAACTAAATAAAACCTAAAAAAAAATATAAACCCCTAAACTAATAAATAAATTATATTAAATTAAATAAAACCTAAATTAAAACCTAAACTTAAACCTAAAAAATAAAGAAAATAAAATAAGCTAAAATTAAATAAAGAAGTAAACTAAACTAAAAAATAAAATAAACCTAATAAAAAAACTTGATAAAATAAAACTAAATATAAAATAAAAAAATAAAATAAACTAAAATAAAATAAAATAAACTAAATAAAACCTAAGCCTAAAAATAAACCTAAAAAAAATAAAATCTAAAAAAAAACTAAACTAAACTAAAAAACTTAAACCTAAAATAAAAATAAAATAAATAAAATAAAATAAAACTAAACCTAAACTAAAATAAATAAAACCTAATCCTAAACATAAAGTGAATTAAACCTAAACCTAAACTAAATAAAATAAAATAAACTAAAATTAAACCTAAACTTAAACTAAAAAATAAAACCTAAAAATAAACCTAAAATAAAACCTAAAACCTAAACCTAAAGAAATAAAATAAAAACATAAACCTAAACCTAAAAAAATAAAAATAAAATCTAAACCTAAAATAAATAAAAAATAAACTCAACTAAAAAAAAAACCTAAACCTAAAATATAAAATAAAATAAAACCTAAACTAAAATAAAAAAAACCTAAAATAAATAAACTAAACTAAATAAAAAAATAAACTTAAATAAAATAATAAATAAATAAACTAAAATAAATAAAATTAAACTAAATAAACCAAAAACCTACTTGTTTACTTAATTTAAAATAGAAAATAAAACCATAAATCCTAAACTCTAAACCCTAAACCCAAAAACTAACCCTAAACCCTAAACCTACAACCCTAAACCCTTAACCTTAAAAAACCCTAAACCCTAAACCCTTAACTTCAAACCCTAAAACCTAATCCTAAAACCAACACCCTAAAGCATAAATCCCAAAACCCTAAACCTTTAATGTTAAACCCTAAACCCTAAACCTTAACCCTAAACCTAAACCCTAAACACCAAACCCCTAAACCTAAACCTAAGGTAACTAAATAAATTAAAAAATAAACTTAAACCCTAAGAATGGGTAGAACCTTGATGGCAAGAACATCAATGACAACCAGCTCAGTCTAGATCTGGCAGTGGAGGCAAAGAGGTGGTGGTTATCATAGGGTGGTGAGGATGGAGAGGTGGATATGGAGGTGTTGGTGGATTTGGAGGTGGTGGGAAGCAGGTTATGGAAGCAGAGGAGCGATGGAGGTTACAATTGGTAGGGGAGAAGGGAGATTGGGGATATGATGGTGGATCCCACTAGAGGTCGAGGTGTTTCGATTGAACTGGAGAAATTGAAGAACGGTCGGTTCAATCTACTGCTTATGGAACTATGTCTTTACAAGAGAGATTCTAGTTATCTAGGGTTTTTATTTGCACTATGTGTCTCATTTTATCTATGTCATCACTTATGTCTTAGAAAACTTGTTGTGTTACTTGGTTGATGAAATCAAAGAAGAAATGTTGAATATGAATTTTTATCTATTAAAACCAAAACCCTAAGCACAAAACTAAAACAAACCTAGACCTAAAACCTAAACCTAAACCCTAAACCCAAAAACCTAAACTAAACCCTAAACCCTAACCCTAAAACCCTAAAACCTAAACCCTAAATCAAAACCCTAACCTAAACCCTAAACCCTAAACCCTAAATCGCAAAACCTAAATCTAAAGCCCTAAACCCTAAACCCTAAACCTTCAACTAACCTAAACCTAAACTCTAAACCCTAAAAAGCTAAAAACCTAAACATAAACTAAATAAAACTTAAAAATAAAATTAATACAAAAACTTAAACCAAAATAAAAAAATAAAATTAAACCTAAACCTAAACTTAAAAAAAGAATAAAATAAAAAATAAAAACTAAACTAAAATAAAATAAATAAAAACCTAAACTAAATTAAAAAATATAAAACCTAAATAAAATAAAAACTAAACCTAAATTAAATATAAAATAAACCTAAAATAAATTAAAACAAAAACTAAATTAAAACCTAAACCTAAAAAATATACCTAAAAATAAATAAATAATAAAATTTAAACCCAAAATTAAAAAAACCTAAACCTAAACTAAAATAAATATAACTAAACTTAAACCTAAAATAAATTAAACCTAAACCAAAACCAAAACCCTAAATAAAATAAAATAAACTAAAAATAGGCCTACACCTAAACTAAAAAATAAAACCTAAAAATAATCCTAAAATAAAAACCTAAAACCTAAACCTAAAAAAATAAAATTAAAACCTAAACCTAAATCTAAAAATAAAACTTAAACCATAAAATAAATTAAAATAAATAAAAAAGCTAAAACCTATGAGATTACTTAATTTTAAAAATAATTAAAAAATTAAAAAATTTAAACAAAAACTCTAGCCCTAAACACTAAACCCAAAGACTAACCCTAAACTAAACCTCAATCTATACCTAAACCTATAACCTAAACCTAAACTTTAAACCTTAAAACCAAACCTTAAACCCTAAACCTAAACCCTAAACCTAAATAATAACCTTAAACCCTAAACTAAAACTTAAACCTTAAACCATAAACCCAAAACCCTAAACCCTAAACTGTAAAAACTCTATAGCCTAAATACTAAATGCTAAACCCTAAAACCTAAACCTTAAACCTTAAATCCATAAACCTTAAACCCTAAAATTTACAACCCTAAATCCTAAACCCTAAACTCTAAACTAACCGTAAACCCTAACCCTAAACCCTAAACCTTGAATAAAGATGTCATTAGGAGTAGATCTGAAGAATGACCTAATCAAACATAAAGCTGCTAAAGAAAATGTCTTCAAGTGACTTTTGACTATTAGAGATTTGAATACCCTAAACCTAACCCTAAATCATATTATAATACCATATCTTATAGTATAATGTAGCTTTAGGGAACATCATTAGGTGTGTGCTATGGTGTGTCATTTAATCAAAAGAATGGAGTTTTGCATCCAAAATAAATAATCATTTTTCAACCAAATTTTATAAATTTTTTGCTTAAAGTGATTCATTTTAAGGTGTAATGTAAGATAATATATTATTTGAAAGCATATTAAAATATAATGTACATAACAATATAACTTCACATTTATATGAATGTGGTGGTGTGTTATTAAATGTTACTATACATTTTAGTATTTTTTAGTTTTCTTATAATACATTGGGTCAAAACTAACAAAAATGTTAATTTGAAGGATGAGATGGAAGATTTTGGCCAAATTCATGGCACACACCAAGAAGCAACACCAAAATTATGCTATTTTATATTATTTTAATAGAAAAATATCAATTTTACATTCAAAATGAACATTATTCATATTTTGAGAAAATTTTGTTATTTATTCCTTTTAAGTGATTCTAATGAGGTGTAATGTTAGACAATATATTATATTATAGCAAATTATAATATAACATCATATATTATAATAAAATATAGTGTGTTAATTAACATTATAATATGTTTAGCATGATATTGTATAGTTAGTTTCAAGTTGCACCATCATAAATCATAAAATGTTGATTATAATGTTAAGATGATGTAATTTGAACGAATACATTGTTAGGCTTTTGGATGAAGTATTAAAGGTGCATAAGAAAAGAAATAATATTTGATGAGAATTCCATGTCAAGGACATGGAGGGAGATCTGCTAGGGGATCACACATGAATTGGACATGACATGTGGGTCTATGTCGGGGCATAAGAAGAAAATCATTGGGAATAAGGTTTGAATTTGATTTGATTATAAGATTTTTGGAAAGAAGATCCTCTAGGGATAAGAATCTATAATCCACAGGATTAAGATCGAATTGACTTTAATTTATTTTATTTTAATTGATGTTGAGGAATATCTGCTAGAGATATGGGCTCGAGTTCATTAGGGATTGGGTATATGAACCTTCCACTAGGGAAGCGTGTTCAAAGCTATCTAGGGGATTGGGATTTGAGTTTAAATTCATAGATATGTTTGGGGATGTATCCATTGGGATTAAGATTTTGGTTAGATTTCTTTGATTTAGACTTACTAGGGAGATTGGTTTAATTTGGCTCCCGTGGAGGTTGGTTTTGAATTTGATTTGTTTGCTTGACTTGTTTATATATGATTTGGGGCTACACTGGGGAGAAGTGTGTGATTTAACTCCACTGGGGAAAATTAGATTGGGTTTAATTTAATTTGAGTTAATATATGAACCCTGTCGGTGTGCGATGAACCCACTGAGAAGAGACTATATCAGCCTTGACCTACCTTAGGTTTATAAATACAATGAGATAGTCTACCGACTGTAGGATAGAGCTAGCCAACCTAAGGGGTTGCCTTTCAGTGCGCAACGACTGTGCTAGGAAGAAGGAATAGAAGACTTACATTCCAAAGCAGAGTAACTATGACCATTGGATGCACAAATTGAACTAACCTAGGATGACACTGAAAGTGAATGTCGGGGACAAAGTAGTCGGATTAATTTTATCTTAATTTCATGTGATTTGATATGGTTTATTTGGTTTAGTTTGATTTATATAAGGGAATATCTACTAGATGTGAGCTCCCAAATTTGATAGATTTAATTTATGGACCATGTCGATGGACTCACTGCGAAGGGGCCATATCGGACTTATCCTATCTCAGATTTACAAATCCAAAAGGATAGTCTACTAGTCGTGGGGTAGAGCTAGCCAACCTAAGGGGTTGCCTTTTAGTGTGCAACAGCTGTGCTAGGAAGAAGGCGTAGCATACTTACATCTTCTAAAGTAGGGAACAACAGCTGGGGTGACCTATTGGTAGCATAATAAATCAAACCCAACATAAGGAAAACTATTAAGTGAATGCCACTGGGGACTTATATCAACTCAAGAGTAGTCAGGCGATTCTTATAGAGAGTTTTGCTAATACTACCCAAAAGATAGGATGACTACTTGGGAAAAAATACCATAAAGGATGTCCTCCTAATCCACAAGTGAATATATATTTTGTTTATATTTACATGGACCTTGTGAGGGAGGGACAGAAGGCTATGTCCATGACCTATCTTAGATTTATTGGACTAAGGGAGAATCTGCACATCCACAAGATGGATACCCCAACCATAGGTGTGGTTACTAAGAAAGGGGAACTGTCAAATCTTATAGTAACTCAGGTACTATCAAATGGGGTCGCAAAGGATGTGATCCAAATATAGTGCCCACAGGGGAGGTACAATTAGGGGTGTTACCCTAAGCCCTGGAAAAAGAAGCTTATAGGTGTATGGTGGTCAACTCAAGGAGAAAGTGTGAAAAACTTACATCTGCCATGAGTGATGTATCCTAAAGTGTAGGAACCATCCAACCTAAGGTGTATATCATAGTGATAACCAACCTAAGGTGCCCATCATTATGCAATGATCAATCTAGAAAGAAAGCATGCAGGCTTACAACTCTTAAAGTGGAACTGATCATCGGGATAGTGTATCATCAGATCTATCCGACCTAACAACTACTAAGCGGGGAACCCTGAAGATGGATTGGACCTAGACTTAAAGAAGTCAAGAGGGAAGGAGCCATTAGGGGACTTATCTTAAACCTTAAATATACTTGACCTAATCAGTGCATGAAGGCTAATCCAAGAAGAAAGCGTACCAGACTTACATCCTCTTAAATGAAGCCAACATGAGGTAATTTACCGGCCACACAGTAAGGCCTACCAAACTAACAATGCACTCATTAGTGTGTAGTGGCCAAGTAAGGAAGGAAAGCGGAGACTTACATCCCCAAAAGCAAGAAGACCAGGGTGACACACTAGTAGGTAGCATGTCACTGACCTAGAGCATCTGAGAGTGTCACCGAGGCGTTATCTCAACTCGAGGAGATAAAAGATATGTGTTTCTTTTATATATTTGTGTGTAGTTTGTGTTTGTGTTGTGTCAATGAAGGATAGGACACCGCTCGAGTTCCTTACACCTACCCTAAATACATCATGGCAAATTTAAACAAGAATACTTTCAATATGGAAGAGATTGAATTGAAAATGGAATTTTCATTGATGATAATTATTTTCAAACATGATTTATAATTTTTCTTTTAGTGTCCCATTGATTGGAAGCATTGGGTGCTCTCCCTTATGGTTAATAAGTTGACAAAGATCCTTTTGGTAGGCCATCTATTGGGCAAAAGGGCCTTCCCATGTGGGTTCAAACTTGCCTCCCATCTTACGATGAGCAACAATCGGTCTCCTTAGAACTAAAATAAGCTCTCCTACTTGAAAAGCTCTAGGACAGACCAACTTGTTGTGAGCTTGAATCATTTTAGCTTGGTACAACTCGAGGTTTTGGCATGCCCACAGTGTCTCTCTTCAAACCTTTGAGCTCTTCTAACCGTAACTTGGCATTCTGCTATTGTGATCTGCTATCCTGTGATGGGAGTTGGAATTCTAATGATAGAATGGCTTCGAACCCATACACTAAGTAGAAAGGAATAGACTGAGTTGGAATTCTATATGTTGTACGTAGGGCTATAAGGCTTCAACAAATTGCCTATGCCACTATCACTTATTATTTTCAAATTTCTTCTTCAGTATTTGGATGAGAATTTTATTGAAGCCGTCTGTTAAGCCATTTTCCCTTAGGTAGTTGATGGTAGAATATCTCCAATCTATGCTGTGTCTTTCAAAAAAGTTATTGATCTAGGTGATCTTGAATGTAGTACCATTATCTGTTATAATTCATTGAGGCACTCTAAACCAATATACAATATTATTCATAATAAATTGGAGCACATGTTGAGTTGTGACCTCTTTGAGAGAAATTGCCTTCTCCTATTTGGAAAAGTAGTCAGCAGAAGCTAAGATGAATTGACAACCCTTGGAAGAAAGAGGATCAATCAAACCCACTATGTCGGTACCCCACACTCAAATGGCTATGAGGCTAATATAGAATGTAGAATGTTGGATGGTCGGTGTAGGACCACACCATATATTTGACATTTGGTGGCATCACTTAGTCATATCCATGTAATCTTTGATCATCGATAGCCAGTAGTATCCTAATCTCTTGATCTTGGCTTTCATCTTCGGATCAGATTGGTTGGATCCACATAATCTTGAGTGTACTTCGGTCATGATCTTATGGGCTTCTTGCTTATCTAAACAACATAATCACATATGATTGAAAGACCACCGGTACAAGACACCACCATAAGAGCATAAGAAAGTGCTCTCTGCTTCATCTGATAGGCATAGGACTTCTCTTGAGGTAGTGTTCCTTTATTTAGGTAATCCATGAATGGTTGCCTCTAATTTAACTCCTCATCTTTCCTGGTAATGACAACCTCCCTTCATAAGAGTACTTTTTGATGAGTTCATTATCAATAAGGGATAAGACTTGTCTATTTTGGACCTTTATTGATATGTACTCATCCTCCGATCATGCCAACTCCTTGGCAAGCTTTACTAAAGCATACGCTATGACATTCACTCCTTTAGGAATCTTATAAATCATAACCTTTGGGATTTGGGCCAACAAATTCATGGTGTACTTGTGGTTGTGATGGTGCTTGAACTTTATAACCTTATAGGACCTAGTGATTTGGTTGATAACTAGCTGAGAATCCTCAAAGATGTTAATGTTATAGATTCTTAGAGTAATGACTAACACCAGACCGGTAGTCAGAGCCTCATATTCGAATTCATTATTGGTGCAAGGATTGAACAGATGATATGAGAATTTCATCACATCATTGTCCAGAGTTAAGAGAACTATTCCTACCACTGTCTTTCTTGGAATAATAGATTGTGGTTCTTCTCCTCTTTGAGAGGAAGCTGCACCATCAAAGAACATCTCACAACGGTGAATGCTAGTATCCCATAAGTTCATGATTTGTTCATCGGAAGATCATTGTAGAGTTAGGAGGTGGGTGTGCTACTAAGAAATCCGCTAGTGTTTATCCTTTCACCACACGGAGGGGTATGAAGGTAGTGTCAAACTATGAGAGAATCATGGACCGTCATGCCAACCTTCTAGATAGTGTCAGCCATATCATGAGATACTGTAGTAGATTGATCCTAGAGATTAAGTTCACATTATGACAAAGCATTTACTATTGTAGCTTTTGGGATGCAAAGATTAAAGCTAGGCAATGCTTTTCAATGGGTGGATAATTAGCCTTAGTAAGGATTAGACGATGGTAGAGGTAGTATAGTGTATTTTCCTTCCGTTTATCATTGGCTTAGGCCAACAAAGCACCAAGGGATTAATCTAATGCAACAACATAAAGTATGAGTGGTTGCCTGGATATGCTAGAACCATAACATCATAGGTAATGCTTGATATTTTCAAAGGCATGCTCACACTTATTATCCTACTTTAACTTGGTGTCCTTTTTGATAAGTGTCGAGAATGGCTGATATTTTCTTGATAAGTTGGATATAAAGCATCTTAGATACACCAACCACCCTTGGAATGATCTAAGTTGAGTTATACTTTTATGAGGTGGCATTTCTAATATCGCCTTGATCTTCCAGATCGATTGATTCTCTAGTGTCAGATAATAAACCCAAGGAATTTCATTAAAGCTACTCTGAATGTACACTTTAGGGTGTTCATTTTGTGGTTAAATTGTTCTTAACTATTCAAAACTACTCATGTCAAAGAGATGGTCTTCCTTTTCTCTACTTTTGACTATCAGATCATCGACATAGAAAATGACTTGATGATGAATGAGCTCATCAAAGATTCAATCCATAGCCCTCTAGTATATACCACTAACATTTTTAAGGCTAAAAGGCATGACTTTGTAATAATAGATTCTGATTAGGGTTTTAAAAGTTGTGTTTCCTTCATCTTTAGGGGCCATCTTTATTTGGTTATATCCAGATGAGCCATCCATGAAAGAGAAGAATGCATGAGATGATGCAATGTCCACCATCAACTTCAGGATTGGTAGTGGAAATTCATCTTTTGGATATGGCTTATTTAAATCCTTAAAATTGATGCATATATAAATTTGGTCATTCTTTTTCTTAACTGGGATGATGCTAGCTAACTGTAGGGTATTTTCTTCTGATGAAGACATTGATTTTGACTTCATAAATGACCTATTGTTCTATGTCTAATCGCATGCATCTAGGAGCTTGCTTGATAGGGTTAGTAGTAGGCTCTATTGCTAGTTTATGGACTACTACATCATGAGCCAGTCCAGGCATCTCTTCATAACTCCATGCAAAGCAATCCTTAAATTTAGTCAATAGCCTAACTAAGTCATTGGTTTCAATTTCATTTAACAAAGAATTGATGTATGTTGGGTGTGGATCTTCTTCAATTCTTAATTTGATTTGTAAAGCTCATCGATGGTTGACTTGATCTCTTCTTCAAACTCTGGCGATGCATCTTTGACTTCAAAATCATCTAGATCATCTAAAGTTTCTAAGCATAGCTTCTCATATGAGTTAATGTGATTTGAAAAGAACCTATCAGAGTCCAAATTATTGGTGATGACTAAGAAGTAATTATTATCATCGATTGGACCCGCTATATTGAATCATATTCCCAATATTGATTGAGAGCTTTTGCATTTGTTCTTCCATATTCTTTCCAAGTAGCCTAACTTGTGCTTTGAACAAGTCTGTGGGATTAACTCTTTCTTTACTAAATTATGAACACAAGGCAAGTACCAATCAAAAGTTAATTCTATTAAATCTTTATATGAATCATCTTCAAGTTCTACATCAACTTCTTGACTTGAGGATGATGCCCCCAGAAAGAACCTATAAGTCTTCACACCATGGATGACTTAGGGGCTTCTTAATACCAAACCCTCGCCTTTTGAGAGGAAAGTGTTATAGCTAAAGTTCCCAATTGATGCCAAACTATTTCACATATAGGCTTGAATAAACTTATGCTTTACTTTGGAGCCCAGTCTTCATTACTATCTGGTTCAAGTGTCAACTCTAAGGGAATCTACTATTGAGAAGAGCTAGATGGTGTGCTGATCATATAAGACTCATCCTATGAACTAGATTCTAAGTCTATATGGATAGCAAATGTACTCTTGGTAGTTGGGACATATCTTCTATTGGGTGGCCAATAAAGAGATTTTCCAGCCCTAGGACTACCTCTGAACTGGCCTCTAAACTCTTCCTGGTGGAGGTCAGGTCATCCTACCCATATGTTTGAATGGAGTAACAAACTGTGGGTGGAATGTAATGTCAGGCTCCACTTCCTCCTCCAAGTCTATTTTTGCTCCCTTTTATTTTCTTTTTCATTTTATATTTTTTCCTTTTATATTTATTTTTCTTTTATTTTTAAACTTTGGCCAAGTTTACCAGAATAAACTTGTCAATTTTGATAGAGGTAGTAAGCCGCATCCTCATATATGCTAATCTTGTGAACTGTAAATGGCTTGAGATCTCCTTTGACATAGTAGATGATCCCATCTCTCATGAACTTCATACACTAATGTAGAGAGGATGAAACTATGTTGTTCTCATGTATCCATGGTCTCCCAAGAAATGCGTTGAATGATGTATCTGAGTCAATAATGTGAAACTTGGCTTCGATTTTCTAATCATCTATCTCCAAGGGCAACACTATGGTGCCTAAGGCCTGTTGACCACATTTTTGGAGTATGGATTCATTCATCTCATATTAAGGAGTCTTCTAGAAACTAAGACTTCCCTAATCATAAGACACTTCTAACAATTAGGTAAACACTTAACCTAAGCCTAAAGACTTAGAGGGTTAACAATAGGATTAGGTTTGGGATTAGGATAATCCACCCAACTACAACCCAAATCCAATCCATGTTCACCTACTCAAACCAAACCTCAAGTTCAATTCAAACATCAAATTCAAATCCAAATCCAAACCCAAATTCTAAAACCAAATGAATGAAGCCATGATCAAATCCAAACTTGAAACCCTTCAGCCATATGACCTATCCCATGGACTTAGCCAAATCTTAATCCAAATCAATAATCATCAATTGATTTTCATAATAAATTTATATCTTCAATCATCTTCCTAAATATAAATCACTACATTCAAATGATCAAAACTAAATCAAAGTAAATCAAACTTAATCAAAACCCTTCCTAAGCTATATGACCTATCCACTTAGCCAAATCTTAATCCAAATCAAGTCAAAATCAATTGATTTTCTCACAAATAAATCATATTTTCAATCATCTTTACAAATTTAAATGAAATATACATTTAAATCATCAAAAAATCAAACCAAATCAAAATCCAAACCTAAGCCACATGACCCAACTCCATGGACACCCAAATTCTTCATTCTAAAACCCAAATTCAATTGATTTTCTCATGAATCAATCATACCTTCAATCATATTCAAAATATAAATGAAATCACAATCATCAACCAAAATTAAGCCAAGTCAAACCCAACTTAACCCTTTTTTGAAATGTTCAAATGAACCAAAACTCATTTGAACCCATTAATTACAATTGAATTTATATCAATCCCAAATCCAAATATAAACTCAACTAAATCAAACTCAACCCAAAATCAAGCCAACTAAACCAATTGGTCCACTTGACCCAAAGTGGCCAATTTGACCTATTTGAGCCAAGTTCTAATCCTACCCAAATTAGATTGAACCAAGCCTATCCAAACCTCATCATGATTGTTGATCACCTTAGGTTGATCAATTATCATAAGTCAAACTAAGTCAACTTAGTCATTTAACAAAGTCAACCCCTTAACCCATATGAACCAAAACTAGCCAAATTACAACTTAAGCTAAATCCCTTCAAACCAATGATTCATACCAAATTAAAATAAATATTTGAATATGACTTAACCTTCAATTGAGTTAAACCAAACCCAACTGGCCCTCTTGACCCAAGTTGACCCAAATTGACCTAAAAGACTATATTGGGTCAAATTAAAATATAAACTAAATTGATTGTAATAAATAGCTCAAGTTCATTCTAAATTAATTGTTGAACTTGACCAAAGGCATGACTGGACCCAAACCTAATTACCTACTTAGCCCAAATTGACCTAAAGGTTCAAGTTGGCCTAAATCAAAACCAAATCCAAATTAATTGAAACCAAAGCCAACAATCATCTTCAATTGGTCAACTAAACCCAAACTAACACTCAACCCAAGCCAATTTGGCCAATTTGGTCAAATTAGTCGACTTAACCCATTTGACCCAAATAAATTTAAATGAGCCAAAATCAAATCTAAGCCAAACTACATAAAACAAATTGAACCAAAACAATGCAATTGATCATATGAATTTGACCCAACCCTTGGTTTGACCCAATATGACCAATTGGTCAACTTGACCCAACCTAACTTAGTTTGACCTAAATGGGTAAAATTGAGCAAAACCTAAGCAAATCAACTCCAATTGACTTGAAATTTGGGCTAACCCACTTTTGGCTACCCAAATCAAATCCAATGCCAAATGATCATTCTACCCTTCGGTGAAGGGCATCACATGAGACAAATCACCCATGTAAGTGGTCATTTCCATTCCTTGCCACTTAGTACTCTCCCAATGGTCCACCTAGGCACCTAGGTCACTGCCCAACCTGACCTAAGGGGTGGTTGCGTTGGCCATGACCCATGGGAGGTGAAATCACGTCACCCTCCCCATTAGAGCATTTGAAACCCATAGGACACCCATAATTCCTCCTTAGAAGCCACCTCCACACTTTCAACCAACCAAGCCAAGCTAACTTTCTGCCTCCCTACCACCCACGACTCCCAAAGATGGTCGGACGGCCACTAGAAGGCAAAATCAATCCCACAGTCTGATCAAGATGAAGGGGGGAGGGGGGTATATACCCCTTTGTTTCCACTCAAACATAAAAAAACAATCATTCCTTAGAGCCCTACATACCCAAGATGAGCTGCTAGAGCCATTATGTAAGCTCCTAAGCTTGTTCCTCGATCAAAAAATGTCATTCCCGTCAATCTCAAAATTGGACACTCCCATTTTTGACATAACTTCCCCATTTCTCCATCAAACTCAAATTAACTTTGCATACACCTTCCCTAGGCCTAGTCGAGCAAGAACGAATCATCTCCCAAGCTTCCCAAGCACTGGATGTGGCACTTCAATCAAAGTCAAGCTCTACTCGCCAGGCTTCATCTCCACTAGTTTTCTCAATCGTTCCAAATACTAGTCTTGAGCTAATGGTATGCATCCAAAAGATCCTTAGGCAAAAATGGGTTGGAGCTTTATGAAGAAAACTTACATCTCATGTGATCTTGATTGGATCCCTCAATGATGTCAGAATGTGGGGTCCTTTTAGAGTTGATCCGAGCTTGGGTAAGCTCGAATCAAGTGAGCAATGGCTGACGGACACCATTCTCCCTCACTCGCATGATGTTAGATCACGCACAATCCATTCTACATAATCAGAATGAATGATCATGATTAGATCCATTAGATCGATCTAATTTAATCCAATTAACTTGTTGGATTAATTATAGCCATCCGATCTTAGATCAGACAGTGGACGAGAAAGCGCATCCACCAGCGCCACATAGCTGTTGAGTCGAATAAGTTTTAAGTAGCCAATCCCGTGGCTCCATGTGGAAAGTGCACCGCGTCAGCGTGCCATGTGGTGCCAACCAGATTAGGCTTTAATTAGGCTTAATTAATCATTTTTAATGACTAAAACTTTTAAAAAATCATAAAAAATCATAAGAAATCAAAAAATATAAATAAATACTTATTTTAAAGGTATTTCAGAGGAGAATTAATTAAAAATGATCTTAACTAATTTTAAATAGTAATTAAGATTTAATTATAAAATTAATTAGCTTAATTACTCTTTAATTACTTGAGCAATTAATCCCAAATTTTATGGGTTAATTTAATGAGATGACCTCTGCCTCTCATGATTTTCTTGGGATTTATTGCTTACTTAATTAGGAAAATTGACTAATTAAACCTTAACTACTCTTTTAAGTTAATTAATGATTAATTAATCTCATGAACTGTAATAATTTGGTTAATTAAGTTTTTTAATCGTTGTTCAATAGTAAGTGAGAAATAGGGTTGGGACCCCTTTCCCGAAGTTCATTTCACCCTTTTAAGAATAAAATTAATTAAGACTTAACTAATTAATTAAATCACTTAATCAAATTGAAATAATAATCACATCAAACATTAATTAATTAAATCATGGGGTAGATCTTTAGGTATTTAATAACCTAAAAGAGTTTAATAAAATTATGGTTAGTCCACATGTATGGGAAAACCATAAGAGTAAAGTCCCCTAAGTCATTTTATTTTAGAATTATTTTATGCGTTTTCTTTTAAGGTAACAAAGGTAAGAGTTATTAATTCATCTAATTAAGGGTTCACCTTAATTAACCCATAAAATCAACTTAATTACATTTCCTTAAATTAAATCAAATCACTAATGTGGGAATGGGTTTAAAACATGAAGTGATGATTTCTCTTCTTTTTAAATCAAATCAAATCCAAAACTTAATTAATAAAGAAGCTTTGGTTTGCTTTAAATAATCTTATTTGATTTGATTGTCCTTAAGAACTAGTTTGGTTGAATGAATCACATGCTTATATTTGATTGTCCTCTTCCAATCATGTTAAATTTAGTATGTCATTTGAATTCATGCATCCATCTTTTCAAAATCAAGTAAAATATGATGGATTTCCATTATGTAAGCTTGCATGTGTTGATTTAATTTAATATATATGTGCTATTATCACTATTAAATCCAAATGTATTTTTTAAAAGCTTATAAATGAATAATAATATGTGTTATGATGCTCGTTATAAATACATAAGAAATGCATGTGCTTATAGCTTAAGTGTATGAATGTTGAGTTCTTTCCTATTCATGTGTTGATTATATAAGATTGAATGGTAATGGGTATATAGTTGGACATCTCGAACACGAGGCTGCTAGCCCATGGATCATTTGATTACCTCACTTGGTTTAACAATGTCACATACCCATTTGATTTCATTCTTATGTATTTCAACATTAGAATTTGGATAGAGCTTTAATTCATATATATAACTGATTCAATAAAAAAATACAATCTTTGCATGGTTTTCTTTCCCTCATTTATGTGTACATCCATGTGTGTCCAAAAGTAAGTATATAGTGGACATCTGGAATTTTAGTTTAGTTAGCCCCAAGGAGTTCATTTGATTGCCTCATTTCCTTGGTTTAACAATGACACGTACTTGCTTATATCTTTGTACATGTATATGTATATGTGATTAGTGAATGAAAATCCCATTTTACATTAAAATTGCATGCATTCATAATTGACTAAGTGGTTGAATTAATTAGCCAATTGATTTGGAGCTTACTTCCTATGTTCATGTATACAAATTTACCTATGTTTGAATGCAAATGGGCATATAGATTGGAATTCCCTAGAATATGAGGCTTTAGCTAGCTCCGAGGAGGTCATTTGATTACCTCACTTCCCTGGTTTAACAACAACACATGCTTATTTAATTTCATTCTTATGTCCTTTTTGTATAAAAATTTGGATAAAGTTTTAAATTAATAGGTTTAAATAATTCAATCAAATAAAATATAAATTCTAAACATACACAAAACATTCATCATTTTAAAATAAAATGTTGCATGTATAGATACATTTAGGATTAAATAATATGCATGTTACATGTGATGGAAAAGAATGATTTAATATATGTCATGTGGTAGTAATTGAATTAAATTAATCTTAAGATGCCTTTCATTTTGAATAGGATTATTTAAAGTGAACCTAAACTTATGATTAATTAAATAAATTAATAAGACATTCACTAAAAGACAACTAAATCAAATTATATACTAGTTTTATGTGTAATTAAAAAAGAAAACACAATTTTAAATCAAATTAAACTACTTCAAGTGAAATACCTTTTCATGTTAAATTGAATCTTCTACACTTAGAAAATACAACACTAATGCCTAACAAGACTTACAAGCCTTAATACACACATTAAATTTAAGTCAAACTTATAGCTCTAAGTTAGAGCAGTGTGATGTGATGTATGTTTTGTTTTATGATGTATTATTTTAGATTGGATGTTAGGGTGTATGCTTTGTAGACTTCATGATAGGCCAATATTTTGCTAGGATTATGATGGGATGCTTAAAAATAAACATGAATGCTCTTTTTGTAGGTTGCTTAATCCTTAAGCATAATCCAAGTTTGGACATGTGGGCTTAATTACCCATGTGTAGGGTGCAAAGTCCAAATTATAAATACAACTATTTGGGATTATATATATATTTAGCTAACCACTATTTTTTAGGTGTAGTTAGATTTACTTTTCCTACATAAATGTAATTTTTGTAACATGAATTAGGATTAGTGCTATGGATGATTTGGATGAGCAGTGGCTAGAAGGCTTTGTCCTGGGGTGCCTTGTGATGCCTTTGAAGCAAGCACCATCCAAATCAAAGAAGGAACCAAATCAGAAATGGAGATATGAAGAAAGAAGACCCCCATAGCATTTAATACAATTATAATTACCCTTTCATATTCCAGGTTGTATAAGGGTATATTGTTTGGGTTGTACGGTGGTACCGGACTGCACTGGCATTTTATTCTTTTATGATAGTTTATATAATTGTTTGATGTTATGTTTACATTGTGCATTAGGATGGCATGCTTTTCATAGTTTCTTAAATGATTAATGATTTAATGTGTGGCTTGGATACGATTAGGCTCTTAGGATAAAAGTAACTTTTCTACCCAACTAATCACTCATAACTAAATTTTAAACAACTCATAACCTCATCATAAAGTCTAAGACATAAATAAGATAATTAAAAGATTTAGCAACCCTTAGTTGTATGGTTGTATGTTTCACATCATGCATGCATATTCTTTCTCTCTTGAACATGAAGGATCTCCATCCTTGCATAAAGGAATGCTTGACCTATGAGGGCATCCCTTGTGGTGGAGAACACCTTCTTTTAGCTGATTTGACCCGTAACCTATTTCATCATGCATTTAGGCATAAGAAATCCTAAAGCCTCTATCAAAATAATGTGTCTAAAATAAAATAAATGATTTTGCGTCTATAGAATAAGTCATATGCTCATACCATTCATGCTCTAGTCTCTTAGGGAGTGCATTTAGGACTTTAGTCTCTTTATAATTAAATAACTACCCTAGGTATCTTGCAATTCATAAGACCAGATTACATGGTTTTAAAATCAAAGGAGGAGTTAGCTGGCGGCCACTTTAGGAGGTTATAAGTCCAGAAGTTGAACAATTTATTCTCTCTTGTGGAGGTATATGTCCACCTGTCACTTAGATTTAGGTCTTGCTTTACTCGTACTAAAGCTCCTTAGATTTAGGATTCGAGGTAGCTATTTCGTTTGGGCTATGATCATAAATAATCACCTCTTATCCATTCCTACAACCTTATGTTGGTGGATTATATGCCTTAGTAATTTAATTAAATTTCAACTCAAAATATATAAATCTCCTTAACTTTAAAATTATAAAGCCCAACCATAGGATAGATTGGAATGCTCACTAGGCTTCCTAGTATCATGAGAATTTCCTACTTATTTCATTTGGATTCCAAAAATAAGTCTTCTCCTTGAACTTTCCCAATTGATTTTCCAAATACAACCAATCCTTTGATAATCTAACCTTCAAATATTTGGAGATGATAATTGTCTACTCTAATTGAGAGTATTCTTAGGAAATTTCATTTCCTAAGATGTAATTAACTATGGAGGCTTACCTCTATAGGGAACTTAAGAACCTGGTTTAATATAAACCTTACTTTCTTCGTCTATATAAAGTAGGGGGAAAATCTCTAGTACATTCAAAGACCCATCATGTTTTAGTAGTCCTTATTACATGATTAGGTCCATTATAAGGTGATGCCTCTATCTTTCGAGAAAGTACATCATACCTCAATGTTATACCCGATCAACTCAAAAATTATCCACCTACGATCTGTGTGGTGTCCCCCCTCCTACATCCAAAAATAAGCACCACAAGGCCCTCTCGCCTTGTTCATTGAATCCTCTCAACATCACCCTTTCCATTTGGAGTTTGAAGATGTCGATCCTAAAGTAGGCAAGGGCTCTTAGACTCATAATGTTGACTAATACACCTAGGTCAACCAGGCTCTGGATAGCTTGTATCTGCCAACATCCATTGTAATGTAAAGAGGTGGTTGCGCTCGGTCTTCCCTAGGAGTAAGTTTTCATTATTCAATGTAACTAAATAAAAACATAAACCTAAAAATAAATAAAAAATAAAATCTAAACCCTAAACCTAAAATAAAAATATAATAAACCTAAACTTACATTAAAATAAGCTAAACTAAAATAAATAAAACCTAACCCTAAACCTAAACTAAAGAAAAAAAAAACTAAAAACAAACCTAAACATAAACTATAAAATAAAACCTACAAATAAACCTAAAATAAAAACATAAAACCTAAACCTAAATAATAAAATAAAAGGCTAAACCTAAACCAATAATTAAAAAATAAAACCTAAACCTAAAAAATAAAATAAAATAAAACTAAACTAAAAAATAAACCTAAACCTAAACCTAGACCTAAAAAACTAAAATAAAAAACCTAAACTATAATAAATAACCCTAAAATAAATAAACTAAACTAAATAAGAATAAAAATAAACCTAAATCAAAATAAGAAATAAAATAAACTAAAATAAATAAAAAATACAATAAATAAACCTAAACCTACCAATTTACTTAATTTAAAAAAAATAAAATAATAAAAATAATAAAAAAACAAAACCCTAACCCTAAACCCTAAAACTAACCTAATCTAACTTAAACCTACTAAACCCTAAACCTAAAACCTAAACAAACCTAAATTAAACCCTAAACCTAAACCTAAACTATAAACCTAACCCTAAAGTTTAAACCTATACTAAACCTTAAACCCTAAATAACCTTAAACTATAAACCTTAAACCTAAAACCAACTTAAACCTTAACCTAAACCTTAAACTCTAAACTAAACCTAATCCTAAACTCCAACTTAAATCTCTAACCCTAACCTAAACCCTTAAACCTAAAGTTTAAACATAAAACTAAAACCTAAAACCCTAAACTATAACCTAAACTATAAACCTAAACCTAACCTAAAACCTAAATTTAAACTTAAACCCTAAAACCTAAAATAAAATTAAAATAAAAATAAAATAAATAAATAAACCTAAACCTAAATAAAATACAAAAATTAAATAAAATTACAACCTAAACAAAAACCTAAACCTAAACCTAAAATTAAAATAAAATAAACTTAAAAATAAAAAATAAAAAAATAAAAATAAAAACTAAATTTTAAATAAAAATAAAATAAACTTAAAATAAAATAAAATAAAAACTAAATAAAATGCTAAACATAAAAAATAAACCTAAAAATAAAAGTTGAAAATAAATAAAAAAAATAAAACCTAAACCATGAAATAAAAAAAAAACCTAAACCTAAAATAAAAATAAAATAAATAAAATAAAATAAACCTAAACCTTAACTAAAATAAATAAAACATAAACCTAAACTTAAAATAAACTAAATCTAAACCCTAAACTAAATAAAATAAAATAAACTAAAAATAAACCTAAACCTAAACTAAAAAAAAAACCTAAAAATAAACCTAAAATAAAAACCTAAAACCTAAACCTGAATAAAATAAAATAAAAAACTAAACCAGACATAAATATAGAAAAAAATACTAAACCGAAAAAATAAAATAAAAATAAAATTGAACTAAAAAATAAACCTAAACCTTAACCTAAACTTAAGAAAATAAACAAAAATAAAAAACCTAAACTCAAATAAATAAACTTAAAATAAATAAACTAAACTAAATAAAAATAAAAAATAAACATAAATAGAAATAAAATATAAAATAAACTATAAAAAATAAAAAAATAAGTAAATAAACTAAATAAACAAAGAAGAAATGTTCAATCTGAATTTGTTCTCATTAAAAAAAAAACCAAAACCCTAAACCCTAAATTAAAACTTGAACCCTAAACCTAAAACCTAATCTCTAAACCCTAAACTTTAAACCCTAAACCCTAAACCCTAAACCCTAAAACCCTATACCCTAAACCCTAAACCCTAAACCCTAAACCCTAAAACCCTAAAACCTTAAACCTTAAACCCTAAACCTTAAACCCTAAACCCTAACCCTAAAAACCTAAACATAAATTAAATAAAACCTAAAAATAAAATAAATAAATAAAACCTAAGCCTAAATAACATAAAAAAATAAAATAAAATAAAAACTTAAACTAAAACCTAAACTTAAACCTAAACCTAAACTTAAAAAATAAAATAAATTAAAATAAATAAAAACCTAAATAAAATAAAAAGGTAAGGCAAAATAAAAATAAAATAAACATAAAATTAAATTAAACTAAAGCTAAATGAAAACCTAAAAAAAATTATAAACCTAAAAATAAATAAATAAAAACCTAAACCCTAAACTAAAAAAAAAACCTAAACCTAAAATAAACAAAAAAAATAAACTTAAAGCTAAACTAAAGTAAACTAAGAAAAATTATATAAAACGTAAACCTAAACCTAAAATCATCTAAACATAAACCCTAAACTAAATAAAATAAACTAAAAATAAACCTATTCTTGAACTAAGAAAATAAAACATAAAAATAAACTTCAAATAAAAACCTAAAACATAAACTTAAAAAATTAAATAAAAACCTAAACTTAAACCTAAAAATAAAAAATAAAACCTAAACATAAACAATAAAATAAGAATAAAACTAAACTAAAAAATAAAAATAAACTTAAACTTAAACCTAAAAAATAAACTAAAATAAATAAACTAAACTAAATAAAAATAAAAAATAAACATAAATTAAAAATAAAATATAATAAATAAACCAAAACTTACCAGTTTTCTTAATTTAAAAAAAAAAACTTAAACCCTAAGCTGACCCTAGACCCTAAACGCTAAACCCTAACCTAAGCCTTAAAAACCTTAAACCCTAACGCCTAAACACGAAACCCTAAACCCTAAATCCTAAACCCTAACACTAAATCCTAATGCCTAAAACCATAAACCCTAAAACCCTAAACCCTAAACCTTAAACCCTAAACCCTAAACCTTAAAAACCTAAAAAGCTAAACCTAAACTAAAAAACCTAAAAATAAAATATAAAAAAAACTAAACTTAAATAAAATAATAAAATTAAATAAAGTAAAAACCTAAACTAAAACCTAAACCTAAACCAAAAAATAAAATTAAATAAATAAAAACCAAAACTAAACTAAAAAGTAAAATAAACCTTAGTATAAAAACTAAATAAAATAAAGACTAAATGTAAAATAAAAAGAAATGAACATTAAACAAAATAAAATAAAAACTAAATAAATGGAAAAACCTAAAAAATAAACCTGAAAAATAAACCTAAAAAGAAAATTAAATAAAACCTTAACCTAAATGTAAAAAAAAACTAAACCTGAAATAATAAAAAAGTAAACAAAATAAAATAAACCTCCACCAAAACTAAAATAAACAAAACTGAAATAAATAATACCTAAAGCTAAGCCTAAAATAAACTTAACATAAACTTAAACTTAAACTAAATAAAATAAAATAATCTAAAAATAATGCTAAACACAAAATAAAAATAAAACCAAAAAATAAACTTAAAATAAAAACCTAAAACCTAAACCTAAAAAGATAAATAAAAAATTAAACCTAAACCTTAAAATTAAAAATAAAACCAAAACCTAAAAAATAAAGTAATAATAAAACTCAAATAAAAATAAACCTAAACCTAACAAATAAACTAAAACAAAAAACCTATACTAAAATAAATAAACTTAAAATAAATAAACTAAACTAAATAAAAATAAAAATAAAATAAACTAAAATAAATAAAAATAAACTAAATAAACTAAATAAACCTAAACCTATCGGTTTACTTAATTTTTAAAAAGAAACCATAAACCCTAAATCCAAACCCCTAAACCTTAAACCCTAAACCTTTACAACCCAAAACCCAAAACCCAAAACCCTAAACCAAAAACCCTAAACCCTAACCCTAAACCCTAACCCTAAACCCTAATAGATAAAAAACCCTAAACCTAAAAAACCCTAAACCTAAAAAACTTAAACCTAAACCTAAACTAAAATATAAACCTAAACTAAACCCTAAACCTAAACACTAAATAAACTAATAAACTAAACCAATAAACTTAAACCAAAACTAATGAACTGAAAGAACATCATTTCAATGAGGTGATTTGAAATGTGGTTATGGAGGGAGGAGCGATGGAGGTAAGTGGTGGTGGTGGAGGGAGAGCATGGAATGATGGTGGATCCACTGAGAGGCCGGGTGGTTCTAATGTGAACAAGAACTAAGAATGGTCTGAATTTATGGAACTGTCTTTATAATAGATGACTCTAGTTATCAGGTTTTGATTTGTCTATTCGTCTCATTTTTTATCTATGTTTTCCTGTCTTGGAAAAGTTAGTGTTTGCTTGAGAAAATCAAAATGAAGAAATGTTGAATCTAATTTATTCTCTATTAAAACCAAAAATCTTAAACCCTAAACTAAAACAACCCTAAACCTAAAACCATAAACCCTAAAACCCAAAACTAAACCATAAACCTAAACCTAAACCATAAACCCTAAACTAAACTAAATCTTAACCCTAAACCCTAAACTCTAAATCGTAAAACTAACCTTAAACCCTAAAAAAAACCCTAAACCCTAAACTGACCCTAGACCCTAACGCTAAAAAACCCTAAACCCTAAACCCTAAGCCCTATAAACCCAAAACCCTAAACCCTATAAACCAAAAAAGTGTTAAACCCTAAATACTAAACCCTAAACCATAAACCATAAACCATAAACTAAACTTTGAACTTTAAGATAACCTTGAACCCTAAACCCTAAACCCTAAAAACCCTAAAAACCTAAAACCCTAAAGCCTAAACACTAAACACTAAACCCTAAACCCTAAACCCTAAACCCTAAACCCTAAACACTAAAAACCTAAAAACCTAAACCTTAACTAAATAATACCTACAAAATAAAATAAAAAAAACATAAACCTAAATAGAGTAAAATAAATAAAATAAAATAAAAACTAAAACTAAAACCTAAACCTAAACCTAAAAATAAAATAAAATAAACTAATAAAAATAAACTAAACTAAAGTAAATAATAACC
This sequence comes from Cymbidium sinense, assembly GCA_021442155.1. NCBI lineage: Eukaryota > Viridiplantae > Streptophyta > Magnoliopsida > Asparagales > Orchidaceae > Cymbidium > Cymbidium sinense. Next base: position 111,481,869 of record CM038214.1, read on the forward strand.
TAAACTAAACTAAAAAATAAAATAAACCTAAGAATAAGAAAGTAAATAAAATAGAAACTAAACGTGAAATAAAAATAAAATAAACCTAAAATATACCTAAAATAAAATAAATAAAACTAAATAAAAACCTAAACCAAAAAAATAAACTTAAAAATAAAACCTTAAAAAATAAAAAATAAAACCTAAACCCTAAACTAAAAAAAACCTAAACCTAAAGAAAAAATAAAATAAACAAAATTGAAAAAAGCTAAACCTAAACTAAAATAAATAAAACCTAAACCTAAACCTAAAGTAAACTAAACCTAAACCTAAACTTAAACTAAATAAAATAAAATAAACTAAAAATAAACTAAAACCTAAACTAAAAATTCAAATTTAAAAATAAACCTAAAATAATAACCTAAACCCTGAGTTAAAAAAATAAAATGATAACCTAAATATAAAACTAAAAATATAAAATAAAACCTAAACCTATATAATAAAATAAAATAAAACTCAACTAAAAAATAAACATAAACCTAAACTTAAACCTAAAAAATAAACTATAATAAAAAACCTAAACTAAAATAAATAAACCTAAAATAAATAAACTAAACTAAATAAAAAAGCATAAATAGAAATAAAAAATAAATGAAATAAACCTAAACCTAAAGGCTTACATAATTTTAAAAAAAACTAAAACGTAAGCTAGCCCTAAACCTAAACCCCTAACCCTAAAAACCATAAACCCTAAATCCTAAACAGTAAACCAAAAACCCGAAACCCTAAACCCAAAAAACCTAAACACTTAAGCCTGAACACTGAACCCTAAACTTTAAGCCCTAAACCATAATCCTAAACCTTAAAGCCTAAAACCCTAAGCCCTAAATCGTGAACCCTAAACCCTGAAAACCTAAAAACCTATACCTAAACTAAATAAAAACTAAAAAAACAAATAAAAAAACTTAAACCTAAATAAAATAAAATAATAATATAAAATAAAATCCTAAACTAAAACCTAAACCTAAACCTATAAATAAAATAAAATAAACTAATAAAACTAAACTAAAATAAAATAAATAAAAAATTAAACTAAAGTAAAAAATAAAATAAACCTAAGAATAAATAAATAAAATCAAAACTAAATGTAAAAAAATAAACCTAAATAATATAAAAAAAACTAAATATTAGCCTAAACTTAAAAAATAAACCTAAAAATAAATAATAAATAAAATCTAAACCCTAAACTAAAAAAACCCTAAACCTAAAATAAAAGTAAAATAAACAAAATAAAATGAAATTAAACCTAAATTAAAATAAACTAAAATAAAATAAATAAAACCTAAACCTAAATCTAAACCTAAACTAAATAAAATAAAAGAAACTAAAAGTAAACCAAAACATAAACTAAAAAATAAAACCTAAAAATAAACTTAAAATAAAAACCTAAAACCTAAACCTAAAAAAATAAAATAAAAACCTAAACCTAAACCTAAAAATAAAAAATTAAACCTAAACCTTAAAAATAAATTTAAAATAAAACTCAACTAAAAAATAAACATAAACCTAAACCTAAACCTCAAAAATAAACTAAAACAAAAAATAAATAAACACAAAATAAATCAACTAAACTAAATAAAAATATAAATAAACCTAAATAAAAATAAAAAATAAAAAATAAAATAAACTTAAATGAATAAAATATAAACTAAATAAACCTAAACCTAACGGTTTACTTAATTTTAAAAAAAAACCCCAAACCCTTAACCCTAAAAACCCAAAACCTTAAAGCTGGAGGACTAAACCCTAAACCCTAAATACTAAACCCTAACCCTAACCCTAAATCTTAAACTCTAAAACCTTAAATACATAAACCCTAAACTTTAAACCCTAAACCCTAAACCCAAAAAACATAAAAACCTAAACCTAAACTATATATAAAAAAACCTAAACCTAAATAAAATAAAATAAAATAAAAACCTAAATTAAAACCTAAACTTAAACCTAAAAATAAAATAAAATAAAATAATAAAAAAACTAAAATAAAATAACTAAAAACCAAAACTAAACTAAAAGATCAAAATAAGCCTAAGAATAAAAACCTAAATATAATAAAAACTAAATGTAAAATAAAAATAAAATAAATTAAAATAAAATAAAAACTAAACAAAAACCTAATCCTAAAAAACAAAAATAAAAATAAATAAAAATAAAACCTAAACCCTTAACTTGAAAAAAAACCTAAACTTAAAATAAAAAGAAAATAAAATAAGCCTAAATCTAAACTAAAATAAACTTAACTAAAATAAATAAAACCAAAACCTAAATCTAAACCTAAAGTAAATAAAATAAAATAAACTAAAAAAACCTAAAGCTAAACTTAAAAAATAAACATAAGTAAAATAAATACCTAAACTTAAATCTAAAAAAATAAATAAAAACCTAAACCTAAACCTTAAAGTAAAAAATAAAACCTATTCCTAAAAAATAAAACAAAAAATCAAACTCAACTAAAAAATAAAATTAAACCTACAAAACAAACTAAAATAAAAAACCTAAACTTAAACAAATAAACTAAACTAAATAAAAATAAAAAATTAAATAAACTAAAATAAATAAAAAATAAACTAAATAAACCTAAACCTACCGGTTTATTTAATTTAAAAAAAAATCATAAATCCTAAATCTTAAACCCTAAACCCTAAAACCTAAACCTACAACCCTAATCCCTAAAAACCCTAAATCCTAAACCCTAAACCCTAACCCTAAACCCTAAACCCTAAAAGCATAAACCTTAAAATCGTGAACCCTAAACCCTAAACCCTAAACCTTAAACCCTCAAAACCTAAAAACCTAAATAAAATGTAAAAATAAAATAAATAGAAAACTTAAACCTAAATAAAATAAATAAAATAAAATAAAATAATAACCTAAGCTAAAACCAAAACCTAAACCTAAAAATAAAGTAAAATAAAAAATAAAACAAATAAAAACCTAAACTAAACTAAAAAGTAAAATAAACCTAAGAATAAAAAACCTAAATAAAATAAAGACTAAACGTAAAATAAAAATAAATGAACATAAAAAATATTAAAAAAAAAGCAAAACCTAAAAAATAAACCTAGAAATAAATAAAAAATATAACTTAATCCCTAAACCTAAAATAAAAATAAAATAAATAAAATAAAAAAAACCTAAACATAAACCAAAATAAACTAAACTAAAATAAATAAAACCTAAAACTAAGCCTAAAATAAACTAAACTTAAACCTAAACCTAAACGATAAAATAAAATCTAAAATAAACTTAAAATAAAAACTTAAAACCTAAACCTAAAAAGATAAATAAAATACTAAACCTGAACCTTAAAATAAAAAATAAAACTAAAACCTAAAAAATAAAGTAAAAATAAAATTCAACTAAAAAATAAACCTAAACCTAAACCTAAAAAATAAACTAAATAAAAAACCTAAACTAAAATAAATAAACTTAAATTAAATAAACTAAACTAAATAAAAATAAAAAATAAATTAAACTAAAATAAATAAAAAATAAACTAAACAAACCTAAACTTATCGGTTTACTTAATTTTAAAAAAGAAACCATAAACCCTAAATACTAAACCCTAAACACCAAACCGTAAACCTCTATAACCTTAAACCCTAAATCCTAAACCCTAAACCTTAAACCCTAACCCTTAACCCTAAACCCTAAACCCCAAACCCTAAACTTAGACCTAAAGTAACTAAGTAAACTAAAAAATAAACTTAAACCCTAAAACTTAATAAATCTAAACCTAAACCTAAACACTAAGAATGGGCAGAACCTTGATGACAAGAACATCACAACCAAAGGCCTAGATAAGGAGGACGCCAAGGCGAGGCATCGCTATCACTGGTGGTGGAGGATCCAAAGGTGGATATGGACATGGTGGTTGGAGCAGTGGTGGTTATGGAGGCAAGAGGAGTGATAGAGGTTACAACCGTGGTGGTGGTGGGGAGAGAGAACGGAGATATGTTGGTGGATCCCACTACTCGAGAGGCTGGGGTGGTTCTTATGGGAACTGGAGAAACTGAAGAATGGTCGATCCGATCTGTAGCTTATAGAACTGTGTCTTTACAATAGAGATAGTTCTAATTATCTAGGGTTTTTTATTTGATCTATTTATGCTCATATTTTATCTATGTCATCACCATTATCTTGAAAAACTTTGTGTGTTACTTAGTTGAGGAAATCAAAAAGAAAAATTATTGAATAAGAATTTGTTCTCCATTAAAAAAAAATAAAAAACTTTAAACCCTAAACAAAAACCTAACCTAAACCTAAACCCTAATCCTTAAACCCTAAAAACACTAAACCCTCAACCCTAAACCCTAAACCATGAACTCTAAAACCCTAAACCATAAACCCTAAACCCTAAACCCAAATAAAAAGCCATAAACCCTAAACCTTAGATCTTAAACCCTAAGCCCTAAACACTAAAACTAGTCCTAAACCCTAAACCCTAAACCTAAAACCCTAAACCCTAAACCATAAACAACCCTAAAACCTAAACCCTTAAAAACCCTAAACCATAGACCTTAACCATAACACTAAACCCAAAACCCTAAAACCCTAAACCATAAACCATAAACTAAACCTAGACCCCAAACCCTAAACCCTAACAATGCTAAACCCTAAAGCCTAAAGCCTAAACTAACCTTAAACCCTAACCTAACACTAAACCCTAAACCCTAAACCTTAAAAACCTTCTTAAAACTTAAAGCCTAAACTATCAACACTAATCCCTAAACCCTAAACCCTAAAACCCTAAACCCTAAACCCTAAACCCTAAATACTAAAAACCTAAGAACCTAAAACCTAACCCTAAAATAAATAATACTTATAAATAAAATAAATTAATAAACTTAAACCTAAATAAAGTAAAATAGATAAAATAAAATAAAAACATAAACCAAAACCTAAACCTAAACATGAAAATAAAATAAAAAAACTAATAAAAATAAACTAAATTAAAATAAATAATAACCTAAACTAAACTAAAAATAATAAAATAAACATAAGAGTAAAAAACTAAATAAAATAAAAACTAAATGTGAAATAATAAGGAAATAACCCTAAAATAAACCTAAAATAAAATAAAATATAAAATAAATAAAAACCTTAACCTAAAAAATAAACCTAAAAATAAAACCTAAAAATAAATAATAAATAAAACCTAAACCTTAAACTAAAAAAAAATACATATACCTAAAGTAAAAATAAAATAAACAAAATAAAAAACCTAAACCTAAACAAAAAGAACTAAACTAAAATAAATAAAACTTAAACCAAACCCTAAAGTAAACTAAACTTAAACCTAAACTTAAACTAAATAAAATAAAATAAACTAAAAAGAACTTAAACCAAAACTAAAAATAAAACCTAAAAATCAACCTAAAATAAAAACCTAAAACTTAAAACTAAAAAAATAAAATTATAACCTAAACCTAAACCTAAAAATTAAAAACAAAACCTAAACTTATAAAATAAAATAAAAATAAAACTCAACTAAAAAAAAAACATAAACCTAAGCCTAAACTTAAAAAATAAACTAAAACAAAAAGCCTAAGCTTAAATAAATAAACCTAAAATAAATAAACCAAACTAAATAAAATAAAAACCTAAACCTAAACCTAAAAATATATAATTAAACCTAAACCTTAAAAATAAAATAAAAATAAAACTCAATTAAAAAATAAACATAAACCTAAACCTCAAAAATAAACTAAAAAAACCTAAACAAAAAAAAACCCAAAATAAATCAACTAAACTACATAAAAATATAAATAAACCTAAATCAAGATAAAAAATAAAATAAACTTAAATGAATAAAATATAAACTAAATAAACCTAAACCTAACAGTTTACTTAACTCAAAAAAAGCCCTAAACCCTAAAGCTGAAGGACTAAACCCTAAACCCTAAACACTAAACCCTAAACCCTAACCCTAAACCTTAAACCCTAAAACCCTAAATACTTAAACCTTAAACCTTAAACCCTACACCCTAAACCCTAAAAACATAAAAACCTAAACCTAAACTAAATAAAACCTAAAAATATAATAAATAAAAACCCAAACCTAAATAAAATAAAAAAATAAAATAAAATAAAAACCTATACTAAAACCTAAACCTAAACCTAAAAATAAAATAAAATAAAATAATTAAAAAACTAAAATAAAATAAATAAAAACCAAAATTAAACTATAAGATCAAAATAAGCATAAGAATAAAAATGTAAATATAATAAAAACTAAATGTAAAATAAAAATAAAATAAACTTAAAATAAAATAAAAACTAAATAAAAACCTAATCCTAAAAAATAAACCTAAAAATAAATATAAATAAATCCTAAACCCTAAACTAAAAAAAACCTAAACCTAAAATAAAAAGAAAATAAAATAATCCTAAATCTAAACTAAAACAAACTTAACTAAAATAAATAAAACCTAAACCTAAATCTAAACCTAAAGTAAATAAAATAAAATAAACTAAAAATAAACCTAAAGCTAAACTTAAAAATAAAACATAAAAGTAAACGTAAAATAAATACATAAAACTTAAACCTAAAAAAATAAATAAAAACCTAAACCTAAACCTTAAAATAAAACCTATACCTAAAAAATAAAATTAAAATAAAACTCAACTAAAAAATAAACCTAAACCTACAAAATAAACTAAAGTAAAAAAGCTAATCTTAAATAAATAAACTAAACTAAATAAAATAAAAGATAACATAAACTTAATGAACATAAAAAACTAAAAAAAAAAAACCTAAAATATAAACCTAAAAAATAAATAAAAATAAAACCTAAACCCTAAACTAAAAAAATAAACCTAAACCTAAAATAAAAATTAAATAAACAAAATAAAATAAACCTAAACCTAAACTAAAATAAACTAAAATAAAATAAATAAAACCTAAACCTAAGCCAAAAATAAACTAAACCTAAACCTAAACCTAAACCAAAACTTAAACTAAATAAAATTAAATAAACTAAAATAAACCTAAACCTAAACCTAAACTATAAAATAAAACCTGAAATAAGCCTAAAATAAAAACTTTAAACCTAAACCTAAAAAGATAAATAGAAAACTAAACCTAAACCTTAAAATTAAAAAAAAAACCAAAACATAAAAAATAAAGTAAAAATAAAACTCAACTAAAAAGTAAACCTAAACCTAAAAAATAAAATTAAATAAAAAACCTAAACTAAAATAAATAAACTTATATTAAATAAACTAAACTAAATAAAAATAAAAAATAAAATAAACTAAAATAAATAAAAAATAAACTAATAAACCTAAACTTATCGGTTTATTTAATTTTAAAAAAAGAAAACATAAACCCTAAATACTAACCCTAAACCCTAAACCGTAAACCTCTATAACCCTAAACCCTAAATATTAAACCTTAAATCCTAAACCTTAAACCCTAACCCTTAACCCTAAACCCTAAACTTAAACCTAAAGTAACTAAATAAACTTAAAAATAAACCTAAACCCTGAAACTTAATAAATCTAAACCTAAACCTTAACCCTAAGAATGGGCATAACCTTAACGATAAGAACATCACCGACAACTAGTCTAGATCCTAAAACACTAAGGAGGCATCGCTAAAATGGTGATCTGAGTCGCTAGTGGATATGGATGTGGTGGTTGGAAAATGGTTATGGAGATGAAATAGAGGTTACATGGTGGGGGAGAGAACAAAAATATGTTGGTTAACCCATACCTTGGTTCTTATGGGAACTGAGAAAAGAATGGTCAATATATTTATAACTACAATAGATAGTTCTAATTATCTAGGGTTTTATTTCTTTATGCTCATTTTTTATCTATGAACTAGTGTCTTGGAAAACTTACTTAGTTGAGGAAATCAAAAAGAAAAAATGTTGAATATCAATTTATTCTCTTTAAAAAAACCAAAAATCTTAAACCCTAAATAAAAACCTGAACCCTAAACCAAAAATTTAAACCCTAAACCCTAAAAACACTAAACCCTCAAACCTAAACCATAAACCATAAACTCTAAAACCCTAAACCATAAACCATAAAGCCTAAACCCAAAAAAAACCCTAAACCCTAAACCTTAAATCTTAAACCCTAAACCTACCTAAACTCTAAACTAAACCTAAACTAAACCTAAACCTAAACTATAAACAACCTAAAACCTAAACTTAAAACCTAAACCTAAAAACTATAACCTAAACCCTAAACCCTAAACTATAAAATTAAACCCTAACCTAAACCTAAACCTAAAATAAACCTAAACTAAATAAACCTTAAACCATAAACCTAAACTAACTTAAACAACCTAACACTAAACCCTAAACCTAAACCTAAAACCAAAATCTTAAACTAAAGATAAACCCTAAACCCTAAACCCTAAACCCTAACCCTAAACCCTAAACCCTAAAACCCTAAACCCTAAACCCTAAACCCTAAATAATAAAAACCTAAAAACCTAAAAACCTAAACTTAAAATAAATAATACCTATAAATAAAATAAATAAATAAACCTAAACCTAAATAAATAAAAATAAATAAAATAAAATAAAAACATAAACTAAAACATAAACTTAAACTGAAAATAAAATAAAAAAGTAATAAAAATAAACTAAACTAGAATAAATAATAGCCTAAACTAAACTAAAATAATAAAATAAATCTAAGAGTAAAAAAACTAAAAATAAAACTAAATAAATAAAAAGAAAATAAACCTAATATAAACCTAAAATAAAATAAAATAAAATATAAATAAAAAAGCTAAACCTAAAAATAAACTTAAAATAAAACCTAAACAAAAAAAATAAACCTAAACCTTAAACTAAAAAACATAAACCTAAAGTAAAATAATAAACAAAATAAAAAACCTAAACCTAAACAAAAAAAAAAAACTAAACTAAAATAAATAAAACTTAAACTAACCTAAAGTAAACTAAACTAAACCTAAACCTAAACTAAATAAAATAAAATAAACTAAAATAAACTTAAACCAAAACTAAAAAATAAAACCTAAAAATTAACCTAAAATAAAAACCTAAAACCTAAACTTAAAAAATAAAATAATAATTTAAACCTAAACCTAAAAATAAAAAATTAAATATAAACCTATAAAATAAAATAAAAATAAAACTCAACTAAAAATAAACATAAACCTAAACTTAAACCTAAAAAATAAACTAAAGAAAAAAAACCTAAACTAAAATAAATAAACCTAAAATAAATAAACCAAACTAAATAAAAAAACATAAATAAAAATAAAAATAAAACAAACTAAGTAAACTAAATAAACCTAAACTTAAAGGAATACTTAATTTAAAAAAAAAACACTAAACCCTAAGCTAACCCTAAACCCAAAACTCTAAACCCTAAAAACCCTAAACCCTAAAGCCTAAACACTAAACCCTAATCCCTAAACCCTAAACCCTAAACCCCAAAAGCTAAACACTAAACCTAAACCTTATACCCAAAAACCTAACCCTAAACCTTAAACCCTAAAACCCTAAGACATAAACCCTAAACCCTAAACCCTAAAAACCTAAAAACCTAAAAACCTAAACCTAAACTAAATAAACCCTTTAAATAAAACATATTGAAATATCTAAACCTAAATAAAATAAAAAAATAATATAAAATAAAAACCTAAACTAAAACCTAAACCTAAATCTAAAAATAAAATATAATAAACTAATAAAACCAAACTAAAATAAAATAAGTAAAAACCTAAACTAAACTAAAAAATAAATTAAACTTAATAACAAAAAAACCTAAATAAAATCAAAACTAAAAGTAAAAAAATTAACCCTAATGTAGTATAAAATAAAAACTAAATAAAAACATAAACATAAAAAATAAACATAAAAATAAATAAAAAATAAAATCTAAGCCCTAAACTAAAAAAAAAAACCTAAACCAAAAATAAAAATAAAATAAACAAAATAAAATAAACTTAAACCTAAAATAAAATAAACTAAACTAAAAAAAATAAAACCTAAACCTAAACCTAAAATAAATTATACCTGAACCTAAACCTAAACTAAATAAAATAAAATAAAAGTAAACCTAAACATTAATTAAAAAATAAAACATAAAAATAAAGCTGAAATAAAAACCTAAAACCTAAAACTAAAAAAAATAAAATAAAAACCTATACCTAAACCTAAAAATAAAAAATAAACTTAAACCTTAAAAATAAAATAAAAATAAAACTCAACTAAAAATTAAACATAAAGCTAAATCTAAACATAAAAAATAAACTAAAAGTAAAAACAAAAATAAAAATTAATAAACCCAAAATAAATCAACTAAACAAAATTAAAATAAAAAAATAAAACCTAAATAAATATTAAATATAAAATAAACTAAAATAAATAAAAAATACACTAAATAAACCTAAACCTAGCAGTTTACTTAATTTAAAAAAAACCATAAATCCTAAGCTAACGCTAAACTCTAAACCCTAAACCTTAAAAACCTTAAACCCTAAAGCCGAAGCACTAAACCCTAAACCCTAAACCCTAACCCTAAACTTTAAACCCTAAAACCCTAAACCTTAAGACCAAAACCCTAAACCTTAAACCCATAACCCAAAACCCTAAAAACATAAAAACATAAACCTAAACTAAATAAAACTTAAAAAATAAAATATATAAAAAAACCTAAAACTAAATAAAATAAAAAAAAACTAAAATAAAAACCTAAACTAAAACCAAAACTTAAACCTTAAAATAAAAAAAATAAACTAATAAAAATAAACTAAAATAAAATAAATAAAAACCTAAACCAAACTAAATAAATAAATAAACCTAAGAATAACAAACCTAAATAAAACAAAAACTAAATAGAAAATAAAAATAAATGAAACTTAAAATAAATTAAAATAAAAACTAAACAAAAAACCTAAACTTAAAAAGTGAACCAAAAATAAATAATAATAAAACATAAACCTTAAACTAAAAAAAACCTTAACCCAAAATAAAAATAAAATAAAGAAATAAAATAAACCTAAACTTAAACTATAATAAACTTGACTAAATTAAATAAAACCTAAACCTAAACCTAAACCTAAACCGAAACTAAATAAAATAAAATAAACTAAAAATAAACCTAAACCTAAACTAAAAAATAAAACCTAAAAGTAAACCTATAATAAATACCTAAACTTAAACCTAAATAAATAAAAAAAACATAAACTTAAACCTTAAAATAAAAAATAAAACCTAACTCAAAAAAAATAAAATAAAAATAAAACTCAACTAAAAAATAAACTTAAACCTACAAAATAAACTAAAATAAAAAACCTAAACTTAAATAAACTTGAATAAATAAATTAAATTAAATAAAAATTTAAAATAAAATAAACTAAAATAAATAAAAAATAAACTAAATAAACCTAAACCTAATAGTTTACTTAATTTAAAAAAAAAAACCATAAACCCTAAATCATAAACCATAATCCTACAACACTAAACCCTAAAGCCTAACCCTAAACCCTAAACCCTAAACCCTAAAAGCATAAACCCTAAAATCCTAAATTCTAAACCCTAAACCCTAAACCTTAAACCCTCAAAACTTAAAAAACCTAAAGTTACAGTAAATAAAACCAAAAAAATAATAAAAAAATCTAAACATTAATAAAATAAAAAAATAAATTAAAATAAAATTATAAACTAAAACCTAAACATAAAACTAAATAAAATGAAATGAACTAACAAAAACATGCTAAAATAAAAATAATAATAACCTAAACTAAACTAAAAAATAAAATAATCCTAAGAATAAAAAATTTAATAAAATAAAAACCAAACATAAAATAAAAAAAATAAATCTAAAATAAAATAAAATAATAACTAAATTAAAACATAAACCTAAAAATAAATAAATAATAAATCCTAAACCATAAACTAAAAAAAATTAACCTAAAATAAAAATAAAATAAATAAACATGAACCTAAACTAAAATAAACTAAACTGAAATATATAAAACCTAAACCTAAACCTAAACCTAAACTAAATAAAATATAATAAACTAAAAATAAAATAAAACCTAAACTAAAAAATAAAACCTAGAAATAAACTTAAAATAAAAACCAAAAACCTAAACCTCAAAAAATAAAATAAAAACCTAAACCTAATTTTAAAAATAATAAATAAAACTTAAACCAAAAAAATAAACTAAAAATAAATCTCAACAAAAAATAACTCAAACCTAAACCTAAATCTAAAAAATAAACCAAAATAAAAAACCTAAATATAAATAAAAAATAAACCTAAAAAAATAATAAGCTAACGGTTTACATAATTTAAAAGAAAACCTTGAACCCTAAGTTAACCCTAAACCCTAAACCCTAACCATTAACCCTAACCTAAAATTTACAATATATAAAAAAAGCTAAACTTAAATAAAATAAAAATTGAAACTAAAATTTAAACCTAAACCTAAGAATAACATAAAATAAACTAATAAAAATAATGTAAAATAAAATAAATTAAAAGCTAAACTAAGCTATAAAATAAAATAAGCCAAAGAATAAAACACTTAAATAAAATTAAATTGTAGGTTAAAAAAATTAAAATAAACCTAAAGTAAAATAAAATAAAAACTATATAAAAATTTAAACCTTAAAAATAAACCTAAAGATAAAACCTAAAAATAATTTAAAAATAAAACCAAAACCCTAAACAAAAAATAACCTAAACCTAAAATAAAAATAAAATAAACAAAATAAAATAAACCTTAAACTAAACTAAAATAAATGAAATGAAAATAAGTTAAACATAAACCTAAATTGAAAATAAACTAAACCTAAACCTAAACCTAAATTAAATAAAATAAAATAAACTAAAAATATACCCAAACATAAACTAAAAAATAAAACCTAAAAATAGACCTAAAATAAAAACCTAAAACCTAAACCTAAAAAATAAAATATAAACCTAAACCTAAACCTAAAAATAAAAAAAAAGTAAAACTTAAACCTAAGAAATAAATTAAAAATAAACCCAAAGATAAATCTAAACCTCAAAAATAAACTAAAATAAAAAACCTAAACTAAAATTAATAAACCTAAAATAAATCATCTAAACTAAATGAAAATATAAAATAAACTGAAATAAAAATAAAAAAAAATAAAATAACTAAAATAAATAAAAAATTTAAAATAAACCTAAACCTAATGGTTTACTTAATTTTTTTAAAAAAAACCTTAAACCCTAAGCAAACCCTACACCCTAAACCCTAAAAACCCTAAACCCTAAGGGCTAAACACTAAACCCTAAACCCTAAACCTAAAACCCTAACCCTAAACCCTAAACCTCAAAACCATAAACCCTAAAACCCTAAACCCTAAAACTTAAACCCTAAAAACCTAAAAACCTAAGCCTAAACTAAATAAAACCTAAAAATAAAATATATAAAGAAAGCTAAACCTAATTAAAATAAATAAAATAAAATAGAATAAAAACCAAAACTAAAACCTAAACTTCAACCAATAATAACATAAAATAAACTAATAAAAATAAATTAAAATAAATAAATAAAAACATAAACTAAACTAAAAAATTAAAATAAACATAAGAATAAAAAATCTAAATAAAATTAAAACTAAAGGTAAAATAAAAATAAATTAAACCTAAAATAAAATAAAATAGAAACAAAATAAGAACCTAAACATAAAATAAACCTAAAAGTAATAAAAAAATAAAACCAAAATTGTAAACTAAAATACATAAACCTAAAATAAAAATAAATTAAATTAAATATAAACATAAACTAAAATAAATAAAACCTAAACCTAAACCTAAAATAAACTAAACCTAACCCTAAACTTAGACTAAATAAAATAAAATAAACTAAAAAAACATAAACCTAAACTAAAAAATAAAACCTAAAAATAAACCTAAAATAAAAACCAAAAACCTAAACCAAAAAAATTAAAATAAAAACCTAAACCTAAACCTTGAAATAAAAAATAAAATCAACTAAACCTATAAATAAAAATAAACATAAACCTAAACCTAAAAATAAATAAAATTAAAATACCCTAACTAAAATAAATAAACCTAAAATAAATAAACTAAACTAAATAAAAATAAAAATTAACCTAAATAAAAATAAAAAATAAAATCAACTAAAATAAACAAATAAAATAAACCATAAACCCTAAATCCTAAACCCTAAACCGTAAACCCTAAACCTTAAATCCTAAACCATAAACTCTAAACCCTAAACCCTAAACCCTAAACCCTAAACATTAAAGTTGAAACATTAAACCCTAAACCCTAACCCTAAACCCTAAACCCTAAAAGCATATACCCCAAAACCCTAAACCTAAACCCAAAACTCTAAACCCAAAACCCAAAAACCTAAACCCTAAACTCTAAACTCGTAAACCCTAAATTGTAAACCCTAAACCTTAAACCTTTACCATAAACCCTAAACATTAAAACCCTAAAACCTTAAACCCTAAACCCTAAACCCTAAAAACCCAAAAACTTAAACCTAATGAAATAAAATAAAAATAAAACTAAACTAAAAAATAAACCTAAACCTAAAATATAAACTAAAATAAAAAACCTAAACTAAAATAAATAAAACTAAAATAAATAAATTAAACTACATAAAAATAAAAAATAAACATATGGTAAAATAAAAAATAAAATAAACTAAATACAAAAGAAAATAAATAAACCTAAACTACATATTTAATTAATTTTCAAAGAAAAACTAAATCCTAAGCTAACCTCCCTAAACCCTAAGATCACTAAAACCTAAACCTACTGGTTTAATTATAAAATAAACTAAACGAACCTAAACCAAAATCTTAAACCCTAAACCTTAAGCCTGATACCATAAAAAAAATTAAAAAATTTTTAAAAATAATAAACCTTAACTCTAAACACTAAACCCTAAAACCCTAAACCCCAAACCCAAAACCATTTTGAAACCCTATACCCTAAACCCAAATCCAAAACCTAAACTAACCCTAAATAAAACCTAAACCCTAAACTAAACCCAAAACCTAAACCTATAAAACCTAAAACCTAAAAATCTTAAAACCCTAAACCCTAAACCCTAAACTAAACCCAAAACCCAACCCTAAAACCTAAACCTAAACCCTAAACTCTAAACACTAAACCTTAAACTAAACCTAAACCTAAAACCTAAATCCTAAAATAAACCATAATCTTAAACCATAAACTAAAAACTAAACCCTAAACCAACTAAAAATAAAAAACCTAAAACACTTAAACCCTAAACCCTAACCCTAAAACCTAAAACCCTAAAACCCTAAAACCTTAAACCATGAACCTTAAACCATAAAAACCTAAAAATCTAAACCTAAAAAATAAAAATAAAATTAAAACTAAACTAAAATTTAAACCTAAACCCTAAACATACAACAATAAACATAAAACCCGAAACCCTAAAAATCCCTAAATCCATAACCCAAAATCATAAACACTAAATCAAAAAATAAAAACCCTAAATCCTAAACCATTAAAATAAAAAAAATAAATAATAAAAAATAAAAATAAATAATAATAAAAACCATAACCCTAAACCCTAAACCTATAACCCTAAACCCCAAACCCTAAAGCCAAAACTCCAAACCCAAAACCCTAAACCCTAAACCATAAAAACCCAAAACCCTATAGCCTAAACACTAAACCATAAACCTTAACCCTAAACCCTAAAACCCTAAACCCTAAACCCTAATCCTACAACCTGAAACCCTAAACCCCAAACCTAAGATCTTAAACCCAAAACCTTATAAAAAGCTAAAACCTAAACATAAAGTAAATAAACCTAAAATAAAAAAAACCTAAACCTAAATAAAATAAAAATAAAAAATAAAAAAAAACCTAAACTAAAACTCAAACTTAAACCTAAAAATAAAAAAAATAAAAAAAATAAATTAAAATAAAATAAATAAAAACCTAAATTAAAAAATAAATAAGAATAAAAACTTAAATAAAATAAAAAAGTAAATGTAAAATAAAAAAATAAACTTAAAATAAAATAAAATAATAACTAAATAAAAACCTAAACTTAAAAAAGAAACCTAAAAATAAAACCTATAAAACTAAAAAAAATAAAATCCAAACCCTAAACTAAAAGTAAAAATTAAACCTTAAATAAAAATAAAATAAATAAAACCAAATGAACTTAAACCTAAACTAAAATAAACTAAACTATAATAAATAAAACCTAAACATAAACCTAAAATAAATAAAACCTAAACCATAAAACAAAATAAAATAAAATAGAAACTAAAAAAAAACCTAAACCTAAAGTAAAAAATAAAACCTATAATAAAAACCTAAAACCTAAACCCTAAACCTTAAACCCTACAAAGCTAAAAACATAAACCTAAACTAAAACTTAAAAATAAAATAAAATAAAACCAAATAAAAATAAAATGAAAATAAAATAAAATAAAACACTAACTAAAACCTAAACCTGATCTAAACCTAAAAAGAAATTAAAATAAATAATGAAAACTAAACTAAAATAAAATAAATAAAAACCTAAACTAAATTAAAAAAATTTGAAAAACCACTTTAATAAAAATAAAGCCTAAAATAAAAATAAAATACACCTAAAATAAAATATAATAAAAACTAATTAAAAAACCTAAACCTAAAAAATAAACCTAAAAATAAAACATAAACATGAATTAAAAATAAAACCTAAACCCTAAACTAAAAAAAAACTTAAACCCAAAATAAAAATAAAATAAACCTGAACTAAGTTAAACTAAACTAAAATAAATAAAACTTAAACCTAAACTTAAAATAAACTAAACCAAAACATAAATCAAAACTAAATAAAATAAAATAAACTAAAAATAAACCTAAACCTAAACTAAAAAATAGTTCATAAAAGTTAACCTATAATAAAAACTTAACACTTAAACTAAAAAAATTAAATTAAGAACCTAAACCTAAACCTATAAATAAAAAATAATACTTACATCTAAAATAAATAAATAAAAATAAACCTAAATATAGATAAAAAATAAAATAAACTAAAATAAATTAAAAAATAAACTAAACAAACTAAATAAACCTAAACCTACTAGTTTACTTAATTTTAAAAAAATAAAAAAATAATAAAAAATAAAAAAAAGAAAAAAAATTAAAAAATTCTAAACCCTAAACCCTAAATGCTAACTAAATACTATACTAACTAATAACTAACTAACTAAAAAGTAAAACTAACTAACTAACCTATATAATTCCCAATTGTTGAGCTCTCAACCTCATTAACTCAATTTGATCGTAGAGGCTCTTCTTTCATTTCTTCAACATGGGGAAAACACGTGGTATTGGAGCTTGTAAAAAATTGAAGACCCATAAAAGAAATCAGAGGTGGGTAGACAAATCATACAAGAAAAGTCACCTTGAAAATAAATGGAAGAATCCATTCACATGATCTTTTCTTTCAAAGGGCAATGTGCTTGAAAAAATTGGCATTGAGGCAAAGCAACCCAACTCTACTATCAGAAAATGTGTTAGGGTCCAATTGATCAAGAATAGGAAAAAGAGTGTAGCTTTTATTCCAAATGATGGTTGTTTGAACTTCATCGAGGAAAATGATGAGGTATTGATTGGTAGATTTAGAAAGGGCCGTAAGAGATATTAGTTAGGTTCAAGGTTGTGAAGGTGTACCTCTTGGCTTTTCTTAAAGAGAAATCTTAGTCTACTACATTCTCACTATTTTGGGCACTTAGCATCTTTTTGTTTGTGCACCTATGGCTTTAACTTTTTTTTTCTTAAGATCCATCTTTTATTAAAGTAAACAAGTTCAGATTTTTTTTCTTTTTTGGAATTGCTTTTAGCTTTTATGTTGAGTTTATTTCTTGAAGCTTCATAAAACAAAAAAAACCTAATCGCTAAACCCAAAAACACTAAACCCTAAATCCAAAACCCTAAACCCTAAACCCTAAACCCTAAAACCCTAAACCCAAACCCTAAACCCAAAACCCTAAAACCTACAACACAAAACCCCAAACCCTAAACACTAAACCCTAAACCCCAAACCGTAAACACTAAACCCTAAACCCAAAGAACCTAAAAGCCTAATCCAAAATAAAATAAAAAATAAAAAAAATATTAAAAACTTAAACTAAAACCTAAACCTAAACTTGAAAAGAAAACAAAATTAAAAATAAAAATTAAACTAAAATAAAATAAATAAAAACCTAAACTAAACTTAAAAAAAAACCTAAACAAAATAAAACTTAAATCTAAAATAAAATAAAATAAACCTAAAATAAAATAAAATAAAAACTAAATAATAACCTAAACCTAAACAAAAAGCTTAAAATCAAATAAACTAAAATAAAAACTTTAAACTTAAAAATAAACCTAAAATAAAAACCTTAAACCTAAACTTAAATAAATAAAATAAAAACCTAAACCTAAACCAAAAAATAAAAAATAAAATTGAAACCTAAACTATAAAATGAAAATAAAACTAAAAAAAAATAAACCTAAAGCTAAACTAAACCTAAAAATAAACTAAAATAAAAACCTAAAAAATAAATAAACAAAATTATAAAATAAAAATAAACCTAAATCAAAATTAAAAATAAATTAAACTAAAACAAATAAAAAATAAACTAAATAAACATAAACCTACGAGTTTACTTAATTTAGAAAATATAATAAAAAATAATTAAAACAAAAACTCTAACCTTAACCCCTAAACCCTAAAACTAACCCTAAACTCTAAACTCTAAACCTACAAACCTAAATGCTAAACCTAAACCCTAAAACCATAAACCCTAAACCCTAAACCCTAAACCCTAAACCCTAAACCCTAAAACTTTAAACACTAAACCCTAAATCATAAACCCTAAACCCTAAACCCTAAATCCTAAACCATAAACCCCCCCTCAACCTTAAACACTAAACCCTAAACCCTAAGAACCTAAGAACTTAAACCTAAATTAAATAAAACCTAAAAATAAAATTAAAAAAAATCCAAAACCTAAACCTAAATCGAAACCTAAAAATAAAATAAAATAAAATAAAATAAATAAAAACCTAAACTAAACTAAAACATAAATTAAACCTAAAATAAAAAACCTAAATAAAAGAAAAATTAAAAGTAAAATAAAATAGACCTAAAATAAAATAAAATAAAATAAAAACATAAACCTAAACGATAAACCTTAAAATAAAACTCAAAAATAAATAAAAAATAAAACCTAAACCTAAAAAAAAACCTAAACCTTAACTTTAAGGCCGGGAACATCAAAATCAACTATGCTCAGTCTTGATCTCGTGATGGATGCGAAGGCAGAGGCGATAGTTATCATAGTGGTGGTGGGGGATCTAGACGTGCTAGTTGATATGGAGGTGGTGGTCGGAGTAGTGGTGGTCATGGAGGTGGGAGGAGCGGAGGTTACGGTGGGTGGCGAGGGAGATCTGGGATATAATGGCGATGCAATGGGGTTCTGATAGGAACTAGAGAAACTAAAGAACAACTGATCCGCTGCTTATGGAACTGTCTTAATAGTAGAGATAGTTCTACTTATATAGGGATTTTGACTTGCTCTATAAGTGCTCATTTTTTCTATGTCGTCACTTGTGTCTTACAAAACTTGGGGTGCTACTTGATTGATGAAATTGAAAAGAAGAAATGTTGAACCTGAATTTGTTCTCTGTTAAAAAAAAACTTGAACCCTAAATTCTAAACCTTAAACTAAAACCTAAACCCTAAAACTAAAACAAAAACCCTAAACCCTAAAAACTCTAAACCTCAAACACTAAACACTAAACCCTAAACCCTAAATCCTAAACCCTAAACTCTAAACCATAAACCCCAAACCCTCAACCTAAACCCTAAACCCTAAAACCCAAAACCTAAACCCTAAACCCTAAAATCTTAAAAACTTAAACCTAAACTAAATAAAACCTAAAAGTAAAATAAAAAAAACCTAAACCGAAATAAAATAAAATAAAACCTAAACTAAAACCTAAAATAAAATAAACTAAAAATATATATAAAACCTAAACTAACTAAAAAAGTAAAATAAACCTAAAATAAAACCTAAAAAAAATAAAAGTAAAAGTAAAATAAAATAAAATAAACCTAAAATATAATAAAATAAAATTAAATAAATATAAACAATAAACCTTAAAAGTAAACCTAAAAATAAAACCTAAACCTAAAAAAAAACATAAACCTAAACTAAAATAAACTAAACTAAAATAAATAAAACCTAAACCTAAACCCTAAACCCTAACCCTAAACCCTAAACCCTAAAACCAACCCTAAACCCTAAACTCTAAACCCTAAACCTACAAACCTAAAACCTAAATTAAGACCTAAAACCATAAACCCTAAACCCTAAGCCCTAAAGGCCTAAACACTAAACCCTAAATCGTAAACCCTAAACCCTAAACCCTAAACCCTAAATCGTAAACCATAAATTCTAAACTCTAAACCCTAAACCCTAAACCCTAAACCCTAAACCCTAAAACCCAAACCCTAAACCCTAAACTCTAAAAACCTAAGAACTTAAACCTAAACTAAATAAAACCTAAAACTAAAATTTAAAAAAAAATCTAAAACCTAAATAAAGTAAAAAAAATAAAAGCTTAAACTAAAACCAAAACCTAAACCTAAACCAAAACCTAAAAATAAAAAAAAATAAAATAAATAAAAACTAAAATAAAATAAAATAAATAAAAACCTAAACTAAAATAAAAAATCTAAATAAAATAAAAACTAAAAGTCAAATAAAAATAAAATAAAATAAAAACTAAATAAACACATAAACCTAAACAATAAACCTTAAAATAAAAATAAATAAAAAAGTAAAAAATAAAACCTAAACCTTAAACTAAAATAAAACCTAAACCTAAAATAAAAAAAACTAAACCTAAACTAAAATAAATAAAATTTAAACCTAAAGCTAAAATAAACTAAACCAAAACCTAACCATAAACTAAATATAATAAAATAAACTAAAAATAAACCAAAACCTAACCTAAAAAATAAAACCTAAAAATAAACCTAAAATAAAAACCTTAAACCTAAACATAAAAAAATAAAATAAAAATATAAATAAACTAAAAAATAAACATAAACCTAACCTAAACCTAAAATATAAACTAAAAGAAAAAACCTAAAATAAATAAACTAAACTAAATAAAAAAAAAGATCTAAATAAAAATTAAAAATAAAATAAACTAAAACAAATAAAAAATAAACTAAATAAACTTAAACCTACAAGTTTACTTAATTTTAAAAAATAAAAAAAATAATTAAAAAAAACCCTGACCCTAAACCCTAAACCCTAAACCCTAAAACCCTAAACTCTAAATCTTAAACCTACAACCTTAAACCCAAAACCCAAAACCCAAGAATCCTAAACTCTAAACCCTAAACACTAAACCCTAAAACCTACAACCCTAAACCCTAAACCTGAATCCCTAAACCCTAAACTCTAAGAATGGGAAAAACTTTGAGGGTAGGAACATCAACGTCAACTAAGCTCAGTCTGGATCTCGCGGTGGAGAGGAAGGCAAAGGCGGTGGTTATCGTGGTGGTGGGATCTTGATGTCTTGAGGAGGTGGAGTCGAGGTGGTTATGGAGGTGGGAGGAGCGGAGGTTTGTGGGGTGGCGGAGGGAGAGATCCGGGATATGATGACAGATCCCGTTACTCAAGAGGCAGTGATGGTTCTGATAGGAACTAGAGAAACTAAAGAACAACTAATCTGCTGCTTATGAAACTGTCTTCATAGTAGAGATAGTTCTACTTTTATAGGATTTTTGACTTGCTCTATGGGTGCTCATTTTTTTCTATGTTGTTGCTTGTGTCTTAGAAAACATGGGGTGCTACTTGATTGATGAAATTGAAAAGAAGAAATGTTGAACTTGAATTTGTTCTTTGTTAAATAAAAAACATGAACCCTAAATTCTAAACCCTAAACTAAAACCTAAACCCTAAACCTAAAACCAAAACCCTAAACTCGAAACACTAAACCGTAAACCCTAAACCCTAAACCCTTAACTCTAAAAACTCTAAACCTCAAACACTAAACATTAAACCTTAAACCCTAAATCCTAAACCCTAAACTCTAAACCCTAAACCCCAAACCCTCAACCCTAAACCCTAAACCCTAAAACCCAAACCTTATTCCCTAAACCCTAAAAACATAAAAACTTAAACCTAAATGAAATAAAACCTAAAAGTAAAATAATAAAAAAACCAAAACCTACATAAAATAAATAAATTAAAAAAACAAAAAACCTAAACTAAAACCTAAAAATAAAATAAAATAAAAAAATAAAAACTAAACTAAAATAAAATATATAAAAACTTAAACTAAACTAAAAAGTTATATAAAATGACAATAAAAAATCTAAAAAAAACAAAAACTAAAAGTAAAATAAAAATAAAATAAACCTAAAATATAATAAAATAAAAATCAAATAAAAACATAAACCTAAACAATAAACCTTAAAATTAAACCTATAAAAAAATAAAAAATAAAACCTAAACCTAAAAAGAAAATAAAATAAACCTAAACCTAAACTAAAATAAACTAAACTAAAATAAATAAAACATAAAGCTAAAGATAAAATAAACTAAACCTAAACATAAACTAAATAAAATAAAATAAACTAAAAATAAACCTAAACCTAAACTAAAAAATAAAACCTAAAAATAAAACTAAAATATAAACCTAAACCTAAAAAAATAAAATAAAAATAAAACTAAACTAAAAAAAAACCTAAACCTAAACCTAAAAAATAAACTAAAATAAAAAAACTAAACTAAAATAAATAAACTTAAGATAAATAAACTAAACTAAATAAAAATAAAAATAAACTTAAATTAAAATTAAAAATAAAATAAACTAAAACAAATAAAAAATAAACTAAATAAACCTAAACCTACGAGTTTACTTAATTTAAAAATAATAATAAAAAATAAATAAAATACCCTAACCCTAAACCCTAAACTCTAAACTCTAAACCTACAAACCTAAACTCTAAACTCTAAACCTACAAACCTAAACTCTAAACTCTAAACCCTAGACCCTAAACCCTAAAACCCTAAACTCTAAACTCTAAGCCTACAACCTTAAACTCTAAACCCTAAAATTCTAAACTCTAAACCCTAAACCCTAAACCCTAAACCCTAAAAACATCAACCCTAAACCCTAAACCCAAATCCTTAAACCCTAAACTCTAGGAATGGGAAGAACCTTGATGGTAGGAACATCACTGTCAACTAAGCTCAGTCTAGATCTAGCGGTGGAGGGAAAGGAAGAGGCGACAGTTATCATAGTGATGGTGGGGGATTTGGATGTGCTGGTGGATATAGAGGTGGTGGTCAGAGCAATGGTGGTTATGGAGGTGGGAGTAGTGGTGGAGGTTACAACCTTGGGGTGGTAGAGGGAGGGATCGGGGATATGATGATGGATCTCGCTACTCAAGAGGCAAGGGTGGTTCTGATAGGAACTGGAGAAACCAAAGAATAACGAATCTGATCTACTACTTTTGGAACTGTCTTTATAGTAGAGATAATTCTACTTATATAGGCTTTTTGATTTGCTATATAGGTGCTCATTTTTTATCTATGTCATCGCTTGTGTCTTAGAAAACTTATGGTGCTACATGGTTGATGAAATTGAAAAGAAGAAATGTTAAATCTAAATTTGTTCTCTGTTAAAAAAAACATAGAACCCTAAATTCTAAACCATAAACTAAAACCAAAACCATAAACCTAAAACTAAAACCCTAAACCAAAAACCCTAAACCCTGAACCCTAAACCCTATACCCTAAATCATAAGAACCCTAAACCTCAAACCCTAAATGCTAAACTTTAAACCCTAAACCCTAAACCCTAAAACCCTAAACTATAAACTCTAAAACTTAAAACCATAAACCCTAAACCCTAAAATTATAACCTTAAACCCTAAACCCTAAACCCCAAACCTAAACCCTAAACCCTAACCCCTAAACTAACCCTAAACCCTAAACCCTAAATTAACCCTAAACCCTAACCCTAAACCTTGAATAAAGATGTCATTAGGAGTAGATATAAAGAATGACCTAATCCTAACATAGTTATGGTAGGAGAAGAAAATGTCTTCAAGAGATTTTCCCTTACCTATTTGAGATTTGAATACCCTAAACCCTAACCCTAAATCTTATTATAATATAATTTATTATAGTATAATGTAGCATCATATATTTGAGCATGTAGTGATGTGTTTTTGGATGTTATAAGATGTTTTGAAATGTTTTATTATATTATGGTATTGTGCCATATAGTCTATATTAATATAAATCATAAAAATATTGATTTAATAAATTAGATGATGAAATTTATTAAATTTGAATTGGGAATTAGGTTGTAGAACCTAAGGTGTGCTATGCTACTTGTAGTCTAAAAAGTAAGATTTTATGTTCAAGATAAATATTATATGTTGTAGCATAGTATAGCATCATATATCATAATATATTGTTCTACGCATTTTAAATTCTTTTAGTATTTTAAAATAATGCAATCAAGCTTACACTAGCATTATTTATAAAAATGTTTATTTAGACTTTAAAATGGAGGAATTTGGCCAAATTCATTATAGGTAGAGCATGGCATCATAATATATTATTTTAATTTAAAATATGTAAGTGATATGATTAAAATATATGATTTTTTATTATTTAGACTAATTTTATGATTTTTTATCTTATGAAATCCCTTGTGATGTGATATGAAATATAATATAATATAATATAATATGTTATAATGTATTGTAATATAAGATGTAATACAATAATGTAGCATCATGCATTATAGCATACTATTGTGTATTACTACTTATTTTTTAGCATATTTTAGTTTGTTATAGTATGATGTAGTATAGTTTATACTGGTATAATTCCTAAAAATACTGATTTATAGGCTAAGGTGATGGGATTTCGCCAAATTTAAGTTTGTCTTTAGGGAACATCAAAGGCAGTGTGCTATCGTGTGTCATTTAATCAAAAGAATGGAATTTTACATTCAAAATAAATGTTCATTTTTCAACCAAATTTTATAAATTTTTTGCTTAAAGTGATTCATTTTAAGGTGTAATGTAAGATAATATATTATATGATAGAATATTAAAATATAATGTACATAATAATATAACTTCACATATATATGAATGTGGTGGTGTGTTACTAATGTTATTGTACATTTTAGTTTGTTTTAGATTTGTTATAATACATTGGGTTAAAACTCACAAAAATGTTAATTTGATGGTTGAGATGGAAGAATTTGACCAAATTCACGGCACACACCAAGAAGCAACACCAAAATTATAATTTTGTGTACCATTTCTAATAGGAAAATAATAATTTTACATCCAAAATGAACATTATTCATATTTTGAGAAAATTTTATTATTTGTTCCTTTTAAGTTATTCAAATGAGGTGTAATGTTAAACAATATATTATATTATAGCAAATTATAATATAAAATCATATATTATAATATAATATAGTGTGTTAATTCACACTATAATATGTTTAGCATGATATTGTATAGTTAGTTTGAGCTTTCACCATCACAAATCATAAAGTGTTGATTACAATGTTAAGATGATGTAATTTGAATGAATACATTATTAGGCTTTTGGCTGAAGTATTATAAGTGTGCATAAGAGAAGAAATAAGATTTGATGAGAATTCCATGTCAAAGACATGGAGGGAGATCCAGTAAGAGATCACACATGCATTAGACATGACATGTGAGGGGTCTATATCGAGGGCCTAGAAGAAGAAAATATGCTGGGGATAAGGTTTGAATTTCATTTGATTATCTGATTTGTGGAAAGAAAATCCACTAGGGATAAGTATCTATAATCCACTGAGGATTAAGATCAGATTGACTTTTATTTGTTTTGTTTTAATTGATGTGGAGGCACATCTACTAGAGATATGGGCTCGAGTCCACTGGCTATCGGGTATATGAACCTTCCGCTAGGGAAGCAGGTTCGTGCTATCCATTGGGGATTGGGATTTTAGTTTGATTTCATAAATTTATTTGGAGATGTATCTATTGGGAATAAGAGTTTGGTTAGATTTATTTGATTTTGACTCTACTAGAGGAGTTGGTTTAAATTGGCTCCACTCGAGAGGTTTTGAATTTGATTTGTTTGCTTGACTTATTTATATATGATTTGGGGCTCCACTAGGGAGAAGGGTGTAATTTAATTGCTTTGGGGAAAATTAGATTATGTTTAATTTAATCTGAGTTTATGTATGGACCCTGTCGATGTGCAATGGACCCATTAAGAAGGGGCTATATCAGCCTTGACCTACCTCAGGTTTAAAAATCTAAAGGGATAGTCTACTGGCTATGGGGTTGGGCTAGCCAACCTAAGGGGTTGCCTTTCGGTGTGCAATGACTATGCTAGGAAGAAGGCATAGCAAACTTACATATTCTTAAGTAAGGAATAACCATTGGTGTGACCTGTTGGATGCACAATAAATTGAACCTGACCTTGGGCGACTACTGAGTGAATGTCACTGGGGACTTATGTCAACTCAAAACTAGTCAAGATTAATTTCATCTTAATTTTATGTTATTTGATATGGTTTATTTGGTTTAGTTTGATTTTGAATTGAGGGCATATCCACTGGGGATGTGAGCTCAATCAAATTTGATATATTTAATTTGTGGACCATGTTGGTGTGCGACGGACCCACTGAGATGGGGCTATATCAGACTTATCTTATCTCAGATTTACAAATCCATGGGGATAGTTTACTGGCCGTGGGGTAGAGCTAGCCAACCTAACGGGTTGCCTTTTGCTGTGCAATGGCTATGCCAAGAAGAAGGCATAGTAGACTCACATCTTCTAAAGTAAGGAACAACTGCTGGGGTGACCTGTTGGTAGCACAACAAATAGAACCCGACTTAGGGGTGACTATTGAGTGAATGCTGGGGACTTATATTAACTCAAGAGTAGTCAAGCTATTCCTATAGGGAGTTTTGCTGACACTGCTCTAAAGATAGGATGCCTTCTTAAGAAAAGGTACTATTAGGGTTGTCCTCCTAATTTACATGTGAATATATATTTTATTTATATATTTGCATGGATCTTGTTGGTGTGCAAGGGACCTCACTGAGAAGGGGCTATGTCATCCTTGACCAATCTCAGGTTTATTGGACCAAGGGAGAATCTGTACATCCATAGAATAAATTCTCCAATGGTTACTAGGAAATGGGAATTGTCCAATTCAATAATAACCCAAGTAGTGTCTGAATGAGGTTACAAAGGATGTGATCTAAACATAGTGACCACAGGGGAGGGGCTTCTTGGAGTGTTATCCTGAGCCCAAAAAAAGAAAGCCTATAGGTGTACAGTGGCCAACTCAAAGAAAATGCATAGTAGACTTACATCTGCCATGTGTGGTGTATCCAAAGGTGTGAAAACAAACTAACCTAAGGTGTATCCGTCAGCATGAGTGGTGTATCCATCAATATAGTGAGAACTAACTAACCTAAGGTGTCCGTCAGTGTGAAATGATCAATCTAGAAAGAAAGCATGTAGGCTTACAACTTTCTAAGTGAAACTGATCATCGGATAGTCTATCATCGGTAGAATAGATGCTATCTGACCTAGAGTGAATACTAAGTGGGGAGCCACAAAGAAGGACTAGACCCAGACTTGAAGTAGTCATATGGAAGGAGCCACGAGGGGACTTATCCTAAACTTCAAATATGCTTGACCTAGTTAGTGCATGAAGGTTAATCCAGGAAGAAAGTGTTGCTGACTCATATCATACTAAACAAAGCCAACATGAGGTAGCTTACCGGCCACGTAGTATGGCCTACCAGACTAACAAGGCACTTATCGGTGTGTAGTGGCCAAGTAAGGAAGGAAAGAGTAGCCAACTTATATCGTCCAAAGAAAGAAGACCACTGGGGTGACACACTAGCAGGGTAGCATGTTAGCCTGACCTAGAGCAGCTACTGAGTTAGTGTCGTTGAGAGCCTTATCTTAACTAAGAGTAGCCCGAGAAAAAAGATATGTGTTTGTTTTATATGTTTATGTGTAGTTTGTGTTTGTGTTGTGTCGATGAAGGATAGGATGCCACTCGGGTTCCTTACATGTACCCTAAACACATCATGGCAGATTCGCAAATAAGAGTAGTTTCAACATGGAAGAGATTGAATTCAAAATGGAACTTTTCATTGATGATAATTATTTTCAAACATGATTTATAATATTTCTTTAAGTAGAGCCAATTGATTGAAAGCATTGGGAGCTCTCCCTTATGATTAATAAGCTGATAAGACCCTCATTGGTAGGACTTTTCTTTGGCAAAAGGGACTTCCCAAGTGGGTTCAAACATGCCTCCCATCTTACGACGGGCAACAATCAGTCCTTAGAACTAAAATAAACTCTCCTTCTTGAAAAGCTCTAGGACAGACCAACTTATCGTGATCTTGAAAATTTTACCTTTGTACAACTCGATGTTTTTGCATGCCTGCAGGCATCTCTCCTCCAAACCATTGAGCTCTTCTAACCGTAACTTATCATTATGCTCTATTGTGATCTTGATACCCACAGCTACCCTTAGTGATGGGAGTTGCACTTCTAATGGTAGAATAGCTTCGGACCCATACAGTAAGGAAAAAAGAAGTAGACTAAGTTGAAGTTCTATATGTCATGCAGTAGGCCCACAAGGCATCAACTAAGTGCTCATGCCACTATCGCTATTATTGTCGGTGCGTCTCTTTTAGTATTTGGATGAGAGTTTTGTTGAAGGCTTACTCAACCCGCTTGCCCTCGCAAATGGGCAAGAATATCTCAATTTATTTATGTTGTGTCTCCAGGCAAAGTTGTTGATCCTAGTGCTCTTGAATGCAGTACCATTATTAGATATAATTCATCGAGGTACTCTAAACCTATATACGATATGGTTCCTAAACAACTGGAGCACATGCTGAGCTGTGACCTCTCTGAGCAGAATCACCTTCGCCCATTTGGAAAAGTAGTCATTAGCAGCTAAGATGAACTGATGACCCTTAAAAGAAGGAGGATCAATCAGACCTACTATATCAGTTCCCCAACACTCGAATGGCCATAAGGATAATGTAAGATGTAAAATGTTTGGTGGTTGGTAGGACCACACCGTGTATTTTACATTGGTGACATCACCTAGCCGTATCCATGTAATCTTTGATCATCGATGGCTAGTAGTATCTTATTCTCTTGATCTTGGCTTTAATCTTCAGACTAGATTGGTTGGCTCCACATAATCTTGAGTGTAGCTCGATCATGATCTTACGGGCTTTGTGCTTGTCTATACAACATAACTACATATGATCGAAAGACTGCCAATACATGACACCATCCACAAGAATGTAAGCAAGTGTTCTTTGCTTCATCTAATTGGCTTGGGACTTCTTTTGAGGTAGTTTGCCTTTATTTAGGTAATCCATGAATGGTTGCCTCCAATCTAACTCCTCATCCTTCTTGGCAATGAAAACCTCCCCTTCAGAGAGTACTTTTGATGAGTTTAATATCAATAAGGGATAAGACTTGTGTATTTTAGACCTTTATTGATATGGACTCATCCTCTAGACATGTTAACTCCTTAACAAGCTTGGCTAAAGCATATGCTACGACATTCTCTCCTCAAGGAATCTTATAAATGGTAACCTCTGGGATTTAGGGAAATAACTCTATGCTATTCTTGCGGTTGTGATGGAGCTTGGGCTTTATAACCTTATAGGACCCAGTGATTTGGTTGATAACTAGCTAAGAATCCTCGAAGAAGTTGATGTTCTAGGTTCTTAGAGTAATGGATGACTCAAAACTAGCAATCAGAGCCTCTAATTTGGCTTCGTTGTTGGTCCAAGGATTGGACAGATGATATGAGAATTTCATCACATCATGGTTTTGAGTTAAGAGAACTATTCCTACCCCTACTTTTCCTGGAATAGTAAAGTATGGTTCTTCTCCTTTTTAATAGGAAGTCGCACCATCAAAGGACATATCCCAGTCATGAATGCTAATATGCCCTAAGTTCTTGATTTGTTCATTGGGGAGATCATCACTAAGAGGAGAGTTAGTAGAAAGGTAATGTCAAACTGTTAGAGGGGTACGAAGGTAATGTCAAACTGTGAGAGGATCATGGACCGTTGTGCCAATCATTCGAATAGCATCGACCTTGTCATGAGATACTGTAGTAGATTGATCCTAAAGATTAAGTTCACCTTATGAGGAAGCATGTACTGTTGTAGCTTTTGGGATGCAAAGCTTAAAGCTAGGCAATGATCCTCAAAGGTTGGATAATTATCCTCAACAAGGATTAGACGATGGTTGAGGTAGTAGAGTGCATTTTCCTTCTCTTTGTCATTGGCTTGTGCCAACAAAGCACCAAGTGAGTCATCTAATGCAACAGTGTAAAGTATGAGCGGCTTGCCTAGGATAGGGGCTGCTAGAACCGACAGCATCATCAGATAATGCTTGATGTCTTCGAAGGCATTCTCACACTTGTCATCCGACTTGAACTGGACATCATTTTTGATAAGTGCTGAGAATGGTTGACAACTTTCAGATATGTTGGATATAAAGCATTTTAGCTACTATAACTACCCTTGGAATGATCTGAGTTGAGTTAAACATCTCAGGGGTGGAATTTCTAATATGGCCTTGATCTTCTCCGGATCAATTTCAATTCCCTACTGTCAGAAAATAAACCTAGGGAATTTTCCTGAATCTACTTTGAATGCTTGCCAATTGATTTTCCAAATAAGGCTTGCCTCCATAAGGAACTTAAGAACCTAGTTTAATATAAACCCTGCTTTATTTATCCATGTAAAGTAAAGGACAAATTTCTAGTACATTCGAAGACCCATCATGCCTTAGGAATCCTTATTACATGATTAGGACCATTGTAGGGTGATGCCTCTATATTTCAAGATAGTACATCATACCTCAATGTTGTACTCAATCACCTCAAAATGTACCCCCCCACCCGTCCATGCATCCAAAACTAAACACCACAAGCCCCTCTCACCTTATTCATTGAATCCTCTCAACATCATCCTTTCTTTTTGGAGTTTGGAGATGTTGATCCTCAAGCAGGCAAGGGTTCTTAGAATCATAATGTTGACTGATACACGTGGGTCAACCAGAACTCTGGATAGCCTATATCTGCTAACATCCACTATAATGTAAAGAGGCGCTTGTGCTTTTTCATACCTAAGTGTAAGTCTTTGTTGATGAATGTAACTCCTAAGATTCCTTCGAGTGGCATGTATCCTCTTTAGTAGCGATCAGCTAAGCTAAACATATCTCTAGATCAAGTAAGGCCTTGATTAGAGATTCTCTCATCATTTTGGGTAAGACAAGGGTGTCTTATATGCTTAACTTAGTTGGAAACTTTCTAAGGTGAGCAAGGACATTGTAATCAACTCTAGCTTGGTCCTCCACAAGCATATCTATGGATGGAGCATCCTATGAAGGGGCTATCTTCTCACTGGAACTAATTACATGCTTACCATTATCCTGAGGTGCTACCCTAGGAGGTAGAACTTTGCCACTACATAGGTTGACTTCAGTGACTTCTTGGAATGATGAGCTTGTGGAAAGTTCTACCTTCTCATCGGGCATACCTACAGCTTCTCCTATGGGATCCTCAGAGTTATTTGAATCTAAGTCAATCTCAAGAGGTGAACCCGATTGATTCAGAGAAGGATAGATCGACTCTGAATCTGAAAGGAAAGGATCAGAGCTACTAGAGCTATTATTTTTATTTATACTCAGAGAGCTTTCAATTGGAATAAAATAAAGAGCATCAGAAGTAGACAATATATAAGTAGAATCAACTTTCTTCATTAATTTCTTTTTCGAAGAAGGTACATGATAGAAATCAAGTAACGTAAGTGGAGTAATAGATTTAGTGCCCTTATTTGCAGATACAATGCTCTTGCCGATAGAAGAGGAGCTAGCAGAAGGGGTGGTAGCTACAACGATGGAGCGAGTACTGGACTCGGATGGTGGCTGCACTACTGGATTATCCCAATAAAGTATGGTGAGCTACTGCTACTGCTAGGCTGCCACCCTCCCCGAGTTGTACTTTGCAGCTAAGGAAACTTCTTTGGTGCTGGAGGTTTGAGCTACTTCAGACACTTACAAGGAAACCTTCTTGATTCAGAAATGATCTTCTTATAGGTTCGAGATAGGAAGATATCCTAACCTTCTTTTGTCTTAACAAGATCACAAGTATCCCCAAGGATTACTCTAACTAAACTGAATGGTTGTTCTAATAAGTATTCCTCAAGGATAACTATGGCTCTCGACTTGTAGCTGCGCTCAAGTTAATCTTAAAAGTGATACAATCCTTTAAGACATGGCCTAACATGCGATGGTAGGGGCAATAGCTAGGATCATCGCTCTTTCCCACTTCCTCTGACCTCTTAGGCTCTAGTAACTGAAAGTCAGGTTGCTTTAAGAGATTCTTAAAGATTTTCCTAACTACCTCCCTCTTGAATGAATATTGCTTATTCAATCTATCGGCAAGAGTAGATGGAAAATAGCTACCTAGCGATGGATATGAATATCGCTGCTGGGTAGGCGGTTGAATTGGTAGAAATGGTCATTATGGCCACTGCAGTGGCCGGTATGATGGCTGAGGGGATGGGCGAGGAGGTGGGAAAGGAGGCTGCTGAGCTCGTTGTCTCTCATACTAAACTCTGGCTGGCTACTTCCCTCTATCCACTGACATAACTATCTCTGGCTTCTTCTTAAAGACTTTCTACAGCTTGGGCCTAAGTGATCGGTCGGGAAAGGGCAATTGTTTGGCTTCCTCTTCTAGGCTAGCTGCTTTGTTTATTAATTTCTCGAATGTTTTGATGGTAAAACCCTTATGCATGAAGGTGATCGGGCCATCGATATTCTTGAGAAGAATCTCAATAGCATGCTGTTCAGACAGCTGTGGTTTGTATTTCATGCTCAGGTTGAGCCACCTGAGAATGTAATCAATAAGGGTATCGTTAAGTTTTTGTTTCTCTACAATGAGGCCGCTTACTGTCACCCTATGCTGAGCACCAGCAAACCTCTTGATGAAGAGGTGCTCCAACTCAACAAAAGCCTTCACCGAACCATTGGGCAGTTCGACGTACTAATCAAATGCAACACCTAACAGACTGCAAAAGAAAAGGCGGAAGAGGAGTGTGTTGCTACCACCGGTGCTGCAACAGCCGGCTCTAAAGTGTTCAATGTGTTATCGTGGGTTCCCACTGCCATCAAAGATCTTGAAGGATGATGGCAAAAAACCCTAAATAAAAAAAAATGTGAACCTAAAAAATAAGCCAAAAAATAAAATAATAAAACCTAAACCCTAAACTAAAAAAAACTAAACATAAAATAAACAAAATAAATAAACATAAACCAAAATTAAAATAAACTAAACTAAAATAAATAAAACCTAGACCTAAACCCTATACAAAATAAAATAAAACAAACTTAAAATAAACCTAAACCTAAACTAAAAAAAACCTAAAAATAAACCTAAAATAAAAACCTAAAGCTTAAACCTAAAAAAATAAAATAAAAACCTAAACGTAAACATAAAATTAAAAACTAAAACCTAAACCTAAAGAAATAAAATAAAAATAAAACTAAACTAAAAAATAAACATAAACATAAACCTAAACCTAAAATATAAACTAAAATAAAAAATTTAATCAAAAATAGAAAAACTAAACTAAAAAAAGTAAACCTAAATAAAATAAAATAAAATAAAATAAAAAATAAAAAAAAATAAACTAAATAAACTTAAACTAGTTTGTTTTTTTTTTAAAACCTAAATAAAACCCTAAACCATAAACCCTAAATCCTAAACCCTAAACCGTAAACCATAAAACTAACCCTAAACCTACAACTCAAAACCCAAAACCATAAACATTAAACATACTCTACCCTAACCCTAACCCTACCAGGCCCTGAGCCCTAAACCCAACCCACACTAAAACCTAAACCTAAACCCAAACACTACCCTGGGCCACTGACCTAAACCCTAAAACCACTAAACCCTAAACCCTAAATCAAAATCATAAACCATGGGCTGAGCCTAAACTCTTCCCCTCCCTTACCCTAAAGCAATACCTCCTGGGCCCTAAACCCTGGCCTGACTCCTAAACCACAAAATCTAAATCCTAAACCTAAACGTTAAACCCTAAAACCCTAAACCCTAAACCCTAAACCCTAAACCCTAAAAACCTAAAAACCTAAACCTAAACTAAATAAAACCTAAAAAGTAAAATAAATAAATAAAAACCTAAACCTAAATATAATAAGATAATAAAATAAAATTAAAACCTAAACTAAAACCTAAACTTAAACATAAAAATAAAATAAAATAAAAACATAAGAATAAAAAACCTAAAAAAATAAAAACTAAACATAAAATAAAAATAAAATAAACTTAACATAAATTAAAATAAAAGCTAAATATAAACCTAAGCCTAAAAAATAAATCTTAAAATAAAGCCTAAACATAAATAAAAAATAAAACCTAAACCCTTAACTAAAAAAAAAACCTAAACCAAAAATAAAAATAAAATAAACAAAATAAAATAAACCTAAACCTAAACTAAAATAGACTAAAGTAAAATAAATAAATTCTAAACCTAATCCTAAAATAAACTAAACCTAAACCTAACCTTAAACTAAAATAAAAACCTAAAACCTAAACCTTAAAAATAATATAAAACCTAAACCTAAAGCTAAAAAAAATAAAACCTAAACCTAAAAAAATAAAATAAAAATAAAACAAAACTAAAAAAAATAAACCTAAACCTAAACCTAAAAAATAAACAAAAATAAAAAACATAAACTAAAATAAATAAATTAAACTAAATAATAATAAAAAATAAACCTAAATAAAAATAAAAAATTAAAATAAATTAGAATAAATAAAAAATAAACTAAATAAACTAAATAAACCTAAACCTACTACTTTACTTAATGTTAAAAAAACCATAAACACTAAATCCTAAACCCTAAAAGCTAAACCCTAAACCTATAATCCTAAATCCTAAACCCTAAAAGCATAAACCTTAAAACCTTAAACCATAAACCATAAACCCTAAACCCTAAACCCTAACCCTAAACCCAAAACCCTAAATCACAAACCCTAAACCTAAACCTAAACCTAAAGTATCTAAATAAATTAAAAAATAAACTTAAACCCTAAAACCTAATAAAGCTAAACCTAAACCAAAACCCTAAAAATGGGAAGAACCTTGACACCAAGAACATCACCATCAACCAGGCTCAGTCTAGATTTGGCAGTGGAGGTGAAGGTGGAGGCGGCAGTTATCATAGTGGTGGTGGGGGATCTG
This sequence comes from Cymbidium sinense, assembly GCA_021442155.1. Taxonomy (NCBI): domain Eukaryota; kingdom Viridiplantae; phylum Streptophyta; class Magnoliopsida; order Asparagales; family Orchidaceae; genus Cymbidium; species Cymbidium sinense. The sequence continues at coordinate 111,517,289 of CM038214.1, forward strand.
GAGGTGCTGGTGGATATGGAGGTGGTGGTCGGAGTAGTGGTTATTATGGAGGCGGGAGGTGCAACAAAGGTTACAGCTGTGGTGATGGTGGAGGGAGAGATCAGGGATATGATGGTGGATCCCGCTACTCAAGAGGTCGGGTGGTTCTGATGGGAGCTCGAGAAACTAAAGAATGACCAATTCGATTTACTACTTATGGAGTTGTCTTTATAGTATAGACAGTTCTAGTTATCTAAGGTTTTTGATTTGCTCTATGCATGCTCATTTTTGATCTATGTCGCGTGTGGCTTAGAAAACTTGGTGTGTTACTTGGTTGAAGAAATCGAAAAAAAGAAATGTTGAATCTGAATTTATTCTCTATTAAAAAGAAAATAAAAACCCTAAACCCTAAATTAAAACTTGAACCCTAAACCTAAAACCTAAACCATAAACATTAAACCCTAAAAACCCTAAACCTTAAACCCTAAATTGTAAACCATAAATCCTAAAATCCTAAACCTAAACCCTAAACCCTAAAACCTAAACCCTAAACATTAAACCCTAAAAGTAAAATAAATAAAAAACCTAAACCTAAATAAAATAAAAATAAAAATAAAATAAATAGCGAAACTAAAACTTAAACTTAAACCAAAAAATAAAATAAAATAAACTAATAAAAATAAACTAAAATAAAAAATAAAAACTTAAACAAAACTAAAATATAAAATAAACATAAGAATAAAAAACCTAAATAAAATAAAAGCTAAACATAAAATTAAATTAAAATAAACTTTAAATAAACGTAAAATAAAATGAAATAAAAACTAAATAAAAGGTAAACCTAAAAAATAAACCTAAAAATAAATAAAAAATAAAACCTACACCCTAAACTAAAAAAAAAAAGCTATACCTAAAATAAAAAATAAATAAATAAAAAAAACTAAAGCTAAACTAAAATAAATAAAACCTAAACATTAACCTAAACTCTAAACTAAGTAAAATAAAATAAACTAAAAATTAACCTAAACCTAAACTAAAAAATAAAACCTAAAAATAATCCTAAAATAAAAACCTAAATCCTAAACCATCAAAAAAATAAAAATAAAAACCTAAACTTAAATCTAAAAATAAAAAATAAAACATAAACCTAAAAAATAAAACTCAAGTAAAAAATAGATCTAAACCTAAATAATAAACTAAAATAAAAAACCTAAACAAAAATAAATAAACCTAAAATAAATAAACTAAACTGAATAAAGAAATAAACATAAACATAAATAAATAATAAAATAAAATAAATAAAAAATATATTAAATAAATGAAAGTAGAAATGTTGAATCTAAATTTATTCTCTTTTAAAAAAAATCAAAAACCCTAAACCCTAAATTAAAAACTGAACCCTAAACCTAAAGCCTAAACTTTAAAACCTAAACCCTAAAAACCCTATACCCTAAACATTAAACGCTAAACACCAACCCTAAACCCCAAACCCTAAACCCTAAAAACCAAAAAACTAAAACTTAAAAAATAAAATAAAAATAAAACTCAACTAAAAAATAAACCTAAACCTAAAAAATAAACTAAAATAAAAAACCTAAACTTAAATAAATAAAACTAAAATAAATAAACTAAACTAGATAGAATTAAAAAACAAATTTAAATAAAAATAAAAATGAAATAAACTAAAATAAATAAAAAGTAAACTAAATAAACTAAAACCTGCAGGTTTACTTAATTTTTTTTTAAAAAAAACTCTAAACCCTAAATCTGAAACCTACAACACTAAACCTACAACCCTAAACCTTAAACCCTAAACCCTAAACCCTAAAGCCTAAACCCTAAACTCTAAACCCTCAACCCTCAACCCTAAACCCTAAACCCTAACCCTAAACTAAAAATCTTAAAAGCTTAAACCCTTAAATACTAAATCTTAAATCCTAAACCATAAACCCTATACCCTAAACTTTAACACTAAACCCTAAACACCAGAACCCTAAACCTAAACCTAAAGTAAATAAATTAAAAAATAAACATAAACCCTAAAATCTAAAAAATAAACTAAAATAAAAATTAAAAATAAACTAAATAAACTAAACCAACATAAACCTACCAGATTACTTAAATTCTTTTTTTAAAAAGCCCTAAACCCTAAACCCTAAATCCTAAACCAGAAACCCTAAACCCTAAATCCTATACCCTAAACCCTAAACCCTAAAACTAACCCTAAACCCTAAACCTTAAACCTACAACCTTAAACTAACAACCTTAAGAAACCCAAAACCCTAAACTAACCCTGAACCCTAAACCCTAAACCCTAAACCCTAAAACCTTAAACCCTAAACTATAAACTCTAGACACTAAACCCAAAACCCTAAACCCTAAACCCTAAACACTAAACCCTAAACCCTAAACCCTAAACCCTAAACCCTATACCTTCAACTAACCCTAAACCCTAAAAGCTAAAAACCTAAACTTAAACTAAATAAAACCAAAACATAAAGTACATAAAAAGAACCTAAACTGAAATAAAATAAAATTAAAAATAAAATAAATACCTAAACTAAAACCTAAACATAAACCTAAACCTAAACCTAAACCAAAAAAGAAAATAAAATAAAAAATAAAAAATAAACTAAAAAATAGAATAAATAAAAACCTAAACTAAACTAAAAATTAAAAAACCTAAATATAATAAATACTAAACCTAAAATAAAACTAAAATAAACTTAAAATAAAATAAAATAAAATTAGATAAAAACCTAAACCTAAAAAATCCTAAAAATAAATACTAAAATTTAAAAAAAATAAAACCTAAACCCTAAACTAAAAAAACCTAAACCTAAAATCAAAATAAAATAAACAAAATAAAATAAACCTTAACCTAAACTAAAATGAACTAAACCATAACCTAAACTAAAATAAACTAACCTAAAATAAATAAAACTTAAACAAACCTAAACCTAAAATAAACTAAATCTACACCTAAACCTAAACTAAATAGAATAAAATAAACTAAAAATAAACCTAAACCTAAAATAAAAAAATAGAACCTAAAAATAAATCTAAAATAAAAACTTAAAATTGAAATTTAAAAAAAAAAAAAAACTTAAACCTAAACCTAAAAATAAAAAATAAAACCTAAACCTTAAAATAAAATAAAAATAAAACTAAACTAAAAAATAAACCTAAACCTAAAAAAAATAATCTAAAATAAAACCTAAACAAAAATAAATTAACCTAAACTAAATAAACTAAACTAAATAAAATAAAAAATAAATAAATAAATAAAAAAAATAAAATAAAATAAAATTAAAAATAAATAAAAATAAACTAAATGAACCTAAACCTAAATTTAAATAAATTTAAAAAATAAAAAATAAAAAAAGCCCTAACCCTAAACCTACAACCCTATACCCTAAATTAACCCTAAACCATAAACCTAAACCCTAAACCCAAACCCTAACCCGAAATGCTAAACTCTAAACCTGAAACCCTAAACCCAAAATTCCTAAACCCTAAACCTTAAACTAACCCTAAACCCTAAATCCTAAACCCTAAAAACCCTAAGCCCTAAACCCTAGGCTAACCCTAACCCAAAACCCTAAACCCTAAAGTTGAAACACTAATCCATAAACCCTAATCCCTATCCCTAAACCCTAAAATCTTAAACCCTAAAAGCCTAAACCCTAAACCCTATCCCTAAACCCTAAATCCTAAACCTTAAAAGCATAAACCTTAAAACTCAAAACCCTTACCTTAAACACCAAACCCTAAACCTAAACCTAAAGTAACTAAATAAATTAAAAAATAAACCTAAACACTAAAACTTAATAAACTTAAACCCTAAAAATTAGTAGAACCTTGAAGGTAGAAACATCACCATCAACCAGGCTTAGTCTAGACCTGGTGGTGGAGGCAGCAGTTATCGCAATGGTGATGGGGGATTTGGAGGTGCTGGTGGATATAAAGGTAGTGATCAGAGCAATGGTGGTTATGGAGGCAGGAGGAACGACGGAGGTTACAGCCATGGTTGTGGTGGAGGGATAGATCGGGGATATGATGGTGGATCTTGACACACAAAGAAGTGGGATGGGAACTGCAAAATTAAAGAACGAGATCCACTTTGCAGCTTATGGAACAGTCTTTATAGTAGAGAAGGTTCTGGTTATCTAAGGTTTTTGATTTGCTCTATGCGCGCTCAATTTTTATCTATGTGGTCGCTTGAGTCTTAGAAAACTTGGTACGTTACATGCTTGATGAAATCGAAAAGAAGAAATATTGAATCTAAATTTGTTCTCTATTATAAAAATCAAAAACCCTAAACCCTCAACTTAAACCTGACCCCTATACCTAAAACCTAAACCCTAAACCCTAAATCCTAAACCCTAAAGCCTAAACCATAAAACCTAAAACCTAAAACCCTAAACCTTAAACCCTAAACCTAAAAACCTAAACCCTAAACCCTAAACCCTAAAACATAAACCCTAAACCCTCAGCAAACCCTAAACTAAAATAAATAAACTAAACTAAATAAAAAATAAACCTAAATAAAAATTAAAAATAAAATAAACTAAAATAAATAAAAAATTAACTAAATAAACTAAATAAACATAAACCTATGAGTTTACTTAATTTAAAAAAATAAAAAAAATTATAAAAAAATCCTAAACCCTAAAACTAACCCTGAACCCTAAACCAACAACCTTAAATCTCTAAAAACCTAAAAACCTAAACTAAAACAAAATAAAACCTGAAAATCAAATAAATAAAGAAACTTAAACCTAAATAAAATAAAAAATAAAATAAAATAAAAACATAAACTAAGACCTAAACTTAAACCTAACCTAAACCTAAACCTAAACGTAAAAATAAAATAAAATAAAAAATAAAAAATAAAAGCTAAAATAAAATAAAATTGATGGAAACCTAAACTAAACTAAAAAAATAAAAGAAACCTAAAAATCAAAACACTAAATAAAATAAAAACTAAATGTTAAATAAAAATAAATTTAACCTAAAATAAAATAAAATAAAAACTAAATAAAAACCTAAACCTAAAAACCTAAAGATAAAACCTAAAAATAAATAAAAAATAGTACATAAACCCTAAAGTAAAAAAAAAACCTAAAACTAAAATAGAAAAATAAAATAAACCAAAACCTAAACTAAACCTAAACTTAAACCTAAAATAAACTAAGCATAAACCCTAAACTAAATAAAATAAAATAAACTAAAAATAAACCTAGACCTAAAGTGAAAAATGAAACCTAAAAATAAACTTAAAATGGAAACCTAAAACCTAAAACCTAAACCTGAAAAATTAAAATAAAAACCAAAACTTAAATATAAAAATAAAAAATAAATCCTAAACCTAAAAAATAAATTAAAAATAAAACTAAACTAACAAATATAAGCAGAAACCTAAACTAAACCTAAAAAATAAACTAAAATGAAAAACCAAAACTAAAATAAATAAACATAAAATTAATTAATTAAACTAAAGAGAAATAAAAAATAAACCTAAATAAATATAAAAAAACAAAGTAAACTAAAATAATAAAAAAAATAAACTAAATAAACATAAACCTACCAGTTTACTTAATTTAAAAGTAAACCCTAAACCCTAAACCCTGAACCTAAAACCCTAAAAAACCCTAAACCCTAAACTAATCCTAAACCCTAAACCCTAAATCCTAAACCCAAAACCTTAAACCCTAAACCCTAACACTAACCATAAACCTAAATCTTAAACCCAAAACCCAAAACCCAAAACCCCAAATCCTACACCCTTAAACCCTAAACCCTAAACCCTAAAAACCCTAAACCCTAAACCCTAAACCCTAAATTAACCCTAAACCCTAAGATAACCCTAAACCATAAACAATAAATAATAAACCCTCAAAACCCTAAACTCTAAAGCCTAAACACTAAACCCTAAACCCTAACCCTAAATCTTAAAACCCTAAACCCTAAACCCTAAAACCTAAACCCTAAACCCTAAATAAAAATAAAAAATAAACCTAAATAAAAATAAAAAATAAAATAAACTCAAACAAATAAAAAATAAATTAAATAAACCTAAACTTATTGATTTACTTAATTTAAAAAAACCCAAAACCCAAAATCCTAATCCCTAAACTCTAAACCCTAAAACCTTAAACCCTAAACCCCAAACCCTAAACCCTAAACCCTAAAACCTATAACCTTAAACCTTAAACCCTAAACCCTAAACTATAAACTAACCCTAAACTAACCCTGAAACCTAAGAATGGGCAAAACCGACGCCAACTAGCTCGACTGCGGCAAACCAAGATGGAGGTGGTGGTTATCGAAGTGTGGGTGGGGTATCTGGAGGTCTGGTGGATATGGTGATGGTGGTCGGAGTAGTGGTGGTTATGGAGGAGGGAGGAGCGATGGAGGTTACAACTGTGGTGGTGATGGAGGGAGTGATTAGGAATATGATGGCGGATACTGCTACTCGAGTGGTAGGGGTAATTTTGATGGGAACTGGAGAAACTGAAGAATGGTCAATCCAATCTAGTGCTTATGGAGCTGTGTCTTTATAGTAGCGATAGTTCTACTTATCTAAGTATTTTGATTAACTCTATGGGTGCTCATTCTTGATCTATGGCATCGCTTGTGTCTTGGAAAACTTGCGGTGCTACTTGGTTGATGAAATCGTAAAGAAGAAATGTTGAATCTGAATTTATTCTTTGTTAAAAAAAATCTTTAAACCCTAAACTAAAACTAAAACCCTAAATCTATAACATAAACCCTAAACCCTAAACCCTAAACCCAAAACCCCAAACCATAAAAACCCCAAACCCTAAAACCTAAACCCTAAACTAAACCTAAACCCTAAAAAGCTAAAAACCTAAACCTAAACTAAATAATACCTAAAAATAAAATAAATAAATAAACCTAAAGAAAATAAAATAAATAACTAAATTAAAATAAAAATATAAACTAAATCCTAAACCTAAGAAGAAAATAAAATAAAAGTTTAAAACTAAACTAAAATAAAATAATTAAAAAATTAAACTAAACTAAAGAAGTAAAAAACCTAAATAAAATAAAAACTAAACTTAAAATAAAAATAAAATAAAATAAAAACTAAATAAATACCTAAAAGTAAAAATTAAACTTAAAAATAAATAAATAATAAAACCTAAACCCTAAACAAAAAAAGGAGCTAATCCTAAAATAAAAATTAAATAAACCTAAACCTAAACTAAAATAAACTAAACTAAAATAAATAAAACTTAAACCTAAACCTAAAATAAAGTAAACCTAAACCTAAAACTAAACTAAATAAAATAAAATAAACTAAAAATAAACCTAAACCTAAACTAAAAAATAAAACCTAAAAATATACCTAAAATAAAAACCTAAAACTTGAAACTAGAAAAATAAAATAAAAACCTAAACCTAAACCTAAAAATAAAAAATAAAAGCTCAACCTAAAAAATAAAATAAAAATAAAGCTTAACTAAAAAATAAACCTAAACTTAAAAAATAAACTAAAATAAAAAATATAAATAAAAATAAATAAACATAAAATAAATAAACTAAACAAAATAAAAATATAAAATAAACCTAAATAAAAATAAACTTAAATAAACAAAATAAACCTAAACCTACTGGTTTACTTTTTTTTAAAGAAAAAAAAACCTTAAACCCTAAATCTTAAACCTTATACCTCAAACCTTGAACCCTAAACCATAAAACTAACCATAAACCTCAAATCCTAAACCTACAACCCTAAACCCTAAACCCTAAACCCTAAAAACTTAAACCCTAAACCCTAAACCCTAAACCCTAAACCCTAAAATCCTAAACCCTAAATCATAAACCCTAAATGATAAACCCTAAACCCTAAACCCTAAACCCTAAAGACCTAAATCCTAAACCCTAAACTCCCAAACCCAAAACCCTATATCCTAAACCTTAAGAATGGAATGGCAGAAGATCGAATAACATCCTCGTCAGTAGGCTAAATCTAAATCTAGGCGTGGAGGTGGATGGAGGTGGCGATTCTCACAATGGTGGTGGGGGATCAAGAGGTGTTGGTGGATATGGAGGTGGTGGTCAGAGCAGTGGTGGTTATAAAGGCAGGAGGAGCGACGGAGGTTACAATCGTGGTGGTGGCAGAGTGGGAGATTGGGAAAATGATGGTGAATCTAGCAACTTGATAGGCGAGGGTATTTCTTATGGGAACTACAGAAACTAAAAAATGGCCAATCCGATCTGCTACTTATGGAACTATCTTTATAGTGAAGACAATTTTACTTATCTAAGGATTTTGAAATGCACTATGGGTGTTCAATTTTTACTATTTCATCGCTTGTGTCATAGAAAACCTGGGCTATTACTTGGTTGATGAAATTGAAAAGACACCTTAAACTCTAAACACTAAACCCTAAACTATAAACTTAAACTTAAAAAACCTAAAAAAACTAAACCTAAACCTAAACCCAAACACTAAACACTAAACCCACCCTAAACCATAAACCTTAACACTAACCCCAACCACAACCCTAAAACCTAACCACAACCCTAGACCCAACCCTAAACTATAAACCCTAAACCTAAAACCTACAACCCTAATCCCTAAAACTTACAACCCTAAACCCTAAACTAACCCTAAATTCTAAACCACTAAAGATATTAGGGTAGATCTAGAATGACCAAATCCTAACATAGTTATGATAGCTAAAGAAAATATCTTCACGAGACTTTTCCTTGACTATTAGAGATTTCAATACCCTAAACCTTAGCCCTAAATCATATTATAATACCATATATTATAGTATAAAGACTTTTCCTTAACTATTAGAGATTTCAATACACTAAGCCTTAGCCCTAAATCATATTATAATACCATATATTATAGTATAATGTATCATCATATTTTTGAGCATGTAGTGATGTGTTTTTCGATGTTATAAGGTATTTTGAAACTTTTTAGTATATTATGGTATTGTGCCCTATAATCTATATAAATATAAATCATAAAAATATTGATTTAATAAATCAGATGATGAAATTTGTTAAATTTGAAGTGAGAATTAGGTTGTAGTACCAAAGGTGTGCTACATAACTTGTAGTCTAAAAAGTAAGATTTTATGTTCAAAATAAATATTATATGTTGTAACATAGTATAGTATCATATATCATAATATATTATTTTATGTATTTTAAATTCTTTTAGTATTTTACAATCATTGATTACACTAGCATTATTTATCAAGACTTTAAAATAGTGGAATTTGTCCAAATTCATAATAGGTAGAAAGTCATCATAATATATTATTTACATTTAAAATATGTAAGTGATATGACTAAAATATATAGTTTTTTAATGTTTAGACTAATTTTATGATTTTTTATCTTAAGCAATCCCTTGTGTTGTGATATGAAAAATAGTATAATATAATATGTTATAGTGTATTAAAATATAGGATGCCATAATATAGTGTAACATCATGCATTATAGCATACTATTGCATATTACTACTTATTATTTCGCATATTTTAGTTTGTTATCATATGATGTAGTAGAGTTTGTACTGATATAATTCATAAAAAAATTGATTTATAGGCTGAGATTATGGAATTTAGCCAAATTTAACGTAAGCTTTAGGGAACATCATTAGGGGTGTGCTATAGTGTGCCATTTAATCAAAAGAATGGAATTTTGCATCCAAAATAAATGTCTATTTTTCAACCAAATTTTATAAATATTTTGCTTAAAGTGATTCATTTTAAGGTGTAATCTAAGATAATATATTATATTAAAGCATATTAAAATATAATGTACATAACAATATAACTTCACACGTATATGAATGTGGTGGTGTGTTACTAAATGTTATTGTACATTTTAGTATGTTTTACTTTTGTTATAATACATTGGGTCAAAACTCACAAAATTGTTAATTTGAAGGTTGAGATGGAAGAATTTGGCCAAGAAGAAATACAAAAATTATACTATTTTGTACCATTTCTAATAAAAAAAAATAGCAATTTTACATCCAAAATGAACATTATTCATATTTTAAGAAAATTTTATTATTTGTTCCTTTTAAGTGATTTTAATGTGGTGTAATGTTAGACAATATATTATATTATAATAAATTATAATATAACATCATATATTATAGTATAATATAGTTTGTTAATTCACACTATAATATGATTAGCATGATATTGTATAGTTAGTTTGTGCTTGCACAATCAAAAATCATAAAATGTTGATTACAATGTTAAGATGATGTAATTCGAATGAATACATTGTTATGCTGTTGGTTGAAGTATTAAAGGTGTCCTTAAGAGAAGAAATGAGATTTGATGAGAATTCCATGTCAAGGACATGGAGGTAGATCTGGTAGGGGATCACACATGTATTCGACACGACATGTGAGGGGTCTATGTCGAGGGCATAAAAGAAGAAAATCTGCTGGGGATAAGGTTTGAATTTGATTTGATTATATGATTAGTGGAAAGAAGATTTGATGGGATAAGAATATATAATCCACCAAGGATTAAGATCAAATCAAATTTAATTTATTTTTCTAATTGATGTCGAGGCATATCTACTAGAGATATGGGCTCGAGTCCGCTAGGTATCGGGTATATGAACCTTCCACTAGAGAAGCAGGTTTAGTCTATCCACTGTGGATTGGGATTTAAGTTTGATTTCATAGATTTGTTTGGGGATGTATCCACTAGGGATAGGCGTTTGGTTGGATTTCTTTGATTTAGACTCTACAGGGGCATTTGGTTTAATTTGTGCCACTTGGGAGGTTGGTTTTGAATTTGATTTGAATGCTTGACTTGTTTATAAATGATTTGGGGCTCCACTAGGGAGAAGGGTGTGATTTAACTCCATTGGGGAAAATCAGGTTGGGTTTAATTTAATCTTAGTTAATGTATGGACCTGTATATGCGATAGACCCACTAAGAAGGGACTATATCAACCTTGACCTACCTCAGGTTTACAAATTAAAAAGGATAGTTTACCAGCTGTGGGGTAGAGCTAGCCAACCTAAGGGATTGCCTTTCAGTGTGCAACGGCTGTGCTAAGAAGAATGTCTAGCATACTTATGTCTTCCAAAGTGAGGAACAACCACTAGGGTGACCTGGTGGATGCATAACAAATAGAACGACTAGGGAAACTCGAGTGAATGTTTGGGGACTTATGTCAACTCAAAAATAGTCAGAATTAATTTTATTTTAATTTCATGTGATTTAATATGATTTATTTGGTTTAGTTTGATTTCAAATTGAGGGCATATCCACTGGGGATGTGAGCTCAATAAAATTAGATAGATTTAATTTATGGACAATGTCGGTGTGTGATGGACCCACTGAGAAGGGGCTATATTGGACTTGTCCTATCTCAGATTTACAAATCCAAAGGGATAGTTTACTGGCCATGGGATAGAACTAGCCAACCTAAGGGGTTGCCTTTTGGTGTGCAACAGCTGTGCTAGGAAGAAGGCATAGCAGAACTACATCTTCTAAAGCAAGGAACAATCATCGGGGTGACTTGTTGGTAGCACAACAAATCGAAGCTGACTTAGGGGCGACTACTGAGTGAATGTCATTGGGGACTTATATCAACTCAAGAGTAGTCAGGCATTTCCTATAGGGAGTTTTACTAACACTGCCCTAAAGATAGGATACCTACTTGGGAAAAGGTGTGAGTGTCCTCCTAATCCATAAGTGAATATATATTTTGTTTATATGTTTGCATGGACTGTGTTGGTGTGTGAGGGACCACACTAAGAAGGGGCTATGTCAGCCTTGACCTATCTCAGATTTGCTAGACCAAGAGAGAATCTGCACATCCATAGCACCGATTCTCTAACCACAGGGGTGGTTACTAGAAAAAGGGAATTATCCAATCTGATAGTAACTCGGGTAGTGTCTAAATGGAATCACAAATGATGTGATCCAAATATAGTGCCCACAGGGGTGGTGCTGCTAGGGGTGTTATCTTGAGCCCTGGAAAAGAAAGCCTATAGGAGTACGGTGGCCAACTAAAGGAGAAAGTATAGCAAGCTTACATCTTCCATGAGTGGTGTATCCTAAGGTGAGAGAACAAACCAACCTAAGGTGTATCACCCAGCATGACTGGTGTATCCGTCAGCACAATGAGAACCAACCAACCTAAGGTGCCCGTCGATGTGCAACAAGTAACCTGGAAAGAAAGTGTGTAGGCTTACAACTTTCCAAGTGGAACTGATCATCGGGATAGTATATCATCAGTGGGATAGATGCTATCTGACCTAGAGTGACTACTAAGAGGGGAGCCCCAAGGAAGGGCTGGACCCAGAGTTGAAGCAGTCAAGAGAGAGGGACCCACTAAGGGACTTATCCTAAACCTCAAATAGACTTGATCCAGTCAGTGCATGAAGGATAATCCAAGAAGAAAGCATATTAGATGCACATCCTCTTAAACAAAGTTGACATGAGGTAGCTTACCGGCCATGCAGTAAGGCCTACCAAACAAACAAGGCATTCATCGGTGTTCAGTGGCCAAGTAAAGAAAGAAAGCATAGCATACTTACATCCTCCAAAGTAAGAAGACCACTGGGATGACAAACTAGCAAGGTAGCACGTCTGCCCGACCTAGAGCATGCACTGAGCTGCTGTCACTTGGAGCGTTATCTCAACTCAGAGTAGCCCATAGGCATCTCTCCTCCAAATCTTTGAGCTCTTCTAACCACAATTTGACATTCTTCTCTATTGTGATCTTGCCACCCACATCTATCCTTAGTGATGGGAATAGGACTTCTAATACTAGAACGGCTTCTGACCCATACACTAAGGAGAAAGGAGTAGACTAAGTTGGAGTTCTATATATGGTGTGGTAGGCTCATAAAGCTTCAACTAACTGCTCATTCCACTATCACTTATTATTGTTGAGTGCCTTTGTTAGTATTTGGATTAGAGTTTTGTTAAAGGCTTCTCCAAAGCAATTTTCCCTCAGGTAGTTGATGGTAGAATATCTCTAATTTGTACTATGTCTCTAAGCAAAGTTGTTGATCTCAATGCTCTTGAATGTAGTACCATTATCAGATATAATTCATCGAGGCACTCTAAACCTATATACGATATGGTTCCTAAAAACTAGAGCACATGCTGAGCTGTGACCTCTCTGACTGAAATCGCCTTCACCCATTTGGAAAAGTAATCAGTATAAGCTAAGATGAACTGATGACCCTTAGAAGAAGGAGGATCAATCAGACCCGCAATGTCGGTACCCCAACACTCGAATGGACATGAGGCTGCTATAGGATGTAGAATGCTGGGTGGTTGGTGTAGGACCACACAATGTATTTGACATTGGTGGGATCACCTACCGTATCCATGCAATATTTGATCATCGATGGCCAATAGTATCTTAGTCTCTTGATCTTGGCTTTCATCTTAGGACCAGATTGGTTGGCTCCACATAATCCTGAGTGTAACTCGGTCACGATCTTACGAGCTTTGTGCTTGTCTAAATAAGGTAACCACATATGATCGAAAGACTGTCGGTACAAGACACCATCCAAAAGAGCATAGGAAAGTTCTCTCTGCTTCATCTAATGGGCTTGGGACTTATCTTAAGGTAGTTTGCCTTTATTTAGGTAATCCATGAATGATTGCCTCCAATCTAACTCCTCATCCTTCTTGGCAATGGCAACCTCCAGTTCAAGATATTACTTTTTGATGAGTTCAATATCAATAAGGGATAAGACTTGTCTATTTTGGACCTTTATTGATATGGACTCATCCTTCGGACATGCCAACTCTTTGTCAAGCTTGGCTAAAGCATATGCTATGGCATTCTCTCCAAGAGGAATCTTATAAATGGTAACCTCTGGGATTTTGGTCAACAACTCCATTGTGTACTTATGGTAGTGATGGAGCTTGGGTTTTATAACCTTATATGACCCATCGATTTGGTTGATAATTAGCTGATAATCCTCAAAGATGTTGATGTTTTAGATGCTTAGAGTAACGGCTAACTCTAGAACGATAATAAGAGCCTCATATTCAGCTTCGTTACTAGTGCAAGGATTGGACAGATGATATTAGAATCTCATCTCATCATGGTCCAGTGTTAAGAGAACTATTCCTACCCCTGCCTATCCTGGAATAGTAGATTGTTGTTCTTCTCCTCTATGAGAAGAAGCCGCACCATCAAAGTACATCTCACATCGGTGAATGCTAGTATCCCATGAGTTCATGATTTGTTCATCAAGGAGATCATTACTAAGTGGAGAGTCAGCAAGAAGTGGGTGTGCTAGTAAGAAATTTGCTAGTGCTTGTCGTTACATCGTACAGAGCGGTATGAAGGAAATGTCAAACTAAGAGAGGATCATGGACTGTCATGCCAACCGTCCGGATAGCGTTGGCCATGTCATTAGATATTGTAGTAGATTGATCCTAGAGATTAAGTTCAGCTTATATGGAAGCACGTAGTGCTGTAGCTTTTGAGATGCAAAGATTAAAGCTAGGCAATGCTTCTTAATGGGTGGATAATAAGCCTCAGTAGGGATTAGATGATGGTTAAGGTTATAGAGTGCATTTTCCTTCCCTTCGTCGTTGGCTTGGGTCAACAAAGCACCAAGGGAGTCATCTAATGTAGTAGTGTAAAGTATGACTACCTTGCCCAAGATAGGGGCTGCTAGAATCGGTGGCGTCATCAGGTATTGCTTGATGCCTTCAAACGCATTCTCACACTTATCATCCCACTTGAACTTAGCATCCTTTTTGACAAGTGCTGAGAATGGCTGACATCTTCTCAATAAGTTGGATATAAAGAGTCTTAGATATGCTAACAACCCTCAAAATGATCTAAGTTGAGTTAAACTTTTAGGGGGTGGCATTTCTAATATCGCCTTGATCTTATCCGGATCGATTTCAATTCCTTGGTGTCGGACAACAAACCCAAGGAATTTCCCTGAAGCTACTCCGAATGCACACTTCAAATGATTCATTTTGAGGTCGAATTATCTTAACTATTCAAAAACTACTCTCAAGTCAAAGAGAATGTCTTCCTTTTCTCTACTTTTGATAATGAGATCATCGACATATCATTCGACTTGATGATGAATGAGTTCATCAAAGATTCGCATCTAAAATAAAATAAAAAGCTAAACTAAAACCTAAACTTAAACCTAAAAAGAAAATAAAATAAACTAATAAGAATAAACTAAAATAAAATAAATAAAAACTGAAACTAAACTAAAAAAATAAAATAAACCTAAGAATAAAAAACCTAAATAAAATAAAAAACTAATGTAAAATAAAAATAAAATAAACCTAAAATAAACCTAAAATAAAATAAAATAAAAACTAAATAAAAACCTAAACCTAAAAATAAACCTAAAATATAACATAAAATAAATAAAAATAAAACCTAAACCCTAAACTAAAAAAAACCCTAAAAAAAAAATAATAAATAAATAAAATAAAATAAAATAAAAACCTAAACTAAAATATATAAAACCTAAACCTAAACCTAAAGTAAATAAAATAAAATAAAATAAAAATAAACCTAAACCTAAACTAAAAAATAAAACCTAAAAATAAACCTAAAATAAAAACCTAAAACCTAAACCTAAAGAAATAAAATAAAAACTTAAACCTAAACCAAAAAATAAAAAATTAAACCTAAACCTTAAAAATAAAATAAAAATAAAACTAAACTAAAAAATAAACCTTAACGTGACTAAAATAAAAATAATAAAATAAAACCTATACTAAAATTAATAAACTAAATAAAAAAAATAAATAAAAATAAATAGAAATAATCTAAATAAACTAAATAAACCTAAACCTACCAATTTACTTAATTTAAAGAAAATTAAAAACTGAACCCTAAATCATTTACCTTAAACCTAAACCCTAAACGGTAAACCCTAAACCTTAAAACAAACCCTAAACCCTAAACCCTAAACCTACAAGCCTAAACCCTAAATCCTAAACCCAAATTCAACCCACAATGGCAAACCCCCAAAAGCATAACCCTAAACCCTAAACCCTAAACCCCAAACCTAAACCTTAACCCAACCCTAAACCCAAACCCTAAACCCCAAACCCTAAAGCACTAAAGTAACTAAATAAATTAAAAAAACCTTGATGATAGAAACATAGAAGTCAAGATCTAGTAGTGGAGGTGAAGGTGGAGGCAGTGGTTATTGCAGTGGTGGTGGGGGATCTGGAGGTGGTGGTGGATATGGAGGTGGTGGCCAGAGCAATGGTGGTTATGGAGGTGGGAAGAGCGACGGAGGTTACAACCATGGTAATGGTAGAAGGAAAGATCGGGGATATGATGTTGGATCCCGCTACTCGAGAGGTCGGGGTGGTTCTGATGGGAACTGGAGAAACTGAAGAACGGCTAATTCGATCAACTACTTGTGGAACTGTGTCTTGATAGAAGACAGGGTTCAAGTTATTTAGGGATTTCAATTTTCCCTATATGTGCTCATTTTTTATCTATGTCATCGCTTGAGACTTAGAAAACTTAGTGTGTTACATGGTTGATGAAATCAAAAAGAAGAAATATTGAATATGAATTTGTTCTCTACTAAATAAAAATCAACAACACTAAACCCTTAACTCTAAACCCTAAACCCTAAAAACCCTAAACCCAAAACCCTAAATACTCTAAACCCTAAACCATAAACCCTAAACCCTAAACCCTAAACCCTAAACCCTAAACCCTAAATCCTAAACCCTAAACCATAAACCCTAAACCCTAAACCCTAACCCCAACCCTAAACCCTAAACCCTAAACCTAAAAACCTAAACTTAAACAAAATATAAACTTAAAAATAAAATAAATAAAAAACCTAAACCTTAATAAAATAAAATAAAATAAAATAAGTAAAAACCTAACCTAAAACCTTAACCTAAACTTAAAAGTAAAATAAAATAAAATAAAGAAAATCATAAACTAAACTAAAAGAATAAAATAAATCTAGAAATAACAAAACTTATTAAAATAAAAGCAAACGTAAAATAAAAATAAAATGAACATAAAATAAAATAAAAGATAAATTAAAAAGAAACCTAAACCTAAAAAATAAACCTAGAAATAGATAAAAACTGAAATCTATACTCTAAACTAAAAAAAGGGCTAAACTAAAATAAAAATAAAATAAATAAACTAAAATAAATAAAACCTAAACATAAACATAAAATAAAATAAACCTAAAATAGAAGACATTAATAAAATTAAAACTAATATTAAAATAAAGATAAAAATAACCTAAAATAAAATAAATTTAAAACTAAATAAAAACCTAAAACTAAAAAACAAACCTAAAAAAAATAAAAAATAAAACATAAATCGTAAACTAAAAAAAACCTAAATAACTAAAATAAATAAAAAAAATAAACTAAATAACCTAAAATGGACATAAAACTACTTTTTTTTTAAAACCCTAACCCTACCCTAAACCTATCAACCACTAAACCCTAAACTAAACTAACCACCACCCCAAAAATATCACAAAAAATACCACTAACCTCCACTGACTGTTAAACCTAAACCTTAACTCCACTACCACCAAAACCCTACCCTAAATCTCACTAAATGTTAAACTAAACCTAACTGACCCAAACCTGGACCATACCACACTAAAGATCCTCTATAACTAAACAAACCCTAACCTAACCCTACCATAATGCAGGCAAACCTAAATCTTACTGACCACTGACCCTTATTTTAAAGATCTTGGGGTCCTACCCTGACCATCCACAAACTGAGCCCTCCACCACCCTGACCTAAACCCTAACCACCCTCACTGAGCTGGGCTTTAAAACTAAACCACCTCCACACCCTAAACCTAAACCAACTAAACTATGAAACCTAAAATAAAATAAATAAAACCTAAACTTAATGAAATAAAAAATAAACTAAAACCTAAACCTAAACCTAAAATAAAATAAATAATAAATATTAAACTAAATAAAATAAAGAAAACCTAAACTAAACTAAACTAAAATCAAGATAAAAATCTTGCTAAAATAAAATAATTAAAATAAACCTAAATAATAAAAACTAAATAAAAACCAAACCTAAAAAATAAACTTAAATAAATAAAAATAAAATCTAAACCTAAACTAAAATACCTAAACCTAAAATAAAATAAAATAAACAAAATAAAATAACTAAACCTATACTAAAATATCTAAACTAAAATAAGTAAAACCTAAAACTAAACCTAAAATAAATTACATCTAAACCTAAAGTAAATAAAATAAAATAAACTAAAAAAACCTAAACCTAAAATAAAAAATAAAACCCAAAATAAACCTAAAATAAAACCTAAACCTAAACCTAAAATAAAATAAAACCTTAAACCTAAATATAAAAGAAAACCTAAACCTAAAAATAAAATAAAATTGAACTAATCTAAAAAATAAACCTAAACCTAAACCGTCAAAATAAACTAAAATATAAAACCTAAACTAAAATAAACCTAAAATAAATAAACCAAACTAAATAAAAAAATAAACCTAATCAAAATAAAACTAAAATAAACTAAATAAAGAAATAAATTAAAATACTAGTAACTATTTTGCTTTTTTATAAACCTTAAACTGTCCTAAACCCTGGACCCCCACTTACACTACCCTGAGCCATGACCCTAAACTTCCCTGACTACCCACTCCCTAAACCTGGGCCCTACCCTAACCACACCCTAAACTGAGCTCTGGGCCAGTGCTCCAAAAGACCTGGGCCCTAAACCCTAAACCACTGAGCAAGCTAACCCTGAGCCACAAACTTCAAACCCAACCATGAGCCCTAAACCAACCTAACCAGGCCCTGACCCTGACCCAAACCCTACCACTACTGATCCTCCCACTAAATCATAAAACCTAAACCTAAATAAAACCTAATAAATAAATAAAAATGCCTTCAAATAAATAACATAAAATAAAATAAAATAAAACTTAAACTAAACCCAAACTTAAACCAAAATAAAATAAAATAAAATAAAATAAAATAAAATAAAGAAAAATGTAAACTAAACTAAAATAAAATAAACCTAAAAATTAAATAAAATTAAAACTAAAGTAAAATAAAATAAAATACAAAAATAAAATAAATAAACCTATATAAAATAAACCTAAAATAAAATCTTAAAATAAATAAAAAATAAAACATAAAATTTAAACTAAAAAAAAACCTAAACATAAATTAAAAATAAAATAAACCTAAACCTAAACAAAAATAAGCTAACCAAAAATAAATAAAACCTAAACCTAAACCTAAACCTAGACTTAAATTAAAATAAAACATAAAATAAACCTAAAATATACCTAAAGCCTAAACCTAAAATAAAATAAACCTAAACAATAAAAAATAAAATAAAGCCTAAACTTAAAATAAAATAAAAAAACACTAAACTAAAAATAAACATAAACCTAAAACCTAAAAATAAACTAAAAAATAAACCTAAATTAAAATAAATAAATCTAAAATAAGTAAACCAAACTAAATAAAAATAAAAAATGATTGAAATAAAAACAAAAAGTAAAATAAACTAAAATAAATAAAAAATAAACTAAATTAACCTAAACTGGGTTTGCTTTTTTTAAAATAAAACCAAACCCTAAACACTAAACCCTAAACCTTAAATCCTAAACTTTAAACCCTCCACTACCCTAAACCCCTAACCACCCTAAATGCTAAATCTGCACCTTATGCATTAAACCCTAAACCCTACCTTTGGCTCTGACTAAACCCTGGGCCCTACCCTGATCCTAACCTGACCCTAAAAAGAAAGCTCCCTAAATGACCTAAACCCTGGCCCCTCCTATCACTAACTCCACCACAAACCCAGTGGATCCTAAACTACCCACCCTAAACCCTGGGCCCTAAATCTTAAAACCTATAAATCTTGGCCTAAACAAAATAAACCTAAAAAAAAACTTAATAAAGATAAAATAAAATAAAATAAAACCTAAACCTAAAAAATAAAATTAAAATAAAATAAACTAAAATAAAATAAAGAAAACCTAAACTAATTTGAAAAATAAAATAAACCTAGAATAAGAAGCAATAAAATTAAAACTAAATGTAAAATAAAAATAAAATAAACCTAAAATAAAACAAAATAAAAAACTAAACCTAAAAACTAAACCTAAAAATAAATAAAAAATAAAACTTAAACCCTAAACTAAAAAAAACTTAAACCAAAAATAAAAGAAAGTAAACAAAATAAAATAAACCTAAACCTAAACTAAAATAATCTAAAATAAAATAAATGAAACCTAAACCTAAGCTTAAAATAAACTAAACTTAAACCTAAACCTATACTAAATAAAATAAAATGAACTCAAAATAAACTTATACCTAAAGTAAAAAATAAAATGCAAAATTAAACCTAAAATAAAATCCTAAAATGTAAACCTAAAAAAATATAATAAAACCCTAAACCTAAACCTAAAATAAAATAAAATCCAAATAAATAAAAATAAAATCAACTAAAATAAACCTAAACCTAACTAAAAATAAACTAAAATAAAAAAACTAAAAATAAACAAATAAATAAAATAAATAAAACCTAAAATAAAATAAAATAAATAAATATAAAAATAAAACCTAAAATAAACCTAAACTAAATGGTTTGAATTTTAAAATGCCTAAACCTTAAATTCAACCCTACATCCTAATAAAAACCCTAAAACTAACCACAAACCATAAAGCTAAATCTAAAATCATAAATAATCCTAAACATTAAACCCTAAAGGCATAAAACCTAAAATCCTAAATCCCTCAAACCCTACACCTAAACCCAACCTTAAATCATAAACCTTACCTAATCCTAAACCCCAAACCAACTATAGTAGCTAAAGAAATTAAAAAATAAACCTAAACACTAAAACCTAATAAACCTAAACCTAATCTCTAAGAATGGGCAGAACCTTGACGACAGGAACATCATCGTCAACCAGGCTTAGTCTAGATCTGGTGGTGGAGGCATTGGCGGAGACGATGATTATCATAGTGGTGGTGGGGGATTTAGAGGTGCTAGTGAATATGGAGGTGGTGGTCAGAGCAGTGGTGATTATCAAGGCTAGAGGAGCGACAGAGGCTACAGCCATGGTGGGGGCGAAGGGAGAGATCAAGGATATGATGGTGGATATCGCTACTGAGCGGTGGATCGATGGGAGCTAAACGTCGATCATCACCTACATGGAATAGTGTCTTTATGGTATAGACGGTTCTAGTTACCTAGATTTTGATTTGCTCTCTATGCTCATTTTTTATCTATGTCATAAACTTGTGTAGAAAACTTGGTGTGTTACTTGGTTGATGAATTCGAAAAGAAGAAATGTTGAATCTAAATTTATTCTCTATTAAAAAAAACTAAAAACCCTAAACCCTAAACCCTAAAACCTTAAACCCTATAACCTAAACCCAAAAATCTAAACCCTAAACCCTAAACCCTAGACCACAAACCTGAAAACCCCAAACCATAAACCCTAAACCTTAAACTCACTAACCTAAACCCTAAACCAAATCTTAAACCCCCAAACCCTATACTAAACCTAAACTAAAACCTGAAAAAATAAAATAAATAAAAAAATAAAACCAAAATAAAATAAAAGCTAAACTAAACCTAAACTATAAACTAAACCTAAACCTAAACATAAATAGAAATAAAATAAACTAACTAAAATAAAATAAATAAAAACCTAAAGTAAACTAATAAAATAAAAAAACTTAATTAAAATAAAAACTAAACATAAAAGAAAAATAAAATATACTTAAAATAAAATAAAATAAAATAAATACTAAATAAAAACCTAAACCTAAAAATAAATAATAAATAAAACTGAAACCCTAAAGTAAAAAATAACCTAAACGTAAAATAAAAAAAAACCTAAACCTATTCTAAAATTAACTAAGCCAAAATAAACAAAACCTAAACCCTAAATAAAATAAAATAAACTAATAATAAACCTAAACCAAAACTAAAAAATAATACCTAAAAAGAAGTTTAAAATAAAGATAAACTTAACAAAAAAAACAAACTAAACCTAAACCTAAAAATAAACTAAAATTAAAACCTAAAGTGAAATAAATAAACCTAAAATAAAATAAACTAAATAAATAAAAATAAACTAAGCCAAAATAAAATAAATAATAATAATAATATACTAAAATAAATAAAATTAACTAAATAAACTAACTAAACTACATAAACCTACCTCTTGGTTTGCTTTTTTTAAAAAACCCTACCAGCCACCCACTAAACTAAAAAACTAAACTCTACCCTAAACCATACCCTAAACCCTAAACCCTAACCACTGATGCTAAAGCTGAACCCTAACCCTGACTAAACCCTACCACGGACCATCTAAAAAACTTTAAAGCAAATGTTAAATCTAAACCTAAACTAACCTTGAGCTTGGTTGATCTTAAACTGATCAAAACCCTCAACCCTGACCTAAAGCCACACTACCACAGGCCCTAAACCCTAAATCATAACCCTAAACCTTGAAACCACCAACATCAAACCCTACCACTAAACCCACCTAAGCCACTCCCTAAACCACAAAACAAAACTAAACCAAAATAAAATAAAAACCTAAAGCGAAATAAAATAAAATAAAATAAGATAAAAACCTAAACTTAAAAACAAAACAAAATAAAATAAAATAAAATAAATAAGAACTAAAACTAAACTAAAAAATAAAATAAATATAAGAATAACAAACCTAAATAAAATAAAAACTAAAAATAAACTAAACCTAAAAGATAATAAAATAAAAACATAAACCTAAATAATAAATAAATAATCAAACCTAAACCCTAAACTAAAAAAAATTAGACCTAAAATAAAAACAAATAAAATAAAATAAAATAAAGATAAACCTAAACTAAAATAAGAAAACTTAAACTAAACTAAAAATAAATAAAATAAAATAAAATAAAATAAACCTAAAACTAAAATAAAAATAAAATTAAAAAAAAACCTAAAATAAAACCTAAAATCTAAACCTAAAAATAAAATAAAACCTAAACCTAAACATAAAATGAAAATAAAATTTAAAACCTAAACTAAAAATAGAATAAAATAAAACTCAACTAAAAATAAAAAAACCCAAAATAAAAATGATAAAACCATATAAGAATAAATTAACCTAAATAAAAAAAAAAATAGAATAAACATAAATAAATAAAATAAACTTAAAACCTACATGGGTTACTTAATTTTTTTTAAAAAAACCCTAAACCTTAAATCCTAAACCTAAACCCTAAACCCTAAACCCTAAACCTAAAACTATACATAAACCATTAACCCTAAACCCTAAACCTATAACCCTAAACTTACAACACTAAATACTAAACACTAAACCCTAAAACCCTAATGTCTAAACCATAAATCCTAAACCCTAAACCACCCTAAACCTACCCTAAACACAAACCCTAAACCCAAACCAAAACCATACCTTAAACCCTAAATCCTAAACCTTAAACCTAAACCTAAAACCTAAAACCTGACCTAAACCCTAAACCCCCAAACCTAAACCCTAACCACCTAAACTCTAAACCCTAATTAATTGAACCTTAAGAATGGGGAACCTTGATTGCGAGACATCACCATCAACCCCAGGTCCGATATGGAGGTGGAGATGAAGGCAAAGTCTGCGATTATCATAGTGGTGGTGGGTGATCTGGAGGTGCTGGTGGATATGAAGGTGGTGGTTGGAGTTGTGGTGGTTATGGAGGCGGGAGGAGTGAAGGAGGTTACACCCATGGTGGTGATGGAGAGAGATCAGGGATATGATGGTAGATCCCACTACTCAAGAGGTGGGGGTGGTTCTGATGAGAAATGGAGAAACTAAAGAATGGTTGGAATTATTTGTTTAAAGTAAAGATAATTCTACTTATCTAAGATTTTTGATTTGCTCTATGGGCGCTCATTTTTTATTTATGTCATTGCTTGTGTCTTAAAAAACTTGGGGTGCTACTTGGTTGATGAAATCAAAAAGAAGAAACATTGAATCTAAATTTGTTCTCTATTAAAAAAACCTAAAATCCTAAACCCCAAATCCTAAACCCTAAAAGCCGTAAACCCTAAACCCAAAACCCTAAACCTTAAACCCTAAACCCTAATCCCTAAAACCCTAAACCCTAAACCCCAAAGTAACCCTAAATGTTAAACCCTAAACTAACCCTAAACCCTATACCCTAAATAAACCCTAAATCTTGAATGAAGATGTCATTAGGAGTAGATCTAAAGAATGACTTAATCCTAAACCTTAAAGACTTTCAATTGACTATTTGAGTTAAAGTCATCAAGAGACTTTCCTTGAGGAAGGACTGGACCTAGACTTGAAGTAGTCAAGAGGGAAGGAGCCCTAGGAGACTTATACTAAACCTCAAATATACTCAAACTAATCAGTGCATGAAGGCTAATCTAAGAAGAAAGCATAATAGACTCACATCCTCTTAAACGAAGCCAACATGAGTTATCTTACTGGCCAAGTAGTAAGGCCTACCAAACTAATAAGGTGCTCATTAGTGGGCAATGGCCAGAAAAAGAAAGGAAGGCATAGAAGACTTACATCCTCCAAAGAAAGAAGACCACTAGGGTGACACACTAGCATGGAAGCACGTCAGCCCGACCTAGAGCCGTTACTGAGTGAGTGTCGTAGTGGGCATTATCTCAACTTAGAGTAGCCCGAGATAAAATATATGTGTTTATTTTATATGTTTGTGTGTAGTTTGTGTTTTTGTTGCGTCGATGAAAGATAGGATGCCTCTAGAGTTTCTTACACCTACACTAAACACATTGTGGAGGATTTACAAACAAGAATACTTTCAACATGGAAGAGATTGAATTCAAAATGAAATTTTCATTAATGATAATTATTTTCAAACATGATTTATAATATTTATTTAAGTAAATCACATTGATAAGAAGCATTGGGCACTCTCCCATATGATTAATAAGCTGATAATATCCTCTTTGGTAGGCCTTCTCTATGGAAAAATGGCCTTCCCAAGTAGGTTCAAACTTGCCTCCCATTTTACAATGGGCAATAATCAATCTCTTTTGAACTAAAATAAGCTCTCTTACTTGAAAAGCTCTAAGATGGACCAACTTATTATGAGCTTGAATCATTTTAGCTTTGTACAACTTGAGGTTTTGGCATGCCCGCAGGCATCTCTCCTCCAAACCATTGAGATTCTTCTAACTGTAACTTGGAGTTCTGCTCTGTTGTGATCTTGCTACCCACAACAGTCCTTAGCAATGGGAGTTGGACTTCTAATGTAAGAATGACGTCGAACCCATACACTAAAGAGAACGTAGTAGACTCAATTGGAGTTCTATATGTGGTGCGGTAGGCCCACAAGGCTTCAAATAACTGCTCATGCCACTGTTGCTTGTTGTTTTTGAGTGTCTTCTTTAGTATTTAGATGAGAGTTTTGTTGAAGGCTTCTACTAAGCCATTTTCCCTCAGGTAGTTGATGGTAGCATATCCACAATCTATGTTGTGTCTCTGGGAAAATTTGTTGATCTCGATCTTCTTAAATGTAGTACCATTATTAGATATAATTCATCGAGGAACTCTGAACCTATATACGATATGGTTCCTAAAAAATTGGAGCACATGCTGAATTGTGACCTCTCTGAGCAGAATCATCTTTGCCCATTTGGAAAAATAGTCAGTAACAATTAAGATGAACCAATGACTCTAGAAGAAGGACGATCAATCAGACCCACTATGTCGGTACACCCAACACTCGAATGGCCATGAGGCCAATGTAGGATGTAGAATATTTGGTGGTTGGTGTAGGACCACATCGTCTATTTGACATTGGTGGCATCGCCTAGCTGTATCCATGCAATCATTGATCATCGATGACCAATAGTATCCTAGTCTCTTGATCTAGGATTTCATCTTTGGATCAGATTGGTTTGCTCCACATAATCTTGAGTGTACCTTAGTCATGATCTTGTGGGCTTCATGCTTGTCTAAACAACGTAACCATTAGGGGTGTGCAATATTTTGTTTTAACCAAAAAACTAAACCTAACCAAAATTTTTGAGTAATTTGGTTTAATTTTGAACTTAGTAATTTGGATTTTGGTTTTAATTAATGAAAACTTTGGTTTTAAGTTTTTGGATTGGTTTGTTAAATAAAATTGTTGATGGAAATCGATAAACCAAAGTAATTATATGTAATACAATATTATTAAGTTATGTATAATAGGTTATCTATTATACACTTATTTTTATTTATTTTTAAATACTTTGTAGATGCTTTTTTGGAGGACCATTATTCAATTTTCTAAAATATTTTGGTCTCATAATACGGTAATATGGTTCCATCAATGTCTAAGTTCAAAACATCATTCAAGTAAGTGAAAATTAGTTTTAAATATTTTTTAGGGCATGAAGTAGTTAATTGCATTTTGATTATATTTATATTATTTTGCTTATGGCTTGTTCATTATTCAATAAAAAATTATGCAAATAAATTTTAAATGTAGCCAACTTCAGTTTATCTAAAACCAAACCAAAATAACTTAACCAAATTATTATTCGATTTGTTTGGTTTTGCATTTTATTTGGTATGGTTGATTCAATATTTTTAGGAATCCAAAACTAATCGATTTTAAAAATTTATCATCCAATTCATCCAAATAAACTAAATGCACACCCCAGGTAACCATATATGATCAAAAGAGCACCGATATAAGAAACCATCCACAGGAGCACAGGAAAGTGCCCTCTGCTTCATCTAATAGGCTTGGGACTTCTCTTGAAATAGAATGCCTTTATTTAGGTAATCCACAAATAGTTGCCTTCAATCTTACTCCTCATCCTTCTTGGTAATGGAAACCTCCACTTCAGGAGAGTACTTTTTGATGAGTTCAATATCAATAAGAGATAAGTCTTGTCAACTTTGGACCTTTATTAATATGAACTGATCCTCCAAATATGCCAACTCCTTGGTAAGCTTAGCTAAAGCATATGCTATGGCATTCTCTCCTCGAGGAATTTTATAAATGGTAATCTATGGGATTTGGGCCAATAACTCTATGGTGCACATGCAATAGTGATGGAGCTTGGGCTTTATAACCTTATAAGACCTAGTGATTTAGTTGATAACTAGTTGAGAATCCTTGAAGATATTTATGTTATGGATGCTTAAAGTAACAATTAACTTTAGACTGACAATCAGAGCCCCATATTTAGCTTCGTTGATGGTGCATGGATTGGACAGATGATATGAGAATCTCATTACATCATAGTCCAGAGCTAAGAGAACTATTCCTACCTTTGCCTTTCCTATAATAGTAGATTATGGTTCTTCTCCTCTTTGAGAAAAAGCCACACCATCAAAGTACATCTCCTAGTGGTGAATTCTAGTGTCCCCTAAGTTCATGATTTATTCACTAGGAAGATCATCATTAAGTAGAGAGCCCCCATGAAGTGGGTGTGCTGCTATGAAATAAACTAGCACTTATCCTTTCACCAAACAGAGGGGTATGAAGGTAATGCCAAATTATGAGAGGATCATGGACCATCGTGCCAACCGTCCGGATAACAACGACGTGTCATGAGATATAATAGTGGATTATTCCTAGAGATTAAGTTCACAATATGAGGAAGCATGTAGTGTTGTAGCTTTTGGGATGCGAAGATTAAAGCTAGGTAATTCTTCTCAATGGGTGCATAATTAGCCTTAGTATGGATTAGATGATGCCTGAGGTAGTAGAGTGCATTCTTTGTCCCTTCAACATTAGCTTGGGCCAACAAAGCACCAAAGGAGTTATCTAACACAACAGTGTAAAGTATGAGTGGCTTGCCCAGGATAAGGGCTGCTAGCAGCGGCAGCGTCATCAGGTAATGCTTGATGTCTTTGAAGGCATGCTCACACTTATCATCCCACTTGAACTTGGCATCCTTTTTGACAAGTGTTGAGAATGGCTGACAACTTCTCGATAGGTTGGATATAAAGCATCTTATATACGCCAACTGCCCTTAGATTGATGTGAGTTGATTTAAAATTTTATGGGGTGGCATTTCTAATATCGCCTTAATCTTCTCCGGATCAATTTCAACTCCCTGGTGTTGGATAACAAACCCAAAGAATTTCCCTGATGCTACTCCGTATGCACACTTCAGGGGGTTCATTTTGAGGTTAAATTATCTAACTATTCAAAAACTACTCTTAAGTAAAAGAGATGGTCTTAATTTTTGCTACTTTTGACCACGAGATCATCAGCATAGCACTCGACTTGATGATTATTGAGTTCATCAAAGATTTAAGTCATAGTCCACTAGTATGTAGCACCGGCATTTTTAATGCTGAAAGGCATGACCTTATAGCAATAGATTTTGATTGGGGTTGTAAAAGTAATGTTTCTTTCATCTTCAAGGCCATCTTTATTTGGTTATATTCACACGAGCCATCCATAAAAGAGAAGACTGCATGAGATGAAGCAATGTCCACCATCATCTCCAGGATTGGTAGTTGAAATTCATCTTTTGGACATGCCTTATTTAAATCCCTAAAATTGACTCATATGTTAATTTGGCCATTCTCTTCTATAATTGGGATGTTACTGGCTAACCAGGTAGGGTGAAGCTAGCATTGATCAGTTTCTTGACTTCAGAAATAACCTATTGTTCTATGTATAATCACATGCGTCTAGGGGCTTGCTTGATAGGGTTAGCAGTAGGCTCTATTGCTAGTTTATGGACTGTTACATTAGGAGCCAATCCAGGAATCTCTTCATAACTCAATGCAAACCAGTCCTTAAACTCAATAAATAGCCGAACTAAGTCATTAGTTTCTATATCATTCAACAATGAATTGATGTATGTCGGGCGTGGATCTTTTTCATTATCTAAGTTGATTTCTTTGAGCGCATCAATGGTTGACTTGATCTCTTCTTGAAACTCTGGTGGTGCATCTTTGACTTCAAAATCATTTAGATCATCTGAAGTTTCTAAGCACAGCTCCTTATATGAGTTAATGTCATTAGAAAAAAAACTTATCAAATTCCAAATGATTGGTGATGACTAAGCAGTAATCGTCATCATCGATTGGTCCCACTATACTGAATCCTAGTCTCGATCTTAATTAAGAGCTTTTGCATTTGTTCTTCCATATTCTTTCAAAGTAGTTTGACCTATGCTTTGACCAAGCATGTGGGATTGACACTTTCTTTGCTAAATTATGAGCACAAGGAAAGCACCAATCAAAAGGGTAATTCTATTAAATCCTTATATGGATCATCCTCAAATTCTACATCAACTTCTTGACTTGTGGATGATGCTCCTAGAAAGAACCTCTGAGTCTTCACATGTTTGGATGACTTAGGGGCTTCCTTAACTACCAAACCCTCAACTTTTTGAGAGGAAAGTGGATTTAGAGCTAAGGTTCCCAACTAATGTCTAACTGTTTCACATATAGACTTGGATACACTTATATTTTTTTTAGCTTGATCTTCATTGCTATCTGGCTCAAGTGTCACCTCCAAGGGAATCTACTGCTGAGAAGAGCTGGTTGGTGTACTAACCATATAAGACTCATCCTATTAATTACATTATATGTCTATATGGATATTAGGTGTACTCTTGCTAGCTGGGACATATCTTCTCTTGGGTGGAAAATAAGGAGGTTTTCCACCCCTAGAACTACCTTTGAACTAGACTCTTCCTCTGCTTGATGAAGGTGGGTCATCCTATATGTTGAATGGAGTAACTGACGTGGGAGGAATCCAATGCCATGCTCCACTTCCTCCTCCAAGTCTATTTCCATTCCCTTTTATTTTCTTTTTTTATTTTCTCTTTCTTTTTCTTTTTCTTTTTTCATTCTTTTTCTTTTTCGTTTTCATTTTTTTATTCTTAAACTTTGGCCAAGTTCACGAGAATAGACTTTTAATTTTGAGGGAGGTAGTAAGCCACATCCTCATATATGTAGACATCGTAAACTGTAAATGGCTTGAGATCTCCTTTGACACAGTAGATGATCCAACCTCTCACAAAATTCATACACTAGAGTAGAGAGGATGGAACTATGTTGTTCTCATGTATCCATATTTATAATGTGAAACTTGGCTTCGATCTTCCAATCACCTATCTCCAAGGGCATCATTATGGAGCCTAAAGCATGTTGACCTCACTTTTGGAGTGCGGATTCAATCTTCCCATCTTAGACTTAGGATTCTTCTAGACACTTGACTTGGTCATAAGACACTTCTAACAAGGTAAACTTAACTAAGCCTAAGACTTAGGAGGGTTAACCATCAGATTAGGTTATGCCTTATGGATTAGGGTAATCCACCTACCCTACAACCCAAATCCAATCCAGGTTCACCTTCTCAAACAAAACCTCAATTTCAATACAAACATCAAATTCAAATCCAAATCCAAACTGAAATTTCAAAACTAAATGATTGAATCCCATGATCAATTCCAAACTTGAAACCCTTCCTAAGCCATATGACCTATCCCATGGAGTTAGCCAAATCTTAATCCAAATAAATCCAAAAATAATTTATTTTCTCATAATAAATTTATATCTTCAATCATCTTCCTAAATACAAATCAAATCTACATTCAAATGATCAAAACTAAATCAAACTAAATCAAATTAAATCAAAACCCTTCTTAAGCCAAATGACCTATCCCATGGACTTGGCCAAATATTAATCTAAATCAACTTAAACTCAATTGGTTTTCTTATAAATCAATCATATTTTTAATCATCTTCACAAATTTAAATGGAATATACATTTAAATCATCAAAACTAAATTAAACCAAATCAAAATCCAAACCTAAGCCACATGACCCAACTCCATGGACTTTTCCAAATTCCTTCATTCCAAAACCCAATTCAATTTATTTTCTCATGAATCAATTAAACCTTCAATCATATTTCATAAATATAAATGAAATCACAATCATCTTGCCAACCCAAAGTTAACCCAAGTCAAACCCAACTTAACCCTTTTGACTTGAAATGTTCAAATGAACCAAAACCTATTTGAACCAAAGCTAATTCTAATTGAATTTATATGTCAATCCCAAATCCAGATATAAACTCAACTAAATCAAACTCAACCAAAATCAAGCCAAATAAGTTCAACTATTCTACTTGACCCAAAGTGTCCACTCTGACCTATTTGAGCCAAGTTTTAATCTTACCCAAATTAGATTGAACTATCCCATCAAAACCTCCCATCATGATTGTTGATCACCCTAGATTGATAAATTATCACAAGTTGGGTCAAACCAAGTCAACCCTTTAACTCATATGAACCCAAACTAGCTAAATTGCAATGTAAGCCAAATCCCTTGAAACCAATGATTCATAACAAATCAGAATCAATATTTGAATATGACTTGACCTTCAATTGAGTCAAACCAAACCCAATTGGCCCCCTTGACCCAAGTTGACCCAAATTGACCTAAAAGACCAAATTGGGTCGAATCAAAATATAAACCAAATTGATTACAACTAATGACTCAAGTTCATTCCAAATTGATTGTTGAACTAGACCAAAGCCATGATTGGACCCAATTGAAACAAATTGACCTAATTAGTGCAAATTGACCTAAAGATTCAAGTTGGCCTAAATTAAACCAAATCCAAATTAATTGAAACCAAAGCCTACAATCATCTTCAATTGGTCAACTAAACCAAACCAATACCCAAGCCAATTTGGCCAATTTGTCAAATTGGACAACTTAACCCATTTGACCAAATGAATTCAAAAGAGCCAAAATCAAATCTAGCTAAACTAAACCAAACCAATTGAACTAAGACATCCCAAATGATCATATGAACTTGACCCAATCCTTGGTTTGACAATTTGACCAATTGGTTAACTTATCCCAACTAACTTGGACCTAAATGAGTCAAATTGAGCCAAACCTAACTAAATCAACTCCAATTGATTTAAAATTTAGGCTAATCCACATTTGGCTCATTTCAAATTTTCCCAAATCAAATCCAATGCCAAATGCTCATTTTACTCATATGTCAAGGGCATCACATGAGACAAATCACCCATGTTAGTGGTCATTTCCATTCCTTGGCCCCTTAGTACTCTCCCAATGGTCCATCTAAGAAACTAAGACACTGATCAAAGGGATGGTTGGGTCGGCCATGACCCGTGGGAGGTAAAATTACCTCACCCACCCCATTGGAGCATTTGAATCCCATAAGACACCCATGATTCTTCCTTGGTAGCCACCTTCACACCTTCAACCAACCTAACTGAGCCAACTCACCTCCTCCCTGCCACCCATGACTCTCTGAGATGGTTGGATAGCCACTAGAAGCTATCCCACCATCTGATCAAGATAAAGGGGGGTATATACCCCCTTGTTTCCACTAAAACACACACAAAAATAATTCCAAAAGAGCCCTAGCTACCGAAGATGAGCCGCTAGAGCCATTCCCTAAGCTCTCAGGCTCATTCTTTGATTGAAGAATGCTATTCCCATCCGTTCTGAAATAGGTACTCCCATTTCCAACCTAACTTCCACATTTCTGCATCAAACTCAAATTAAATTTGTAGGCACCTTCTCTAGGCCTTATCAAGCTAGAACAAATTATCTCCCAAGCTTCACAAGCACCCGAGGTGGGACAATGATCAAAGCTGAGCTCCAAATCAATGGTTCATCGCCTTTCAAGAGAACATCAAAGAATTGATCTGATTGCTTCTCAATAAAGCTTCATCTCCACTAGATGAAGCTTCCACAATCATTCAAGCCACCAATGTTAAGCTCCGGTGAGGTATGCTTCTAGAACTGATCCTTAGACAAAATTGGGTTGGAGCTTTTTAATGAAAACTTGCTTCTTTAGTGATATTGACCATTGGATCCCCTCTAATCGATGTCATGAAGGTGTGAGTTCCTTTTGGAGTTGATCCTAGCTCGGGTAAGCTTGGATCAAGTATGCAATGGAAGATGGACTCCATTTTCCCTCACTTAGATGACGTTAGATCACGCACCATATGTTCCCCATGATCGAAATGGACGATCGTGATTAGATCCACTAGAATAATCTGATTTAATCCTATTAAGCTATGGGCTTAATTATAGTCATCTGATCTTAGATCGAATGGCAGACGAGAAAGCGCATCTTCCATCGCGATGTAGGCGCTGAGTCAGATAAGTTTTAAGCAGCCAACCTAGTTGTGCCACGTGGAAAGACCACCACATCAGCGTGCCATGTGGGGTCAACAAGATTAAACTTTAATTAGGCTTAATTAATCATTTTTAATGTCTAAAAATTCTAAAAATCATAAAAAAAGGTCATAGAGAAATAAAAAAGTGCAAATAAATATTCATTTTAAAGGTATTTTAGAGGAGAATAAATTAAAAATGATCTTAACTAATTTTGAATAGTAATTAAAGTTAAATTAAGATTTAATTACAAAATATATTTTCTTAATTACATTTTAATTACTTAAGCAATTAATCCCAAATTTTGTGGCATAATTTAATGGGATAACCTCTACCTCCCATGATTTTCTTGGCATTTATTGCTCACTTAATTAGAAAAATTGACAAATGAAACCTTAACTACTCTTTTAAGTTAATTAATAATTAATTAATCTCATGAATAGCAATAAATTGGTTAATTAAGTTTTGTAATAATTGTTCAATAATAAGTGAACTAAGGAATAAGACCCCTTTCCATTTCATTTCACCCTTTTTTAAAATGAAATTAATTAAGATTTACTAATTAATTAAATCACTTAATCAAATTGAAATCATAATCACATCAAACTTAATTAATTAAATCATGGGGTAGATCTTTAGGTGTTTAATAACTAAAGGGTTTAATGAAATTATGGTTAGTCCACATGTGTGAAAACCATAAGAGTAATTAATTAAGTCCTTAATCTAATTAACTATTAATCATGAGCCAATTGCATTAGGCCCCTTTTATTTCCTAGGATCATTGTAGTTTATTTTCCATGCATATCATGTTGGCTCATAATTATTTAGTTAATTACTTTAAGGTGACATAGGTAAGGGTAATTAATTCATCTAATTAAGGGTTCAACTTAATTAACCCATAAAATCAACATAATTAAATTTCCTTAAATTAAATCAAATCACTAATGTGGGAATGGGTTTAAAATAGCAAGTGATGATTTCTCTTCTCCTCTTTAAATCAAATCAAATACAAAACTTAATTAATAAAGAAGCTTTGGTTGGCTTTAAATAATCTTATTTGATTTGATTGTCTTTAAGAACTAGTTTGGTTGAATGAATCACATGTTTATATTTGATTGTCCTATTTCCAATCATGTTAAATTTGGTATGTCATTTGAATCCATGCATCCATCTTTTCAAAATCAAGTAAAATAATGCTGATTTTCATTATGTAAGCTTGCATGTGTTGATATAATTTAGTATATGCATGGCTATTATCACTATTAAATCCAAATACATTTTTCAAAAGCTTATAAATGAATAATAATATGTGTTATGATGCTAGTTATAAATACATAAGAAATGCATGTGCTTATAGCTTAAGTGTATGAATGTTGAGTTCTCTTTCCTCTATTCATGTGTTGATTTATATAAGATTGAATTGTAATGGGTATATATTCTAGATATCCCAGAACACGAGGCTTTAGCTAGCCCCAAAGTCATTTGATTACATCACTTCCTTGGTTTAACAATGGCACATACCCATTTGATTTCATTCTTATGTATTTCAACATTAGGGATAGAGCTTTAATTCATATATATAAATGATTCAATTAAATAAAATATAATCTTTGCATAATTTTCTTTCCCTCATTTATGTATACATCCATGTGTGTCCAATAAAAGCAAGTATATATATCTGAATATGAGGCTTTAGTTAGCCCCAAGGAGGTCATTTGATTACCTCACTTCCTAGTTTAACAATGCGTACTTCTATATGTCTTTGTACATGTATATGTATATGTGATTAGTGAATGAAAATCCCATTTTACATTAAAATTGCATGCATTCATAATTGACTAAGTGGTTGAATTAATTAGCCATATGATTTGGAGCTTATTTCCTATGTTCATGTATATGAATTTACATATGTTTGAATATAAATGGGTATATAGTTTAGACATCCGAGAATTACAAGGCTTTAGCTAGCTCAAGGAGGTCATTTGATTACCTCACTTCCTGGTTTAATAATGGCACATGCCTATTTAATTTCATTCTTATGTCCTTTTGTATAAGAATTTGGATAAAGTTTTAAATTTATATGTTTAAATAATTCAATTAAATAAAATATAAATTCTAAACAAACACATACATTCATCATTTAAGTGTGCTAAAATATATTGCATGTATAAATACACTTAGGATTAAATCATATGAATGTTACATGTGATGGAAATGAATGATTTAATATACATGTGGTAGTAATTAAATTAAATCTTAAGATGCATTTCATTTTGAATAGGATTATTTAAAGTGAACCTAAACTTAGGATTAATTAAATCATTTAATAATAATCATTCACTAAAGAGAACTAAATCAAATTAATATACTTTGAAAGTAGGGATGAAAGAAATCCTCTTTTCCTCTATTTATAACTTAGTTGCTAAGTGTAATCAAATGAAATAAAAGAAAACACAAATTAAAATTCTCAAATCAATTAAACTACTTCAAGTGAAATCAACCTTTCATGTTAAATTGAATCCTTCTACACTTAGAAAATACAACACTAATGCGACAAGACTTACACACAAGCCTTAATACACAAATTAGAATTAAGTCACCACTTCTAGCTCTAAGTTAGGGGTGTATGATGTGATGTATGTTTTATTTTATGATGTATTATTTTAGATTGGATGTTAGGGTGTATGCTTATAGATTAGATGATTGGCCAATATTAGCATCATGTTTTCTATGGGGATTATGCTTAAGGATGCTTAAAATAAATATGAATGCTCTTTTGTAGGTTGCTTAAATCCTTAAGCATAATCCAAGTTAGGACAGGTGGGCTTAGTGGGCTTAGTTACCCATGTATAGGGTGCTAAGTCCAAATTATAAATACAACTGCTTCGGATTATATGTATATTTAACTAACCTCTATTTCGCAAGTGTAGTTGGATTTACTTTTCTCACATAAATGTAATTTCTACAATAGGATTAGGATGAGCAATGGCCAGAAGGCTTTGTCTTGGGGTGCCCTATGATGCCTTTGAAGCAAGAACCATCCAAATCAAAGAAGGAACTAAATCAGAAATGGAAATATGAAGAAAGAAGACCCCTATAGCATTTAATACAATCATAGTTATTCTTTCATATTCCAGGTTGTATAAGGGTAGAGCTTCCCCATCTTTTCTCTCTTGTTTGTATTACTACCACACCATCCTTTATTCTTTTATGATAGTTTATATAATTGTTTGATGTTATGTTTACATTGCATGGGACAACATGCTTTTCATAGTTTCTTAAATGATTGATGCTTTAATGTGTGGCTTGGATACAATTAGGCTCTTAGGATAAAATAACTTTTCTTACCCAACTAATCACTCATAACTAAATTTTAAACAACTCATAACCTCATCATAAAGCCTAAGACATAAATAAGATAATTAAAAGATTTAGCAACCCTTAGCTATATGGTTGTATGTTTCACATCATGCATTCATATTCTTTCTATCTTGAACATGAAGGATCTCCATCTTGCATGATAAAGAATGCTTGACTTGTGAGGGCATCCCTTGTGGTGGAGAACACCTTCTTCTAAGATTTGACCCATAACCTATTTCATCATGCATTTAGGCATAAGAAATCCTAAAGCTCTATCAAAATGATGTGTCTAAAATGAAATAAAATTTGAAAAGATTTTGCATCTATAGATTAAGTCATATGCTCATACCACTCATGCTCTAGTCTCTTAGAGTGTGTTTAGGACTTTAGTCTCTTTCTAATTAAATACCCTAGCTATCTCTTGCAATTCATAGAAGACTACATGGTTTTAAAATCATAGGAGGTTAGGCAGGTACTCAGGCGTTATAAGTCTAGAAGTTGGACAATTTATTCTCTCTTATGGACTTATGTCCACACATCATTTATGTCATGCTTTAGCTCATACTAAAGCTCCCTAGATTTAGATCAAGCTATTTCCTTGAGCTGAGCATAAATCCTCACCTCTTAGGCATTCCCACAACCTTGTGTTGGTGGATAATAAGCTTAGTAATCTAATTAAATTTCAACTCAAAACATATAAATCTCCCGACTTCAAATTATAAAATGCCATTAGGCTTCCTAGTATCATGAGCATTTCTACTTATTTCATTTGGATTCCAAAAATAAGTCTTCTCCTTGAACTTTCCCAATTGATTTTCCCAAATACAATCAATCCTTTGATAGTCTAATCTTGAAATCTTTAGAGATGATAATTATCTACTTTAATCGAGAGTATTATTAGGAAACTTCATTTCCTAAGATGTAATTAACTATGGAGGCTTTCTTCCATAGAACTTAGAACGGTTTAATATAAACCCTACTTTATTTATCTATGTAAAGTAGGAGAAAAATCTCTGGTACATTTGAAGACCCATCATGCCTTAAGAGTCTTTATTAGGTGATTAGGTCCATTGCAGGGTGATGCCTCTATCTTTCAAGATAATACATAATACCTCAATGTTGTACCCGATCACCTCAAAAAGTACCCCAACCTCAAAAATAAACACCATAATGCCCTCTCACCTTGTCCATTGAATCCTCTTAACATCTTCCTTTCTTTTTGGAGTTTGGAGATGTCTATTCTCAAGTAGGCAAATGTTCTTAGACTCATAATATTTCTACGGGTCCAGAACTCTAGATAGCTGTATCTACCAACATCCACTATAATGTAAAGAGGTTGTGCTCATCATCCCTAGAGTAAGTCTTCATCGAGAATGTAACTCTAAGATGTCCTTGAGTGGCATGCCTCCTCTTTAGTAGCGGTAAGCATATCTCTAGATCAAGTAAGGCCTTGATTAGATTCCCTCATCTCTTTGGATAAGACAAGGGGAGCATATGCTTAACTTAGCAGAAACTTTCTAAGGTGAGCTGGACATTGTAATCAACTCTAGCTTGGTCCTCCATAAGCATATCCATGGGTGGAGCATCCTATGGAGGGCTATATGCTCACTTAGAACCAATGACTTGCTTACCCTTATCTGGTACTACCTTGAGGTAGAACTTTGCCTTATATGGGTTGACTTGTCTTCTTGGAATGATGAGCTTGTGGAAAGTTCTACCTTCTCATCAGGCATACAGCTTCTCCTATGGGATCCTCAGTCGTTGACTCAAGTCAATCTCAAGAGGTGAATGATTCAAGAAGGATAGTCGACTCTAGAAAGGAAATTGGAACTACTAGAGCTATTATTTTATTTAGACTGGAGAGCTTTCAATAGGAATAAAATCAAGAGCATCAGACAATATATAAGTAGAATCGCTTTCTTCATTAATTTCTTTTTTTTTGGGAGGTACATGATAGAAATCAAGTAAAGTAAGTGGAGTAAGGATTTGGCCCTTATTTGTAGATACAATGCTCTGTTGGTATAAGAGGAGCTAGCATAAGAGGTGGTAGCTACAATGGTGGAGTTCTAGACTCAAATGTGGCTACCTTAGACTATCTCGAGCAAGTATGGTGACTTCTTTGGGTTATCACCCACGAGTTGTCCTTTGCACTAGCAAACCTTCCTTTGTGTTGGAGGTTTGAGCTACTTCAAGCACCTATAAGAAAGTTTCTTGATCTTAGAAATGATCTTCTTAGAGGTTGGGATAGGAGATATCTAACCTTCTTTGGTCTTAAGAGGATTGCAAGTATCCCAAGGATTACTCTAATAGGCGGATGGTTGTTCTAATAAGTATTCCTTAGGGATAACTATGGCTCTCAACTTATAGCTACACTGCTAGTCCTTAAAAGTGATACAATCCTCTAAGACATGGCTAACATGTGTGGTGGTAGGGGCAATAACTAGGATCATCGCTCTTGCCCACTTCCTCTGGCCTCTTAGGCTCTACTAAGTTTCTTTAAGAGATTCTTAAATATTTTCCTAACTATCCCTCTTGAATGAATATGGCTTATTATATTGGCAAGAGTAGGTGGAAAGTAGCTACATGGCATGGATATGAATCATTGTTGTGTGGCTGAGTGGTGGAAATGGAAATGGTTTTGATGGTGGCCGTATGATGGTGGTGGAAGAAGGTGGTAAAGGAGGTTCTGAACTCATAGTCTCTCATATATGAACTCTGGCTGCTTCCCTCTATCCACATACACCGACCCTAGCTTCTTAAACACCTTCGGCTTGGGCTAGATGATTGGTTGGGAAAGGAACTATTTGGCTTCCTCTTGTAGGCTACTTGTTGATTAATTTCTCGAATGTTTTGATGGTAAATCCCTTAAGCATGAAGTGCCATGGATATTCTTGAGAAGAATCTCAATGGCATTTTGTTTGGACTTGTGGTTCATTTCATGCTCGGGGTTGTGCCACGAGAATGTAATCAATAAGGGACTCATTGAGTTTGTTCTCTACAATGAGGTCACCTACAATCACCCTCTGTGAGCTCGGCAAACCTCTTGATGAGAGGTGCTCCAACTCAATAAAGCAATTGTTGGGCAATGTGGCATACCAATCAAATGTAACACCTGACAGACTGTTAACGAAAAGGCAAAAGAGGAGTGTCGCCACCGGTAACAACCTCCTAAAGTTTGCAATGTGTTATTATGGGTTCCCACTTCCATCAAAGATCTTGAAGGATGGTGGCACAAAATCCTAAAAAAAGTATAACTAAATAAAAACCTAAACCTAAAAAATAAACTTAAAAATAAAACCTTAAAATAAATAAGTAAAACCTAAACCCTAAACTAAAAAAAAAAACCTAAACCTAAAATAAACAAAATAAAATAAACATAAACCTAAACTAAAATAAACTAAACAAAAATAAATAAAACTTTAACCTAAACCTAAACCCTAAACTAAATCAAATAAAAATAAACTAAAAATAAACCTAAACCTAAACTTAGAAGAAACTTAAAAATAAACCTAAAATTTAAACCTAAAAAACTAAAATAAAAACCCAAACATAAACCTAAAAATAAAAAATAAAACCTAAATCTTAAAAATAAATATAAATATAAATAAACTAAAAAATAAACATAAACCCAAACCCAAACCTAAAATAATAAACAAAAATAAAAATAAAACCTAAACTAAAATAAATAGAACTAAATTAATTAAATTAAACTAAATAAAAAATAAACCTAAATAAAAAATAAAATGAAATAAACAAAAAATAAATAAAAATAAACTAAATAAACCCAAACCTAACTTAAAAAAGCCATAAACCCTTAACCCTAAATCATAAATCATAAATCCTAAAGCTTAAATCCTAAACCCTAAACCTTAAACCATAAAACTAACCATAAACCATAAACCCTAAACCCTAAACCTAAAACCCTAAACCCTAAAAAACCCTAAACCCTAAACCCCAAACCCAAAATGCTAACCCTAACCCTAAACCCTAAAGCCTAAACTTTACAAGCCCTAAACCATAAAGCCTAAACCCTAAACCGTAAACCATAAACCTTAAACTAACCCTAAACCAAAAGCTAACCCTACACCTAAACATAAACTAAATAAAATAAACTAATAGTAAACCTAAACCTAAAATAAAATATAAAACATAAAACTAAAATAAAAACCTAAAACCTAAACCAAAGAAATAAATAAAACTAAACCTTAAAACCTAAATATGTAAAAATAAAATAAAATAAACTTAAACTGGGGCTAAACTAAATAAAATTAAAATAAGCCTAAATAAAAATAAAAAATAAAATAAACTAAAATAAATAAAAAAGTAAACTAAATAAATAAATAAACCTAAACCTACCAGTTTAATTTAAAGAAAATAAAAATAAAACCCTAAATCCTAAACCTTAAACCCTAAACCCTAAACCCTAAACCCTAAAACTAACCCTAAACCATAAACCCTAAACCTACAACCCTAAACCTTAAAAAACCCTAAACCTAAAACTTAAACCCTAACCCTAAACCTACATCCCTAAACCTACAACCCTAAACCCAAACCCAAACCCAAAACCATAAACCATAAACCATAAAAAAACCTAAGAACTAAACTAAATAAAACCTAAAATAAAATAAATAAAACCTAAACCTAAATAAAATAAAAAATTTAAAATAAAATAAAACCTAAACTAAAACTTAAACCTAAACCAAAAAATAATATAA
This sequence comes from Cymbidium sinense, assembly GCA_021442155.1. Lineage (NCBI taxonomy): Eukaryota > Viridiplantae > Streptophyta > Magnoliopsida > Asparagales > Orchidaceae > Cymbidium > Cymbidium sinense. The sequence goes on from CM038214.1 coordinate 111,558,532, forward strand.
AATAAAAAAAATAAAACTAAACTAAAAACCAAAACTAAATTAAAAAATAAAATAAGCCTAAAAATAAAAAACCTAAATAAAATAAAACCCAAATGTAAAATAAAATTAACTAAACCTAAAATATAATAAAATAAAATCTAAATAAAAACCTAAACCTAAAAAGTAAACCTAAAAATAAATAAAAAAAATAAAATCTAAACCCTAAAATAAAAAAAATAAAATAATTAAACCTAAACTAAAAACCTAAAAAAATAACCTAAAATAAACCTAAACTAATAAAAAATAAACCTAAAAAATCATACTAAAATAAAATAAAACCTAAACCTAAAAATATAAATAAAATCTAAACTTAAACCAAAAAATATAAATATAAATAAACCTAAACCTAAAAAATAAAATAAAATTAAACTAAAAAATAAATAAACCTAAACCTAAGCCTAAACTAAAAAATAAACTAAAATAAAATAAACAAAATAAACTAAAATAAATAAACTAAATAAAAAAAATAAATAAAAAAAATAAAATAATTTAAATTAAATTTTAAATTTTAATTAATTTTAAACTTTTAAAACCCTAAACCCTAAACCCTAAAACTAACAGTAAACCCTAAACCCTAAACCTACAACCTTAAATCCTAAACCCTAAAAAACCCTAAACCCTAAACCATAAACTAACACTAAACCCTAAATGCTAAATCCTAAACCCTACACCCTAAACTTTCAACCCAAACCCTAACCCTAAACCTTAAACTCTAAACCCTAAACCTGAAACCCTGAAGCCTCAAACCCTAAATCCTAAAATTTAAACTAACCCTAAACCCTAAACTAATCATATACCTTTTGCTAACCCTAAACCCTAAATCCTAAATCCTAAAAATTGTAAACCCTAAAGCCTAAAAACTAAACCCTAAACCCTGAACCCTAAAGCCTAAAACCCTAAACTGTAAACCATAAAACCTAAACCCTAAACCCTAAACCCTAAAAACTTAAAAACCTAAACCTAAACTAACTAAAACCTAAAAATAAAATACATTAAAAAACATAAACTTAAATGAAATAAAAAAATTAAAATAAAAACACAAGCTAAAGTAGAAACCTAAACTTTAAAATAAAATAAAATAAAAAAGTAAAATAAACTAAAATAAAATAAATAAAAAACTAGACTAAAATAAAAAATAAAAAAAGCTTATGAATAAAAAACATAAATAAAATAAAACTAAATGTAAAATAAATATAACATAAACCTAAAATAAAATAAAATGAAAAATAAATGAAAATCTAAACCTAAAAATAAATACAAAATAAAACCTAAACCCTATAAACTAAAATAAGAACCTAAACCTAAAATAAAAATAAAATAAACAAAATATAATAAACTTAAACCTACACTAAAATAAACTAAACTAAAATAAATAAACCCTAAACCTAAACCTAAAATAAACTATACCTAAACCTAAACCTAAACTTAATAAAACAAAATAAACTAAAAATAAACCTAAACTTAAACTATAAAATAAAACCTAAAAATAAACCTAGAATAAATACCTAAAACCTAAACCAAAAAAATAAGAATAAAGACCTAAACCAAATCCTAAAAATAAAAAATAAAATTTACACATGAAAAATATAATCAAAATAAAATTCAACTCCTAAACCTAAACCTAAACTAAAAATAAACTAAAATAAAACCTAAATTAAAATAATTTACTTAATTTAAAATCTAAATAAAATAAACTAAACTAAATTAAAATAGAAAATAAAGCTAAATAAAAATAAATTAAATAAAACTAAATAAATATACTAAGTAAATCTAAAGTTACTACTTAATTTAAAAAAAGAAATAAACCTTAAAAATAAAATAAACCTAAACAAAACCTAAACCTAAACCCTAAACCCTAAAACCTAAACCCTAAAACTTAAACCCCAAAATGTAAACCCTAAACCTAAATGTTAAAACCTAAACACTAAACCCTAAACCCTAAAAGCTAAACCCTAAACCCTAAACCCTATCCCTAAATCTTAAACCCTAAACCCCAAACCCTTAACCTAATCCTCAAGTAACTACATTAAAAAAAAACCTAAACCTAAAAAATTATAAACATAAACTTAAAACTAATTAAACTAAACTTAAACTAAATAAAAACCTTAAACCCTAACCTAAACTAAACCTAAACTTAAACTTTAAAATAAAACAACCTTAAACCTAAAACCTAAACTAAACCTAAACTCTAAACTTAATAAACCCTAAACCATAAAATGAACCTTAAACCCTAAACTAAACCTAAACCCTAAACTTAAAACCTAAAACCCTAAACCTAAACTCCCTAAACTAAACCTTAAACTAATCAAAACCATAAGCTACCTAAACCCTAAACCCTAAATCTTAAACTAAACCCTAAATCTAAAACTAAACCTAAACACTAAACCCTAAACCTAAACCTAAACTTAAAACCTAAACTTAAACCCTAAAACCTGCAACCCTAAACCCTAAACCCTAAACCCAAGACCATAAAAACCTAAAAACCTAAAAATAAAATAGATAAAAAACCTAAACCTAAATAAAATTAATAAATAAAATAAAATAAAATGTAAACAAAAAACCTAAAACCTAAAAATAAAGTAAAATAAAAAAGTAAAAATAAACTTAATTAAAATAAATAAAAACCTAAACTAAACTAAAAAAAAACTTATGAATAAAATACCTAAATGAAATAAAATAAAACATAAAATAAAAATAAATTAAACCTAAAATAAAATAAAATAAAAAAATAAATAAAAACCTAAACCTAAAAAATAAAACTTAAAGTAAAACTTAAAAATAAAGAAAAGTAAACCCTAAAAAAAGAACTAAACCCAAAATAAAAATAAAATAAATAAAATATAATTAACCAAAACATAAAAAATAAGCAAAAATAAAAAACTTAAACTAAAAAAAATTAACCGAAAATAAATAAAATAAACTAAATAAAAATAAAAATAAACCTAAAAAAAATAAAAAATACAGTAAATTAAAATAAATAAAAAATAAACTAAATAAACCTAAACCTATTTAATTTATAAATCCTAAACCTAAATCCTAAACCCTAAACCATAAACCCTAAACCCTAAAACCCTAAACCAAAAACCTAAACCCTAAACTAATAATTAATTAAATAAAAAATAATATTAAAAAAATAAACCCTAAACCCTAAACCCTAAACCCTAAATCCTAATCCCTAAACCATCAACCCTAAAATTCCAAACCCCTAAACCTTAAAAAACCCTAAACCCTAAACCCTAAACACTAAACTTGAAACCTTAACCAACAAACTAACCTAAACTAAACCCTAACTCCAAAACGCAAACTAAACCCTAAACCTTAAACCTAAAAAAAACCTAAAATCTAAACTAACTAAACTAAACTAAACTAAACCTAAACCTAAACCATAAACCATAAACCCTACACCAATCCTAAACCCTAAGCTAACCCTAAACCATCAATCCTAAAAACTAAACCCTAAATCCTAAACCTTAAACCTAAACTCTAAAACCCTAAACCCTAAAATGCTAAACCCTAAACCCTAAACCATAAACCCTAAAAACTAAAAAATCTAAACCTAAACTAAACAAAACCTTAAAATAAAATAAATAAATAAATCCCAAACTTAAATAAATTAAAAAAAAATAAAATAAAAACATAAACTAAAACCTATACCTAAAACTAAAAAAAAAAGTAAAAATAAATAAAAATAAAATAAGTAAAACCCTAGACTAAACTATAAAATAATATAAACCTATGATTAAAATACCTAAATAAAATAAAACTAATCATAAAATAAAAATAAAGTAAACCTAAAATAAAATAAAATAAAAATAAATGAAAACTTACACCTAAAATTTAATCCTAAAAATAAAACCAAAAATTAAATAAAAAATAAAACCTAAACCGTAAATAAAAACCTAAACCTAAAATAATAATAAAATAAACAAAATATAATAAACCTAAACCTAAACTAAAATGAACTAAACTAAAATAAATAAAACCTAAACCTAAACTAAATAAATTAAACCTAAACCTAAACAAAATAAATAAATAATAAATTAAACTAAAATAAACCAAACTTAAATATAAAACTTAAAAATAAACCCAAAATAATAACCTAAAACTTAAACCTACAAAGTAAAAATAAAAAACCTAAACTTAAACCTAAAAATAGAAAATAAAACCTAGACTTAAAAAATAAAATTAAAATAAAATTCAACTAAAAAATAAACCAAAACATAAATCTAAACCTAAAAAATAAACTAAAATAAAAAAACCTAAACTAAAATAAATTAACCTAAAATAAATAAACTAAACTAAATAAAAAGTAAACCTAAAAAAAATTTGAAATAAAGTAAACAAAAATAAATAAAAGATATACTAAATATATAAAATAAACCTAAACCTACCATTTCAAAATTTCAAAAAAAACCTTAAACCCAAAATCCTAAACCCTAAACCCTAAACCCTAGACCTACAACCCTAAACCCTAAACCCTAAAATACCTTAAATCCTAAAAGCATTAGCCCTAAAAATCTACTTAACTCTAAACCCTAAACCCTAAACCTTAAACCCTAAATGCTAAACCTTAAACCTTAAACCCTAAACCCTAAACCCCAAACCCTAAACATAATCCAAAAGTAATTAAATAATTTTTTATATAAACTTAAACCCTAAAACCTAATAAGCCTAAACCTAAACCTAAACCCAAAGAATGGGCAAAACCTTGACGGGAACATCACACCAACCGTGCTTAGTCAGCATGGAGGAGAAGGCAGAGGTGGGTGATGGGGATGGGAGGTGTTAGTGGATATGGAGGAGGTGGTGGTGGTTATGGAGGCGAGGGATGAGGTTACAGCCATGGTGGTGAAAGAATAAGAGATCCGAAATGATGGTGGATCCACTCAAGAAAGGTGGTTCGATGGGAACACAAGAAATCGATCCATCTACTACTTATGGAACTATGTCCTTACAATAGAAATGATTCTACTTATTTAGGGTTTTTGATTTGCTCTATGTGTGCTTATTTTTCATCTATGGCATCGTTTGTGTCTTAGAGAACTTGGTGTGTTACTTGGTTGATGAAATCAAAAAAGAAGAAATGTTGAATCTAATTTATGTTAAAAAAACTAAAAACTCTGAACCCTAAACTAAAACCTGAACCCTAAACCTAAAACCTAAACACTAAACCTTAAACCCTAAATCCTAAACCCTAAAAATAAAAAAATTAAAAATAAATAAAAAAACCCTAACCCTCAACTCTAAACCCTAAACACTAAACCCTAAAACCCTAAACCCTAAACCCTAAACTCTAAACCCTAAACCCTAAACCCTAGACCCTAAATCATAACCCTAAACCCTAAAACTATAAATCCTAAAACCCTATACCCTAAACCTTAAATCTTAAACCATAAACCCCAAACCCTAAAAACCTAAACCTTAATTAAATAAAACCTAAAAATATAATAAATTAAAAAACCTAAACCTAAATATAATAAAAAAATTTTAAAAAATAATAATAACCTAAAATAAAATAAAATAAATAAAAATCTAAACTAAACTAAATAATAAAATAAACCTAAGAATAAAAAACTTAAATAAAATAAAAACTAAATAAACAACAATAATAACAAGCCTTTATCCCACTAAGGGGGTTGGCTACATGAATCCTTCATCTCCACTGTGTCATATTATGTGTCAAATTCTCATTTAATTCAGGTATACTAAGGTCATTTTTTATACATCTTAACCAAGTAATTTTAGGTCTACCTCTACCTTTCTTAACATAAGGCAAATCTAATGCATCTACTCTCCTAATAGGGTCATCGGACGATCGACGCTTTATGTGGCCAAACCATCTAAGGTGACTCTCTCTAATCTTATTTGCCACTAGAGCTACTCCAACTTTTTCTTGAACATACTCATTTTGCATTTTATCTCTAAGAGTAAAGCCACTCATCCACCTGAGCATCCTCATCTCTATAACACTTAACTTATTATTATGCTTCTCTTTTATTGGCCAACATTCTGCACGATAAGTCATTGCAGGTCTTACTACCATCTTATAAAATTTTCCCTTAAGTTTAAGTGGAACTTTTCTATCACACAACAAGCCAGATGCATTCATCCACTTCAACCATCCAACTAGAATTCTACTAATAACATCTCCATCTATTTCACCATCATTTTGAATAATAGAGCCTAAATATTTGAATCGCTCACTCATATTAATGACTTGTTCACGTAATGTCCCAACACTAGCACTAGAACTTCTACAATAAAAATTACACTCCATATATTCAGTTTTAGATCTACTTAAATGAAATCCTTTAGACTCTAATGTTGACCTCCATAATTCAAGTTTCTCTTGGACTCCTCTCTAGTCTTATCAACAAGAAGAATGTCATCAGCAAAAAGCATACACCAAGGTACATCTTCCTATAAATGCCTAGTAAGAACATCCATAAGTATAAAAAAAATTTAAGGGCTTAAAGTTGATTCTTGATGTAATCCAACTGAAATCAGAAAATATTTTGTCAATCCTCCTTCTGTTTGGACACAAGTAACAGATCTAGTATACATATCCTTAATGACTTGAATATACCAACATTAACTCCTTTCTGTTCTAGAACTTTACAAAGAACACCTCTTGAAACTTTATCATAAGCTTTCACTAAATCAATAAAGATCATATGTAGATCCTCCTAACTTTCTCTATACTTCTCCATTAAACCTCTTAACAAATGTATAACATCCATAGTAGATCAACCTGGCATGAAACCAAATTGATTGTGAGAAAATTTTGTACCACATCATAACCTATGCTCAATTACTCTCTCCCATAATTTTAATATATGACACATTAACTTAATTCCTTTGCTATTTGCGCACTCTTCTGCATCACATTTATTCTTAAATATAGAAACCAACAAACTCTTTCTCCACTCATCTAACATCTTTTTAGTCTTTAAAATAATATTAAAAAGATTTTTAAGCTATGAAATTCTTTGATCTCCTAAAATTTCCACACTTCTATTGGAATATCATCGTCCATCGTCCTTCCACATTTCATTTTCTTTAAAGCTTCTCTAACCATTTACTAATATGATGATAAAAATAAAATTCTCTATTTTTGTTTAGGGTATTAGGGTTGCTAAAATCAATCATACTTTTAGATCCTTCATTGAAAAGTTCATCAAAATACCTCATCCACCTATTTTTGATATCCTTTTCTAAGAAAAGCACTTTATTATTTTCATCCTTAATACACCTCACCTGAACTAGGTGTTTACTTCTCCTATCTCTTTGGTTGGCTGAGCTATACATACATCTTTCACCTTCTTTGGTATCTAATCTATTGTATAAATCACTAAAAGCTAAATTTTTTGCATCATATATTGCTTTCCTAGAATTTATACAGGCCACTTTATATCTTTCCCAATTCTCCAAGTTGTTATATCTAAACTAAGTTTTATAACAGTGCTTCTTATTTCTTATCTTTTCTTGCACACTCTGACTCCACCACCACCTATATTTATTAAAAGAAGCTTGTCCTTTTGATTCTCTAAGCACATTTTTAACAACTTGCTTAATTTCACTTACTACTTTTTCCCACATAACATTAGCTTCCTTATGAACATCCCAAATTCTAATCTCTTGTAGCTTGCTTTAAAAACATTTTTATTTGTGTTCTTTAAGTGTCCCCATCTAATTCTAAGATAATAATTTGATTTATTTTTACTCTTACAATCTTTCATTTTAAAATCTAAAACTAACGATGATGTTGGGTATTTAAACTTTCACTTGGAATGACCTTACAATCTTTACAATCTAAACGATCTATTTTTCTTATCAGAAAATAATCAATCTGTGTTTTACTAGATACATTTTTATAAGTAATAATATGTTCATCTCTTTTCTTAAATAAAGTATTAACAACTACAAAATCATAAGCTAAGGCAAAATCTAATATAGTCCTACCTTCTTCATTAGTCACTCCAAATCCATAACCACCATGAATACTTTTAAAATCTTATACCACTCAACCAACATGTCCATTTGGATCTCCTCCAATAAATACTTTTTCTTCAAGAGGTATCTTTTGTATTAATCCCTCTAATTCATTCCAAAATTTTTCTTTTGAGCTTACATCCAAACCTACTTGAGGAGCATAAACACTTATAACATTGATAATCTTAGTATCAACAATAATATTTAAATCTATAATTTTATCTCCACATCTATTAATATTTATAATATTATCCTTCAAACTTTTATCTATAATCACACCTACACCATTTCTATTTTGGCTTCTACCTGAATTCTAAAGTTTAAAACCTAAACTATCAATCTCCTTGCCCTTCTCCCCAACCCATTTAGTTTCTTGAACACATAAAATATTTATCTTTCTATGAACCATAATATCTATTAATTCCATTAATTTGTCTGTAAGAGTACCTATATTCCAAGATCCTAACCTAATTATAGTTTAATGGACTAACTTCTTTGCCCGCATCTATCCATAATGTGGGAACCTTTGCTAATTTAACACTACACCCGGGCACCGATCCAGTGACCCTTGCACATTTTTCACTATATTCAAGCCATACAACGCGTCGCTTCAATGGGACGCCCTAACATTAACACAATGATTTAAAGGATTCATGTCATGATTATTTTGACAAGTTTTACACTGGCTGTCAACTACCTATCGCAACCCTCCACTTTTCACATATGGACTTGGGACTGGCAAAGATAGTGTTTAAAATAAAAACTAAACAAAAAATCAAAATAAAATAATCTGAAAATAAAATAAAATAAAAACTAAACCTAGAAAATAAACCTAAAAATAAAACCAAAAAATAAATAAAAAAAACCTAAACCTCAAACTAAAAAAAAACTAAACCTAAAATGAAAATAAAATAAAAAGAATAAAATAAACCTAAAACCCTATGCTAACTCTTAACCCTAAGCCCTAAACCATAAAAACCCTAAACCTTAAAGCCTAAACACTAAACTCTAAACTCTAGGCCCTAAACCCTAACCCTAAACCCTAAACCCTAAAATCCTTTAGCCTAAACCTTAAGCCCTAAACCCTAAACCTTAAAAATGTGAAAGCCTAAACCTAAAATAATAAAACCTAAAAATAAAATATATAAAAACCTAAACCTAAGTATAATAAAATAATAAAATAAAATAAAAGCCTAAACTAAACCGAAACTTATACCTAAAAATAAAAAAAATAATAAAAACAAAGTAAAATAAAATAAATAAAAATGTAAACTAAACTAAAAAATAAAATAAACCTAAGAATAAAAATCTTAAATAAAATAAAAACTAAACTAAAATAAAAATAAAATAAACTTAAAAAATAATTAAATAAAAACCTAAACCTAAAAAATAAATCTAAAAATAAAACCTAAAAATAAATATAAAATAAAACCTAAACCCTAAGCAAAAAAAACCTAAACCTAAAATAAAAATAAAATAAACAAAATAAAATAAATGAAAACCAAAACTAAATTGAACTAAACTAAACTAAATTAAATAAAGCTTAAACCTAAACTTCAAATAAACTAAACCTAAATCTAAACCAAAATAAAATAAAATAAAATAAACTAAAAATAAACCTAAACCTAAACTAAAAAAATAAAACCTGAAGTAAACCTAAAATAAAAACCTAAAACTTAAACCTAAAAAAATAAAATAAAAACTTAAACCTAAACTTAAAAATAAAAAATAAAGCATAATCTGAAAAAATAAATTAAAAATAAAACTCAAGTAAAAAATAAACCTAAACCTAAAAAAATAAACTAAAATAAATAAACTAAAAAAAAAGCCTAAATAAAAATTAAAAATAAAATAAACTAGAATAAATAAAAAATTAACTAAATAAACCTAACCCTGCTGGTTTACTTAATTTTTTTTTAAAAAAACCCTAAACCCTAAACCAACACTACTAAACCTACATCCCTAAACCCTAAACCCTAAAGCCTAAACCTTAAACCCTAAACCCTTAACAATAAATCCTTAAATCCTAAACCCTAAACCATAAACCTAAACCCTAAACCCTAAAAGTATAAACCCTAAAATCCTTAACTTTAAACCATAAACCCTAAACCATACACCCTAAACCCTAAATCGTAAACCCTATCCCTAAACCCTAAAACTTAAGAAATCTAAACCTAAACCTAAACTCCAAATATCAGTGGAACCTTGACACCAAGAACATCACCTTCAACCAGGCTCCATCTAGATCTAGCGGTGGAGGCGAAGGCGGAGGCGACGGTTTTCGTAGTGGTGGTGGGGGATCTGGAGGTGTTGGTGGATATGGAGGTGGTGGTTAGAGCAGTGGTGATTATGGAGGTGGGTGGAGCAATAGAGGTAACAGTTGTGGTGGTGGCGGAGGGAGAGATCGGTGATATGATGGTGGATCCTGATACTCGAGAGGTCAGGATGGTTTTAATGGGAACCGGAGAAACCAAATGATGGTCAATCCGATTTGCTACTTATTGAACTGTGTCTTTATAGTAGAGACAATATCAGTTATCTAAGGTTTTTGATTTGCTTTACTCATGGTCATTATTTATTTATGTCATCGCCTGTGTCTTAGAAACAACACTACCATTACCGGTTCCAAGTCCGGATGCAAAAAGTGGAGGGTTGCATTAAGAAGTCGATAGCCAGCGGAAAATTTGTTGAAATAATCATGACATGAATCCTTTAAATCATTGTGTTAATGCTAGGGCATCCCCTGGAAGCGACGCATTGTATGGCTTGAATACAGCAAAAAATGTGCTAGAGCCGCTGCATCGGCGCCCGAGTGCAGTGTTAAATAAGCAAGGGTTCCCACCTAATGGATGGATGCGGGCAAAGAAGTCAGTCCATGAAACTAGAATTAGGTTAGGATCTTGGAATATAGGTACTCTTACAGGTAAATTAATGGAATTAATAGATATTATGGTTCATAGAAAGATAAATATTTTATGTGTTCAAGAAACTAAATGGGTTGGTGAGAAGGCCAAGGAGATTGATAGTTTAGGTTTTAAACTTTGTATTCGGAAAAAGTTGAACTAGAAATGGTGTAGGTGATTATAGATAAAAGTTTGAAGGATAATGTTATAAGTATTAATAGATGTGGAGATAGAATTATAGCTCTAAAGATTATTGTTGATACTAAAATTATCAATGTTATAAGTGTCTATGCTCTCAAGTAGGTTTGGAGGTAAGCTCAAAAGAAAATTTTTGGAATGAATTAGAGGATTAATACAAAAGATACCTCTTGAAGAAAAATATTTATTGGGGAGAGATTTAAATGGACATGTTGGTAGAGTGGTAGAAGATTTTAAAAGTATTCAAGGTGGTTATGGTTTTGGAGTGACTAATGAAGAAGGTAGGACTATATTAGATTTTGTCCTAGCTTATGATTTTGTAGTTGCTAATACTTTATTTAAGAAAAGAGATGAACATATTATTACTTATAAAAATGGATCTAGTAAAACACAGATTGATTATTTTCTGATAAGAAAAATAGATCATTTAGATTGTAAAATTGTAAGCTTATTCTAAGTGAAAGTTTAAGTACCCAATATCGACTATTAGTTTTAAATTTTAAGATGAAAAATAAATCAAATTATTGTCCTAGGATTAGATGGGAGCACTTAAAGATCAAAATAAAATATTTTAAGAGCAAGATACACGAAATTAGAATTTGGGATGTTCATAAGGAAGCTAACGTTATGTGGGAAAAATATCGAGTGAAATCAAGCAAGTTGCTAAAGATGTGCTTGGAGAATCAAAAGGAAAAGCTTCTTTTAATAAGAATAGTTGGTGGTGGAGTCAGAGTGTGCAAGAAAAGAGAAGAAATAAGAAGCATTGTTATAAAACTTGGTTTATATGTAAAAATTAGAATTGGGAAAGATATAAAGTGGCTAGAGATTCTAAGAAAGCAATATATGATGCAAAAAATTTAGCTTTTAGTGATTTATACAATAGATTAGATACCAAAGAAGGTAAAAGATATATGTATAAGTTAGCCAAGGAAAGAGATAGGAGAAGTAAAGACATAGTTCAAGTGAGGGGTATTAAGGATGAAAATAATAAAGTGCTTTTCTTAAAAAAAGATATTGAAAATAGGTGGATGAGGTATTTTGATAAACTTTTCAATGAAGGATCTGAAAGTACGATTGATTTTAGCAACCTTAACAAAAATAGAGAATTTCATTTCTATCTTAGATTAGTAAATATGAAGTTAGTGAAGCTTTAAGAAAATGAAATGTGGAAAGCGAGGACCGGATAATATTTCAATAGATGTGTGGAAATGTTTAGGAGATCAAGGAATTTCTTGGCTTACAAGTTCTTTTAATGTTATTTTAAAGACTAAAAAGATGTCAGATGAGTGGAGAAAGAGTTTGCTGGTTCCTTTATTTAAGAATAAAGGTGATGCACAAGAGTGTGCAAATTATAGAGGAATTAAGTTAATGTGCCATACATTAAAATTATGGGAGAGAGTAATTGAGCATAGGTTACGATGTGATACTAAGTTTCACAATCATTTTGGTTTCATGCCGTAGATCTACTATGGATGCTATACATTTGTTAAGAGGTTTGATGGAGAAGCATAGAGAAAGTAAGAAGGATCTACATATGATATTTATTGATTTAGAGAAAGCTTATGATAAAGTCTCAAGAGATGTTCTTTGGAGAGTTCTAGAACAGAAAGGAGTTAATGTTGGTTATATTCAAGTCATTAAGGATATGTATACTAGAGCTATTACTTGTGTCCAAACACAAGGAGGATTGACAAAATATTTTCCTATTTTTTTTGGATTACACCAAGGATCAACAGTAAGCCCTTATCTTTTTACTTTAGTTATGGATGTTCTTACGAGGCATTTACAAGAAGATGTACCTTGGTGTATGCTTTTTGCTGATGACATTCTTCTTGTTGATAAGACTAGAGAGGGAGTCCAACAGAAACATGAATTATGGAGGTCAACTTTAGAGTCTAAAGGTTTTCGTTTAAGTAGATCTAAAATTGAATATATGGAGTGTAATTTTAGTTGTAGAAGTTTTAGTGATAGTGTTGTGACTTTAGGTGATCAAGTCATTAATAAGTGTGAGAGATTCAGATATTTAGGCTCTATTGTTCAAAATGATGGTGAAATAGATGGAGATGTTATTAGTAGAATTCAAGTTGGATGGTTGAAGTGGAGGAATGCATCTGGCCTATTATGTGATAGAAAAGTTCCACTTAAATTTAAGGGAAAATTTTATAAGATGGTGGTAAGATTTACAATGACTTATGGTGCAGAATGTTGGCCAATAAAAGAGAAGGATAAGACTAAGTTAAGTGTTACAGAGATGAGGATGCTTAGGTGGATGAGTGGCTTTACTCTTAGAGATAGAATGCAAAATGAGTATGTTGGGAAAAAGTTGGAGTAGCTCAGTGGTAGATAAGATTAGGGATAGTATTAGATGGTTTGGCCACATAAAAGCGTCAGTCCGATGACCCGATTAGGAGAGTAGATGCATTAGATTTGCCTTATGTTAAGAAAGGTAGAGGTAGACCTAAAAAGTCTTGGTTAAGATGTATAAAAAATGATCTTAGTACTTAGTATACTTGAATTAAATGAGAATTTAACACATAATAGGACACAATGGAGATGAAGGATTCTTGTAGCCGACCCCACCTAGTGGGTTTAAGGCTTATTGTTATTGTTGTTGTTGTTGTTGCATGTGTCTTAGAAACCTTAGTGTGTTACCTGGTCGATGAAATTGAAAAGAAGAAATGTTGAATTTGAATTTGTTCTCTATTAAGAAAAAAACCAAAAACCCTAAACCCCAAACTAAAACCTGATCCTAAACCTAAAACCTAAAACCTAAACCCTAAAACCTAAACTCTCAACCCTCAAAATAAAAATGATAAAAAGAATAAAAAAACCTAACCCTAAACCCTAAACTTACAACCCTAAACCCTAAACCTAAATCTAAACCTAAACACTAAATCAGAACTTAAACCTAAACTTAAACTCAACTCTAAACCTAAACCCTAAACCTAAACTATAAACCTATACCATAAAACCAAACTAATCCTAAACCTAAACCCTAAACTAAACCCTAAACTCTAACCCTAACCTAAACCTAAAATCCTAATCCTAAACCTAAACCAACCCCAACCATAAATAACCCTAAAAATACTAAATGCTAAACCTAAACCTAAATCCATCTTAAACACTAACTAACCTAAAACCCAAATCCTACATAAACTAAACACTAAACCCTAAAACCCTAAAATCCTAAAACCTTAAACCCTAAAACCGTAAACCCTAAAGCATAAACCCTAAACCATAAAACCTAAACCATAAAACCCTAAAAACTTAAACCTAAAGTAAATAAAACCTAAAAAGAAACTAAATAAATAAACTTAAACCTAAATAAAATAAAAAAATAAAATAAAAACCTAAACTAAAATCTGAACTAAACCAAGAAATAAAAATAATAAAAATAAAAAAAATAAACTAAAATAAAATAAATAAAAATTTAAATTAAACTAAAAAATAAATTAAACCTAAAAATAAAAAACCTAAATAAAATAAAAACTAAAAATAAAATAAAAATAAAATAAACCTAACATAAAATAAAATTTAAACTAAATAAAAAAATAAACTTAAAAATAAATAAAAAATAAAAACCAAACCCTTATCTAAAAATAAAAATTAAACCTAAAATAAAAATAGGATAAAGAAAATAAAATAAACTTAAACCTAAAGTAAAATAAACTAAACTAAAATAAATTAAACCTAAACCTAAACTTACACGCTAAACTAAATAAAATAAAATAAACAAAAAATAAACCTAAACCTAAACTAAAAAATAAAACCTCAAAATAATCCTAAAATAAAAACAAAAAATCTAAACCTGAAACCCTACTCTACAAACATAAAAACCTAAACCTAAATTAGATAAAACCTAAAAATAAAATTAATATAAAAACATAAAGAAAAATAAAATGAAAACTAAATGAAAAATAAAAATAAAATAAACCTAAAATAAAATAAGATAAAAACTAAATAAAAATGTAAACCTAAAAATAAATAAGAAATAAAACCAAAACCTAAAATTTAGAAAGTAAAACCTAAACCTAAAATAAATAAAATAAAATAAAACTAAACCTAAACTAAAATAAATAATAAATAAACCTAAACCAAAAATAAACTAAACCTAAACCCTGAACTAAATAAAATAAAATAAACTAAAACTAAACCTAAACATAAACAACCAAATAAAACTTAAAAATAAACCTAAAATAAAAACCTAAAACCTAAACCTAAAAAAATAAAATATAAACATAAACCTAATCCTAAAAATAAAAAATAACACCTAAAGCTAAAAAATAAAATAAAAAGAAATCTAAACAAAAAAAAAACATTAACCTGAACTTAAACCTAAAAAATAAACTAAAATAAAAAACCTAAACCGAAATAAATAAACCTAAAATAAATAAATTAAACTAAATAAAAATTAAAAATAAAACTAAATACAAAATTAAAATAAACATAAATAAATAAAAAATAAACTTAATAAATTAAAAACATAAGCCCACAGATTTACCTAATTAAAAAGAAAATTTAAACCATAAACCCTAAACCCTAAACCCTAGAACCCTAAACTAAAGTTTAAACTATAAACTGCCTAAACCACAACTATACCTTAAACATAACCTAAACCTCAACTAAACACTAAACTCTAAAACCTAAAGTTTAAACCATAAACCCTAAATTATAAACCCTAAACAACAAACCTAAACTTAAACCTAAACCCTAAGGCCCTAAACCCTAACCCTGACCCTAAACCTAAACCTTAAACTAAAGAAAACTTAAAGCCCTAAACTAATCCTAAACCATAAAAACTAAAGCCTAAAAGCACTAAACCCTAAACCCTAAAACCTAAACTAACCCTGAGCTGTTAATCCTAAACCGTAAACCCTAAACCATAAAAACCGTAAATCAAAGCCAAAACACTAAACCCTAAACCCTAAACCCTAACCCTAAATGCTAAACCGTAAAACCCTAATCCCTAAAACCCTAAACCCTAAACCCTAAATTGTAAAGCCTAAAAACCTAAAAACCTAAACCTAAAATAAAACTTAAAATAAAATAATAAAATATTTAAACTTAAATAAAAAATTAAAATAAAATAAAAACCTAAACTAAAACCTAAACCTAAACCTAAACATAAAAATAAAATTAAAATAAATCAAATAAAAACCATAACTAAACTAAAAATTAAAATAAAACTAAAAAATAAAAAACCTAAATAAAATAAAAAATAAACATTAGATAAAAATAAAATATACATAAAATAAAATAAAATAAAATAAAATGAAAGCTAAATTAAAAGCTAAACCTAAAAAAAAACCCAAACCCCTAAGCAAAAAATAAAAATTATACCTAAAATAAAAATAAAATAAACAAAATAAAATAAACCTAAACCTAAACTAAAATAAATAAAACTTAAACCTAAACCTAAAAAAACTAAACATAAACCCTAAACTAAATAAAATAAAATAAACTAAAAAAAACCCAAACCTAAACTAAAAAAATTAAACCTAAAAATAAACCTAAAATAAGAACCTAAAACCTAAATCCTAAACCCTGAACCATAAAATGCTAAAAACATAAAACTAAGCTAAATAAAACTTAAAAATAAAATAAATAAATAAAACTTATATAAAAGTTAATTGAAAAAAAATAAAATAAAAACATATATTGAAACCTAAACCTAAAACTAAACCTAAAAATAAAATAAAATAAAATAAAAAACTAAACTCAAATAAAATAAATAAAAACCTAAACTAAAGTAAAAAAAAAAAAAAAAAAAATTAAAATAAAAACTAAACATAAAATATAAAATAAAATAAACTTAAAATAAAATAAAATAAAAACTAAATAAATACCTAAACTTAAAAAATAAACCTAAACCCTAAACTAAAAAAAAAATCCTAAACATAAAATAAAAATAAAATATACCTAAACCTAAACTAATATAAACTAAACTAAAATAAATAAAACCTAAACCTAAACCTAAACGAAATAAAATAAAATAAACTAAAAATAAACCTAAACCTATATTAAAAAAGAATAGCTCAAAATAAACCTAAAATAAAAACCTAAAACCTAAACCTAAAGAAATAAAATAAAAACGTAAACCAAAACCTAGAAATAAAGAAATAAAACCTAAACCTAAAAAATATAATAAATTTAAAACTAAACTAAAAAATAAACCTAAACCTAAGCCTAAAAAAACTAAAATAAATAATCCTAAAAGAAATAAACTAAACTAAATAAAAAAATAAACCTAAATAAAAATAAAAAATAAAATAAACTAAAATAAATAAAATATACTAAATAAACCTAAACCTAACATTTTACTTCATTTTTAAAAATTAAAAAAATAAAAATAAAGAAAGAAAAGCCTAAACCCTTAACCTACAACCCTAAACTAGAACCCTCCTCTCCCAAACGCTCTCTCATTCTCTGGCTATTTTTGAATCCCTCTTGCTGGCATGCCCCTGAATGGGGATTTCAATTTCTTTGGCTTTGATTTCAACTGATTTCAAATACTTGAATGACATCTTGATATTTGCGTGATGTTTTGTCATTGACCATCGCTGCGGTGAGTTTGATTCGTTAGGTTCCACCTCAGGATATGGATGTTTCTGCTAGGGCATCCTACATTTTGGGGATTGGCGGCCCTCATGCTGCAACATCTATTAAATCTTTTGAGGAAGCACTCTCTGGTAAGATTTCTCTCTCTGTTGATTTGGTTAATCTTATTTTGACATCTTTTAGAGGTTTGCCAGTCGTAATGTGCTCTGATGTGGATGTTGAAAAGTTGATAAAACCCTTTGAATTTTTTATTGTTGGTAAATTTACTTTGCATCATTCAAATTTGGATAATATCTGCTCTTTTTTCCATAATCTCAAGCTTATGGATGCCTTCTCGATTGGTCTTATTGACCATTACCATATCCTGATTCAACTCTCTAATGATCTGGATTATTGTTTTATCACATCATTCTTATTTCATCTTTAATTTTCAAAAGCCTTTGTTGAAGTAGTCACCCCTTTTTGACATTAAGGAGGAATCTCCTATTGTCCCTATGTGGTTATCTCTTCATAATATGCACATTAATTTTGTTACCCATCATGTGTTTTTTTCCTGTCGGGGCTTTATTTGGTCAGCCTTCACAACTCAACCAAGCGACCGCTGAGCGATCTCACCCTTCTATGGCTCGGATGCTCGTGGAATTAGACATAACTAAAAAATACCCTAAGGAAGTTTGGATTGGCTCTGAAAATTACAGGTATTCATAAAAGGTTGAATTGGAGAACTTTCTGATTTTCTGTTCCCACTATAAAATACACAGTCATGACAATTCGAAATGTTTTATTCTCCATCCCCACCTAAAAAAATGTATTGTTCCTAAGGAAAATGTTGTCTCTCCCCATAAGCCAATTCCTACTTATGTTCAGAAATTGGCCTCGGATCCTAAGGATAGTATGAAGGCTATTATTAAGGTTGATTCCTTGGATATCGGGGTTAATCTTGTTGAACATGTTTCAGCTTCTAATGTTGGTAGGGATTCGACTGACATTCAAAACGGGAATGATGATTTACCTCTTATTCATTCTTTAAATTTAAATATTTCTAATATGGAGAATAATAAATTCTCTAAGTTATTAGAAGATGATTCTATTTCCTCTGATTCTATTCTTGCATCTATACCAGCTTTGATCGATGAAAATGAAGCTTGTAATGAGAATTTAAATGATGTTGATCATGCTAAAAACCTTTCTGATATGGATTTTACTATTGTGCTTTAAATGGTTCTAAATCATCACCATCTCTCATTTCTACTCTTGATGATCATGTTAATCTTACTTTTAAACTAAATATGGGTTTGGAAGAAGGTGAACTCCCCTCCAAACACTTGGAGATTTCTCTTAAATCTATGATCAATGTTACTAAATCTTACTCGGATGATGACTCTAGGGGAAAGAAAATGGCCTCCAAACTTATCATGCTAAAAAAGAAAAATATATTAAAAATTTCCCTCCCAAATTGTCCAAAAACACTAGATCTGTTACATCTCTCACTCCTCTCTTAATTAACCTTTGCTTAACCCCCCTTTTTTATTTTCCTTATGTTTAATTTTCTTGTTTGGAATGTTAGAGGGATTGGTATCATCTCTAATCATAATCATAATAGAAATCTTTTTCGTATTCATAAAATTTCTCTTTTTATTATTCTAGAGCCTCATATTCATGCTAATAAAATTAACCATGTTGCTAGAATGATCAGTTTCAATAAAATTTTCTCTAATGTTAGTAATAAGATTTGGCATTTTTGGAATAATTTTGTTGAGGTCTCAATTTTTGATGACTTTCATCAAGTTGCCAAAGCTCAAACCTCTTAAGGTGATTATTATGTTTTGGGCTCTTTTGTTTATGCATCTTGTTATAGATCTAGTAAAAATCTTCTTTGGGAAAATTTAAGGAGTTTTGCTACCTCTATCAATAAACCAAGGTTTATTGGTGGTGATTTCAACAACATTTTATTCTCTTCTGATTGAAGTGGGGGTTGTTCTCTTAATATTCATTCCATGGAAGATTTCTCCAATATGATCCCTGATTGTAATTTGATTGATATTAACTTTAAGAGCTCTAATTATACTTGGCAAAACTCTAGACTTTGGCAAAGGTTGGACCAGATTCCTTTTTAATACTCATTGGATTACTCAATTGCCTATTACTTCTATTGACCATTTCAGGTGCATCTTGTAACTTGAGAGGCCGGTGTGGTTGTGAGGGGACTGGAGAAATTGAAGAATGGCCAATCTGATCTACTGCTTATGGAACTGTGTCTTTACACTAGAGATAATTCTAGTTATCTAAGGTTTTTCATTTGCTCTATGCGTGCTCATTTTTTATCTATGTCATCACTTGTGTCTTAGAAAACTTGGTGAGCTACTTGGTTGATGAAATCAAAAAGAAGAAATATTGAATATGAATTTATTCTCTGTTAATAAAATACCAAAATTCCTAAAAAAAAACTAACAGACCATAGACCTAAAACTTAAACCAAACCTAAACCCGGACCACGACCCTAAACACTAAACCCTAAATCCTAAAACCCGAAACCCTAAATCCTAAACCCTAAAACCTAAACCATAAACCCTAAACACTAAACCATAATTACTAAACCCTAAAACTTAAACCCACCCTAAACCTAAACCCTATGTGCCCCAAAACCTAAACCCTCATAACCCTCCCTAAAGCTAAAATCTTAATCCTAAACTAAATAAACCCAAAAAATATAATAAATAAAGAAACATAAACCAAAATAAAATTAAAAAATCAAATAAAATAAAAACCTGAACTAAAACCTAAACCTAAACCTAAACCTAAGCTTAACCAAAAAAATAAAATAAACCAAAAAATAAAAAATGAAATAAAGTAAAAACTAAATGTAAAAAGAACCTAAAATAAAAAATAATAATATCTAAATAAAAACCTAAACCTAAATAGTAAACCTAAACACTAAACTAAAAAATTAACCTAAACCTAAAATAAATAAAATAAACATAGACATAAACATAAACTAAAATAAACTCAACTAAAATAAATAAAACATAAACCTAAACCTAAAATTAACTAAACTTAAACCCTAAACTAGATAAAATAAAATAAAGTAAAAATAAACCTAATCCTAAACTAAAATATACTTAAAAATAAACCTAAAATCAAAACATAAAACTTAAACCTAAAAAAATAAAATAAAAATGAAAACCTAAAATTAAAAATAAAACATAAAACCTAAATATAAAAAATAAAATAAAAATAAAACTAAATAAAAAATAAACATAAACTAAACCTAAACCTAAAATAAACTAAAATAAAACCTAAACTAAAATAAATAAACTAAACTATATAAAAAATAAAAAAATAAACTTAAATAAAATAAATCCTCAATAAAAAAACTTAAACCCTAAATCCTAAACTAAACCGTGAAACTAACTAAACCTACACCTACCATAACTAAACCCCCAAACCAGAGATAAACCCTAAACTAACCAAAACACAGTAAATCTGACCTAATCCCACACTGAGCTCTATTTGGCCCTCAACCCTAAATCACTCTAAACCCTAACCTTAACCCTAAACCCTAAACCCTAAACTTTAAAACAAACCACAAACCCTGAGCCACATACTAATAAATTAACCCTAAAGCTGACCAAAAGCTAAAGCCCAACTTAACTAACCAAGATAAACTAAAACCCTAAACCAAAACCCTAAACCACTAATCCCTCCCTAAATGCTAAACTTTAAAGTATAAACCTTAAAAATAAACCAAACCTTAACCCTAAACCACTAAACCTAACCCTCCTAAACCACACTCTAAACACCAAACCCTAAGCATAAACCTAAAGTAACTAAATAAATTAAAAATAAACCTAAACCCTAAAACTTTATAAACCTAAACTGAAACCTAAACTTTAAGAATGGGCTGAAGTTTGACGACAAGAACATCACCATGAACTAGGCTTAGTCTAAATCTGGTGGTGGAGGCGAAGGCAGAGGCGGTGGTTATTGCAGTGGTTGTGGGGGATGTGGAGGTCCTGGTGGATATGGAGCTGGTGGTCAAAGTAATGGTGGTTATGGAGGTGTGAAGAGCGATGGAGGTTACAATGGTGGTGGTGGAGAGGGAGATCGGAGATAAGATGGTGGATCTTGCTACTCGAGAGGCCAGGGTGGTTCTGACAGGAGCTCGAGAAACTAATGAACAGCCGATCTGAGCTGCTACATATGGAACTGTGTCTTTTTAGTACAGATGGTTCTAATTATCTAGGGTTTTTGATTTGCTCTATGCATGCTCATTTTTTAATTAATATCGCCACTTGAGTGTTAGAAAACTTAATGTGTTACTTGGTTGGTGAAATCGAAATGAAGAAATGTTGAATCTGAATTTGTTCTTTATTAAAAAAAGAAAACAAAAACCCTAAAATAAAACCCTAAACTCCTAACCTAAAAAAAGATCCTGACCCTAAACTCTAAACCTAAACCCCTAAACCACTAAAACCTAAAAATTCCTAAACTAAACCACCCTTCAAAACTCTATAAAACTCCCAAACCCTCCTAAACCCACTAAACTAATCATGACCTTAAAACCTAAACCCACCCTCCCACCTTAAACCCTAAACCTAAACTCTAAACCCTCCAAACCCTAAACCTAATCCACCCCAAACCCTAAACCATCTAAATACTAAACTACCATCCAAACCAAAGCTAAAACCTAAACCTAAACTAAAAAAAGCCTAAACAAATAAATAAAGCCTATAAAATAAAATATAATAAAATAAAACATAAACTAAAACCTAAACCTAAACTAAACTAAAATTAAAATAAAAAAGAACTAAAATAAAATAAATAAAAATGTAAACTAAACTATAAAATAAAAAATGTAAATAAAATAAAAGCTAAACTTAAAATAAAAACTAAATAAACCTATAATAAAATTTAAAAAAAAACTAAATAAAAACCTAAACATAAAATAAAAATAAAATAAACCTATACCTAAACTAAAATAAAATAAACTAAACTAAATAAGAACCTAAACCTAAAATAAATTAGACCTCAACCTAAATATAAATTAAATAAAATAAAATAAATTATAAATAAACCAAAACCAAAACTAAAAAATAAAACTTAAAAATAAACCTAAAATAAAAACCTAAAACCTAAACCTAAAAAAATAAAATAAAACCCTAAACCTAAACCTAAAAATAAAAAATAAAACCTAAACCTAAAAAATAAAATAAAAATAAAAGTAAACTAAAAAATAAACCTAAACCTAAACCTAAAATAAACTAAAATAAAAAACCAAAACTAAAAAAAATAAACCTAAAATAAATAAACTAAACTAAATAAAAATAAAAATAATCTTAAATGAAAAAAAGAAATAAAATAAACTAAAATAAATAAATAAAGTAAATAAACCTAAACCTACTAGTTTAGTTAATTTTTAAAAAAATAAAATATTAAAGAAATTTAAAAAATTAGAAAGACCCTAACCCAATACCCTAAACGCTAAAACTAACCCTAAATCCTAAACCTACAACCCTAATCCTAAAACCCTAAACCCTAAAGCCCAAAACCTAAACCCAAAACCTTAAACCTAAAGCCTTAACCCTAAAACCCTAAACCTTAAATCCTAAACCTTAAAGCCTAAACCATAAAGCCTAAGCCGTAAACCCTAAACCAAAACCTACACCCTAAGAATGGGCAGAACCTTGATGGAAGGAACATCACCGTCAACCAGGCTCAGTCTAGATCTGGTGGTGGAGGCGAAGGCGAAGATGACAGTTTTCATAGTGGTGGTGGGGGATCTAGAGGTGCTAGGGTTATAGAGGCGGGAAGGAGAGATCAAGGATATAAGGGTGGATCTCGCTACTCGAGAGTCCGGTGTGGTTCTGATGGGAAATGGTGAAGTTGAAGAATGGCCAATCCGATCTACTGCTTATGGAATTGTGCCTTTATAGTAGAAACAATCCAAGTTATCTAGGTTTTTTGATTTTCTTTATGAGTGCTCATTTTTTATCAATATCGTTGCTTATGTCTTAGAAAACTTGGTGTGCTACTTGGTTGATGAAAACAAAAAGAAGAAATGTTGAACATGAATTTGTTCTCTGTAAAACAAAAAATACAAAAAATCTTAAACCCTAAAAACCTAAACCCTAGACCTAAAACCTAAACCTTAAATCTTAAACCCTAAACCCTAAACCCTAAACACTAAACCCTAAAACTAATACTTTAAAGCCTACACCCTAAACCCCAAACCGTAAACCCTAAATACTCAACTAGCCCTAAACCCTAAACCTAACCTAAACCCTAAACCCTAACAAGCTAAAATCTAATCCTAAACTAAATAAAACCTACAAATAAAAAAAATAAAAAAAGATAAACTGAAATAATATTAAATAATAAAATAAAATAAAAACTAAACTAAATCCTAAACTTAACCTAAACCTAAACCTCACCAAAAAATAAAAAGTGAAATAAAATAAAAACAAAACGTAAAAAAACCTATAAAAAAAAATAATAACTAAATAAAAACCTAAACCTGAAAATAAATAAAAAAATAAAACCTAAACACAAAACTTAAAAAAACCTAAACCTAAAATAAACAAAATAAAATAAACATAAACCTAAACTAAAATAAGTAAAACCTAAGCCTAAATATAAAATTAACTAAACCTAAACCCTAAGCTAAATAAAATATAATAAAAATAAAAATATACTTAATCCTAAACAAAAAAAAAAACATAAAAATAAACCTAAAATAAAAACCTAAAACCTAAACCTAAAAATATAAAATAAAAACCTAAACATAAACCTAAAAAGAGAAAATAAAACCTAAACATAAAAAATATAATAAAAATAAAATTAAACAAAAAATGAACATAAACCTAAACCTAAACCTAAAAAATAAACTAAAATAAAAAACCTAAACTAAACTAAAATAAAATAAATAAACTAAACCAAATAAAACAAAATAAGCTTAAATAAAATGGAATCTCAATACAAAAGATAAACTTACCTAAATCCAAATGCTAGTTGCAACTGATCCTACCTCTGCTAGGCCACTCCCTCTTTACCCTAAGGCCCTACTATCTTTAAACAGGTCTGGGGCTGGGCCACTGAGCCCACCTGGGCCCTACTCAGTTTGACCCTAAATCCTGGGCCTTACCATGACCATGAACCACTCCCTCCACCCAGGCCCTACTAGACCCTGTGCCTAAATCTACTGAAAAGCCTCATTAAAGGCCTCACTTAAACTAAACTGGTGGTGACTGACCACACTCAGATAAACTGGGCCCACCTCTCAAACCTAAATCAGACTAACCTTAAACCTTAACCTGGGCTCTAAATCCTAAACCAAAAACACAAAATCCTAAATACTAAACACTAATCCCAACCCTAAATGCAATAAAGAATAAACCTTAAAACCCTAAACACTAAACCTAAACCCTAAACTTTAACCCTATACCCTAACCCTAAACCCTAAACCCTAAAACCTAAACCCTAAACCCTAAACCCTAAATCCTAAACCTAAACCTGAAGTAACTAAATAAATTAAAAATTAAATGTAAACTCTAAAACCTAATAATCTTAAACCTAAACCTAAACCCTAATAATGGATAGAACCTTGAGGGCAGGAACGTCACCATCAACCAAGCTCAGTCTAAATCTGGCGGTGGAGGTGAAGGCAGAGGTTGTGGTTTTCACTGTGATTATGGGGGATATGGAGGTCCTGGTGGATTTGGAGGTGATGGTCAGAGCAGTGGTGGTTATGGAGGCGTGAGGAACGACGGAGGTTACAGCCGAGGTGGTGGTGGAGGAAGAGATTGGGGATGTGAGTGGATCCTACTACTCGAGAGCTTAGGGTGGTTCTAATGGGGACTTGAGAAACTGAGGAACAGCCGATCCGATCTGCTACTTATGGAACTATGTCTTTATAGTAGAGACGACTCTACTTATCTAGGGTTCTCAATTTGATCTATGCATGCTCATTTTTTATCTATATCACCACTTGGGTATTAAAAAACTTGGTGTGTTACAGAGTTGATGAAAATCAAAAAGAAGAAATGGTGAATCTGAATTTGTTCTTTGTTAAAAAAACAAAATACACTAAACCCTAAAATAAAACCTGAACCCAAAACCTAAAACCTTAAACTAAAACCATAAACCCTAAACCCTTAATCCGAAAAGCTTAAAGCCTAAAGCCTAAACCCTAAAACCTAATAAGTAAACCTTAAACCCTAAACACTAATCCCTAATCCCTAAACTCTAGACCCTAAACCCCAAACCCCAAACCCCAAACCCTAAACCCTAAACCCTAAACTAACCATAAACCTTAAAACCTAAACCCTGACACCCTAAACCCTAAATCCTAAACCCTAAAACCTAAACCCTAAACCTTAAACCCTAAACACTAATCCCTAAACCCCAAACCCTAAACCCTAAACTCTAAACTAACCCTAAACCCTAAACCAAAAAAAGCTAAAAACCTAAACCTTTACTAAAAAAGACTAAAAATAAAACAAATAAAAAGCCTAAACCAAAATAAGATAAGAAATATAATAAAATAAAAACATAAACTAAAACCTAAACCTAAACCTAAACTTAAACCTAAACCAAAAACTAAAATAAAAAAAAATTAAAATTAAAATAAAATAAAATAAATAAAAACCTAAACTAAATTAAAAAATAATAAATGTAAATAAGATAAAAACTAAACCTAAAATAAAAACTAAATTAACCTATAATAAAATAAAATAAAAACTAAATAAAAACTTAAACCTAGAAACTAAACCTAAAATAAAATGAAAATAAACCTAAACCTAAACTAAAAAAAAACCTAAACCTAAAAAATAAAAATAAAATAAACATAAACTATAAAATAAACAAACTAAAATATATAAAATAAACTAAATCTAAGAAACATAAACTAAAATAAAATAAACTATAAATAAACCAAAACCTAAAATAAAATGAAAAATAAACATAAAACCTAAACATAAAAGTAAAATAAACTCAAAACCTAAACCTAAAATAAAAATAAACCTAAGATAAAATAAAATAAAATAAAAGTAAACTAAAAATAAACCTAAACTTAAACCTAAATCAAAAATAAACTAAAACAAAAACCAAACCCTGATCCCTAGGCTCTAAACTAAACTAACCCTCCACTGAAACCACAACTGATCCCAGATCTGACTCTAATTTGGCTCAACTGGGCCACTGAGCTAAACTCTCTGACCATAACCTTGATTCTACCCTAACTGACCTTAAATCCTGGGCCCTAAACCCAAAACTCTAAACCATACCACACCTAGGCTCTAAATTAAACCCTAAATCATAAACCATAAAAAACCTAAACCCTAAGGTCTAAAGCTTAAACCATAAAGTAACCTTAAACCCAAAGCTAAACTTAAACCCTAAACCCTAAACCATAAACTCTAAACTCTAAAAACCCTAAATCTTTAAGCCAAAACCCTAAACCCTAAACCCTAATCCGTAACCCTAAATGCTAAAGCCTAAAGCATAAACCTTCAAACCTTAAACCCTAAATCCTAAACCCTAAACCCTAAACACCAAACCCTAAACATAAACCTAAAGTAACCAAATGAATTAAAAATAAACCTAAACCCTAAACTTAATAAACCTAAACCTAAACCTAAACTATAGGAATGGGCAGAAGTTTGACGATAAGAACATCACCATGAACGAGGCTCAGTCTAGATCTGGTGGCGGAGGTGAAGGCAGAGGTGGTGGCTATCGCAGGGGTTGTGGGGGATGTGGATGTCCTAGTGGATATGGAGGTGGTGGTCAGAGTAGTGGTGGTTATGTAGGTGGGAAAAATGATGGAGGTTACAACTGTGGTGGTGGTGGAGAGAGAGATCGGGGATATGATGGTGGATCTTTCTACTCGAGAGGATGAGGTGGTTCTGATAGGAACTCTTGAAACTAAAGAACAATCGATCTAATCTGCTATTTATGGAAATGTATCTTTATAGTAGAGACTATTCTAATTATCTAGGGTTTTTGGTTTGCTTTATGCATACTCATTTCTGATCTATATCGCCACTTGAGTGTTAGAAAACTTAGTGTGTTACTTGGTTGATGAAATCGAAAAGAAGAAATGTTTAATTTGAATTTGTTCTTTGTTAAAAAAAGAAAACAAAACCCTAAACCCTAAAATAAAACCTAAACCCTAAACCTAAAACCTTAACCCAAAACCATAAACCTTAAGCCCTAAACCCACAAACCTACCATTAAGCCCACAAAACTAAACTAAACTCTAAAATTTAATACCTAAACTTTAAACCTAAACCCAAACTATAAACCCAAAATCATGACCCAAACACTAAACCCTAAACTAATCCTAAACCTTAAAACCTAAATAACCCCAAAACCCTAAACCTTAAACCCACAAAATATAAACCTAAACCCTAAATCCTAAACCACTAAACCTACCTATTCATAAACCCCCCAGACCTACTGATTGAGCTCCACTATCACATTCCCTAACATTCTCATATTATGTTATTTTCCTCTAACTTTTGTCTATATTACCTTCGTTTCTAATCTCCCTCTTATTATAACTTTGCGTGATTCTCTCTCCTTCTTTTGCTCTGCTCCAGTTATCTGCATTCCCACATCCTCCGAGCATTGGCCTTAATCTTACTTTAGCTTATTATGTTAATCATCTTGTATATTTTGATTGTTTTATGCTTTCTTTTACTCTTGGATGTACTTAGATGGGGATTACTCCTTAGGCTAATTGTAGCTCTTTGAGCGTAGTTAGTTTATCCCCTTTAAGGACCTTGTAACCCTCTTTTGTGGCAATAAAATACCCCTACATGGGGCTTCCCCTAAAAAAAAAAAAAAAACCCTAAACCCTAAACCTCAACCATAAAATAAACTAACTAAACCCTAAACCCTAAACCATAAACCCAAAACCATAAAAATCTAAATGTCTAAACCTAAACTAAAAAAAACCTAAAAATAAAATAAATAAAAAGCCTAAACTAAAATATAATAAAATAAAAACATAAACTAAAACCTAAACCTAAACCTAAACCAAAAATTAAAATAAAAAATTAAAAATTAAATTAAAATAAAATAAATAACAATGTAAAATAAACTAAAAATGAAAAAAATAAAAAAATAAAAGCTAAACCTAAAATAAAAACAAAATAAACCTATAATAAAATAAAAAAAACTAAATAAAAACTTAAACATAAAATAAAAATAAAATAAACCTAAACTTAAACTAAAATAAACTAAACTAAAATACATAAGAACCTAAACCTAAACCTGAAATAAATTAAACCTAAACCTAAACATAAACTAATTAAAATAAAATAAACTATAAATAAACCAAAACCTAAACTAAAAAATAAAACGTAAAAATAAACCTAAAATAAAAACCTAAAACCTAAACCTAAAAAAATAAAATAAAACCCTAAACTTAAAGCTAAAAATAAAAAATAAAACTTAAAGCTAAAAAATAAAATAAAAATAAAAGTAAACTAAAAAATAAACCTAAACCTAAACCTTAAAAATAAACTAAAATAAGAAATAAAAACTAAAATAAATAAACCTGAAATAAATAAACTAAACTAAATAAAAATAATCCTAAATGAAAAAGAAATAAAATAAACTAAAATAAATAAAAAATAAAGTAAATAAACCTAAACCTACTAGTTTACTTAATTTTAAAAAAATGAAATATTAAAAAAATTTAAAACATTAAATAAACCCTAACCCCGTACCCTAAATGCTAAAACTAACCCTAAACCATAAACCTACAACCATATTCCAAAAAACCTAAATTCTAAAGCCCAAAACCCTAAACCCTAAACCTTAAACCCTAAAGCCTTAATCCTAAAACCCCTAAACCTAAACCTAAAAGCCTAAACCACGAAGCTAAACCCTAACCAAAACCTACACCCAGAATGGGTAAACTTGATGGCTGAACATCACCATCAACCGGCTCAGTCTAGATCGGTGGTGGAGGAAAGCGGCGGTTATCGTGTGGTGGGGATCTAGAGGTGCTAGAGATATGGAGGTGGTGGTCAGAGCAGTGGTGGTTATAGAGGCGGAAAGGAGAGATTGAGGATATAAGGGTGGATCTCGAAGGGTGGATCTCGCTACTCGAGAGTTCAGTGTGGTTCTGATGGTAACTGAAGAAATTGAAGAATGGCCAATCCGATCTACTGCTTATGGAACCGTGTCTTTATAGTAGAAATAGATCTAGTTATCTAGGCTTTTTGATTTGCTTGATGCGTGCTCATTTTATATCAATATCGTCGCTTATGTCTTAGAAAACTTGGTGTGTTACTTGGTTGATGAAATCAAAAAGAAGAAATGTTGAACATGAATTTGTTCTCTGTAAACAAAAAATACAAAAAATATTAAACCCTAAAAATCTAAACCCTAGACCTAAAACCTAAACCTTAAATCTTAAACCCTAAAAATCATAAACCTTAAACCCTAAACCCTAAGCACTAAACCCTAAAACTAATACTTTAAAACCTAAACCCTAAACCCCAAACCGTAAACCCTAAATGCTCAAATGCCTACCCTAAACCTAAACTCAATAACCTACTAAACCCTAAAAAGCTAAAAACCTAATCCTAAACTAAATAAAACCTAAAAATAAACAAAAATAGAAAAAGATAAATTGAAATAATATTAAATAATAAAATAAAATAAAAACCTAAACTAAAACCTAAACCTTAACCTAAACCTATTCCACACTAAAAAATAAAAAGTGAAATAAAATAAAAACTAAATGTAAAAAAACCTTAAATAAAAAAATAATAACTAAATAAAAACCTAAACCTAAAAATAAATAAAAAATAAAACCTAAACATAAAACTTAAAAAAAAACCTAAACCCAAAATAAACAAAATAAAATAAACATAAACCTAAACTAAAATAAATAAAACCTAAGCCTAAATCTAAAATTAACTAAACGTAAACCCTAAGCTAAATAAAATATAATAAAACTAAAATTAAACTTAATCCTAAACCAATAAAGACATAAAAAGAAACCTAAAATAAAAACCTAAAACCTAAACCAAAAAATAGAAAATAAAAACCTAAACCTAAACCTAAAAAGAGAAAATAAAACCTAAACATAAAAAATATAATAAAATTAAACAAAATGAACATAAAAACCTAAACCTAAAAATAAACTAAAATAAAACCTAAAATAAACTAAATAAACATAAAATAAATAAACTAAATAAAAACAAAAATAAGCTTAAATAAAATAAATCCTCAACCCTAAAACATAACCTAAATCCAAAATGCTAAAACTAATCCAAACCTGCTAACGCCCACCTAAACCCTCAAAAAAACTGAGCCACTAACTTTAAAACCTAAACCCTAATCCCTAAACCCTAACTCTGGTTTGACCTAAATCCTCCTGACCCAAAACCCTACCAGGCCTGGGCTTAAACCCTAAACCCAAAACCACTAACTAAACTCTGACTAACCCAGTACTAAATCATAAAGCCTCGGCTTAACCTAAAGGGGACCAAACCCTAAACTGACCCTGGCTCAGATAAAACCCTAAACCCTAAACTCAAACCATAAATCCTAAAGTCTAAACACTGGGCCACCTGACCACAAATCTACCCACCTCCCTAAAAATCCTAACACACCTAATCCTAACCTAAATGCCATAAAGAAACCTTAAAACCCTAAACACTAAACCACACCCACCTTAACTGAGCCACTAACCCTAAACCTAAACCACTACCTACCTAAACCTAAACCTAGTAACTAAATTAAAGTTAAAGCGTAAACTCTCAACCCTAATAAACTAAACTAAACCTAAACCCTAAGAATTGGCGAACCTTGAGGCGGAGGAGCGTCACCATCTAGCTAGATGGTAGAGGTGACGAAGTGGTGGTTATTGTAGTGGTTGTGGGGGATATGGAGGTGGTGGTCGGAGCAGTGGTGGTTATGGAGGCGGGAGGAGCGAGGGAGGTTACATCCATGTTGGTGGTGGAGGGAGTGATCGGGGATATGATGATGGATCCTGCTACTCAAGAGGCTGGAGTAGTTCTGATGGGAACTTGAGAAATTGAGGAACAGTCGATCCGATCTACTGCTTATGGAACTGTGTCTTTATAGTAGAGATAATTCTAGTTATCTAGGGTTTTTGATTTGCTCTATACATGCTCATTTTTTTTTTATCTTTGTTGGCACATGGATCTTAGAAAACTTGGTGTGTTGCTTGGATGATGAAATTAAAAATAATAAATGTTGAATCTGAATTTATTCTTTGTTAAAAAAATAGAAAACCCTCAACCCTAAAATAAAACTTGAACCCTAAACCTAAAACCTTAACCCAAAACCATAAACCCTAAACACTAAACCCTAAACCTTTAAGCCGTAGAGCCAAAAGCCTAAACCCTAAAACCTAATACCTAAACCCTAAACCCTAAACCCTAAACTCTAAACCCCAAACCCCAAAACCTAAACCCTAAACCCTAAACCTTAAACTAACCCTAAACCTTAAAACCTAAACCCTAACATCCTAAACCCTAAACCCTAAACCATAAACCATAAACCCTAAACCTAAACCGACTAAATAAATTAAAAAATAAACCAAAACCCTAAAACTTAATAAACCTAAACCTAAACCTAAACCCTAAGAATGGATAGAACCTTGAGGGCAGGAATGTCACCATCAACCAAGCTCAGTCTAAATCTGGCGGTGGAGGTGAAGGCAGAGGTGGTGGTTTTCATTGTGATTATGGGGGATATGGAGGTCCTGGTGGATATGGAGGTGACAGTCAGAGTAGTGGTGGTTATGGAGGCGGTAGGAGCGATAGAGGTTACAGCCGTGGTGGTGGTGGAGGAAGAGATCGGAGATGTGATGGTGGATCCTACTACTCGAGAGGTTAGGGTGGTTCTAATGGGAACTTGAAAAACTGAGGAACAGCCGATCCGATCTGCTACTTATGGAACTGTGTCTTTATAATAGAGATGACTCTACTTATCTAGGGTTCTTAATTTTCTCTATGCATGCTCATTTCTGATCTATATTGCCACTTGGATCTTAGAAAACTTGGTGTGTTACAGGGTTGATGAAATCGAAAAGAAGAAATGGTGAATCTGAATTTATTCTTTGTTTAAAAAAACAAAAAACCTTAAACCCTAAAATAAAACCTGAACCCTAAACCTAAAACTTTAAACCAAAACCATAAAACCTAAACCCTTAATCCCTAAAGCTTAAAGCCTAAAGCTTAAACCCTAAAACCTAATACGTAAACCCTAAACCCTAAACCAACCCTAAACCCTAATCCCTAAAGTCTAGACCCTAAACCCCAAACCCTAAACTTTAAACCCTAAACTAACCCTAAACCTTAAAACCTAAAACCTAACACCCTAAACCCTAAATCCTAAACCCAAAAACTTAAACCCTAAACCATAAACCCAAAACACTAATCCCTAAACCTCAAACCCACTAAACTCTAATACACCACAAAGCTAAAACCTAAAAAATAAAACCTAAAATAAAATAAATAAAAGCCTAAAGATAAGATAGAAATATAAAATAAAAAACATAAATTAAAACCTAAACCTAAACCTAAACTTAAAGCTAAACTGAAAACTAAAATAAAAAAATTAAAATAAAAATAAAATAAAATAAATAAAAACATAAACTAAAATGAAAAATAATAAATGTAAATAAAATAAAAACTAAACCTAAAATAAAAACTAAATTAACATAATATAAATTAAAATAAAAACTAAATATAAACTTAAACCTAGAAAAAAAACCTAAAAATAAATGAAATATAAAACCTAAACCCTAAACTAAAAAAAAACCTAAACTTAAAATAAAAATAAAATAAACCTAAACCTAAACTAAATTAAACTAAACTAAAATATATAAAATAAACTAAACCTAAGCCTAAACATAAGCTAAGCCTAAGCCTAAACATAAACTAAATAAAATAAAATAAACTATAAATAAACCAAAACCTAAACTAAAAATGAAACACGATAAACATAAAACACAAAGTAAAATAAAACCCACACCTAAATCTAAAAAATAAAATGAAATGACCTGGAAATAAAATAAAATAAAGATAAAAGTAAACTAAGAATAAACCTAAACTTAAACCTAAAATTAACAAAAACCACCTGATCCTACAAACTCTGGGCCCTAAACACCTCCGCACATGGACCCTGACCAGATCCTGGGCCCTAAACTCTCGTTTTATTCCTCAACCCCTCCCTAATACTAAACCTTAACTGAGTCTACTGGCAGTGACCCAGGCCCTACACTAGGCCCAAGGCTCTAAAACTCTAAACCATAAAAACCTAAACTCAAACTAGCCCAAAATTGAAACACAAAAACCTAAACCACAGAATCTAAACTATAAACTAACCTTAAGCCCAAAGCTAAACTTAAACCCTAAACCCTAAACCATAAACTGTAAACTTTAAAAACCCTAAACCCTAAACCCTAATCCCTAACCCTAAATGCTAAAGCCAAAAGCATAAACCTTAAAACCTTAAACCCTAAACCCTAAACCTTAACACTAAACCCTAAACCCTAACCCTAAACTCTAAACCCTAAACACAAAACCCTAAATATAAACCTAAAGTAACTAAATGAATTAAAAATAAACCTAAACTGTAAAACTTAATAAACCTAAACCTAAACCTAAACTATAAGAATGGGCAGAAGTTTGATGACAAGAACATCACCATGAACTAAGCTCAGTCTAGATCTGATGGTGGAGGCGAAGGCAGAAGCAGTGGTTATCATAGTGGTTATGGGGGATGTGGAGGTCCTGGTGGATATGGAGGTGGTGGTCGGAGTAGTGGTGGTTCTGGAGGTGGGAAGAGTGACGGAGGTTACAATTGTGGTGATGGTGGAGAGAGAGATCGGGGATATGATGGTGGATCTTGCTACTCGAGAGGATGAGATGGTTCTGATAGGAACTCGAGAAACTAAAGAACAACCTTTCTGATCTGCTATTTATGGAAATGTATCTTTATAGTAGAGACTGTTCTAATTATCTAGGGTTTTTGGTTTACTCTATGCATGCTCATTTTTGATCTATATCGCCACTTGAGTGTTAGAAAACTTAGTGTGTTACTTGGTTGATGAAATCGAAAAGAAGAAATGTTGAATCTGAATTTGTTCTTTGTTAAAAAAAGAAAACAAAAACCCTAAACCCTAAACCTAAAACTTTAACCCAAAACCATAAACCCTAAACCCTAAACCCTAAACCATTAAGCCCAAAGCCTAAAACCTAAACCCTAAAATTTAATACCTAAACTTTAAACCCTAAACCCTAAACCCTAAACTCTAAACCCTAAACCCCAAACCCAAAACCCTAAAAACCCAATCCTAAACCTAAAGCCTGACCCCAAACCCTACCCCAGGCCACAACTTAAACCCTGGGCCCACACTAAATCACCACTGATTCAGACCTACCATGACTCTAAACTGACCCTAAACTGAGCCATAAACCCAACCAAAACTAAAGCTGAGCTGAAAAACCCTAAAAATAAATAAATAAAAAGCCTAGACTAAAATATAATAAAAAAATATAATAAAATAAAAACATAAATTAAAACCTAATCCTAAACATAAACCAAAAATTAAAATAGAAAAATAAAAAATAAATTAAAATAAAATAAATAACAATGTAAACTAAACTAAAAAGGAAAAAATGTAAATAAAATAAAAGCTAAACCTAAAATAAAAATAAAATAAACCTATAATAAAATTAAAAAAAACTAAATAAAAACTTAAACATAAAATAAAAATAAAATAAACCTAAACCTAAATTAAAATAAACTAAACTAAAATAAATAAGAACCTAACCTAAACCTAAAATAAACTAAACCTAAACCTAAACATAAACTAAATAAAATAAAAGTATAAATAAATAAAATAAACCTAAACTAAAAAAAAACTAAAATAAACCTAAAATAAAACCCAAAACCTAAACCTAAATAAAATAAAATAAAACCCTAAACTTAAACCTAAAATAATAAATAAAACCTAAACCTAAAATAAAATAAAATAAAGTAAACTAAAATAAATAAACTACTAAACCTAAAAATAAAAATAAATAAAAAACCTAAATTAAAATAAATAAACCTAAAATAAATAAACTAAACTAAATAAAATAAACTTAAATGAAAAATGAAATAAAATAAATTAAAATAAATAAAAATTAAAGTAAATAAACCTAAACCTACTAGTTTACATAATTTAAAAAATAAAATAATTAAAACAATTTTAAAAAATAAAAAATTTTAACCCAATACCCTAAATGCTAACCCTAACCTTAAACCCTAAACCTACAACCCTAATCCTAAAACCCTAAACCCTAAAACCCAAAACCCTAAACCCTAAACCATAAACCCTAAAGCCTAAACCCTAAAACCCTAAACCTTAAATCCTAAACCTTAAAGCCTAAACCCTAAATCCTACACCCTGAACCCTAAACCCTAAACCCCAAACCCCAAACATAACCCTAAACTAACTAAATAAATTAAAAAATAAACCTAAACCCTAAAACCTAATCAACCTAAACCTAAACCTAAACCATAAGAATGGGCAGAACCATGACGGCATGAACATCACCATCAACCAGGCTCAGTCTAGATCTAGTGGTGGAGGCAAAGGCGGAGGCAGCGATTATCACAGTGGTGGTGGGGGATCTAGAGGTGCTGGTGGATATGGAGGTGGTGGTCGGAGTAGAGGTGGTTATCGAGGAAGGAGCCAAGAAGGTCACAATCGTGGTGGTGGCGGAGGGAGAGATTGGAGATATGATAGTGGATCCTGCTACTCGAGAGGACGAAGTGGTTCTGATGGGAACTAGAGAAATTGAAGAACAGTCAATCCAATCTGCTGCTTATGGAACCATGTCTTTATAGTAGAGACGGTTCTAGTTAACTAGAGATTTTGATTTGCTCTATGCGTGCTCATTTTTGATCTATGTCATCGCTTAGGTCTTAAAAAACTTGGTGTGTTAATTGGTTGATGAAATCGAAAAGAAGAAAAGTTGAATTTGAATTTGTTTTATGTTTTAAAAAAAAACTAAAACCCTAAACCTTAAATTAAAACATGAACCCTAGACCTAAAACCTAAATCCTAAATCTTAAACCCTTAACCCTAAACACTAAACCCTAAAACCCTAAACCACAAAACATAAACCACAAAAACTAAACCACAAACCCTAAACCCTAAACACAAGCTTATACCTAAAAAAAAATTTAAAATCCTAAACTAAACTAAAATAAAACCTAAAAATAAAATTAATAAAAACCTAAAAAATAAAATAAAAAAATAAAAAATAAAACCTTAACTAAAACCTTAACCTAAACCTAATAACAAAATAAAATAAAAAATAAAAATTAAACTAAAATAAAATAAATAAAAACCTAAACTTAGCTAAAAAAATAAAAACTAAACCTAAAATTAAAATAAAATAAACCTAAAATAAAATAAAATAAAAACTAAATAAAAGCCTAAACCAAAAATTTAACAATAAAAACTAAAATAAATGAAAATAAAATATAAACCCTAAACTAAAAAAACCTAAACCTAAAAAAAAATAAAATAAACCTAAACCTAAAACTAAAATAAACTAAAATAAAAAAATAAATAAACCTAAACCTAAACCTAAATAAACTAAAATAAACCTAAACCTTAAATCTAAAATAAACCAACCTAAATTAAAATAAAACCTAAAAAAAACTTAAAATAAAAACCTAAAACCTAATAAAATAATATAAAACCTAAACCTAAAAGAATAAAACTAAACCTAAAAGTAAAATAAAAAACTAAATTGAAAATAAACCAAAACCTAAACCTAAACCTAAAATAAACTAAAATAAAACCTAAATTAAAATAAATAAACCTAATAAATAACCAAATTAACTAAAATAAAATAAACCTAAATAAAATAATAAAAATAAATAATTAATAAACTAAATAAACCTAAATCTACTGGGTTTGCATATTCAAAAGTAATAATAAGTAAATAAAAAACCCTAACCTTAAACCCTAAACTAAACTAACCCATAACGGATCCACGACCCTACACAAACCAAAATCCTACCATAAACTCTAACCCTCCTACCCCCTCACCCTAACCCTAAACCCTAAACCTAAACCAACTAAACCCTACCCTACCACTAAACTACACCCTACCCTAAAATAAAACTACCAAACCTAACTTAATAAATCTTAAAAATAAAATAAATAAAAAACTTAAACCTAAATAAATAAAATAAAATAAAAATCTAAACTAAAACCTAAATGTAAACCTAAACCTAAACCTAAACCTCAGCTTAAAAATAAAAGTAAAATAAAATAAAAAATAAAAACTAAATTAAAGTAAAATAATAAAAACCTAAAGGAAACTAAAAAATAAAATAAACATAAAAAACATAAATAAAATAAAAAGTAAATGTAAAATAAAAAATAAAATAAACCTAAAATAAAATGAAATAAAAACTAAATAAAAACTTAAACCAAAAAATAAACCTAAAAATAAATAAAAAATAAAACCTAAACCATAAATAAAACAAAACCTAAACTAAAATAAATAAAACCTAAACCTAAACTTAAAATAAGCTAAACCTAAACTCTAAGCTAAATAAAATAAAATAAATTAAAAATAAACCTTAACCTAAACTAAAAAATTAATCCTAAAATAAAAACGTAAAACATAAACTTAAAAAAATAAAGATAAAAACCTAAACTTAAACCTAAAAATTAAGATTAAAACCTAAACCTCAAAAATAAAATAAAAATAAACTAAACTAAAAAATAAGCAAAAACCTAAACCTAAACCTAAAAAATAAACTAAAGTAAAAAAGCTTAAACTAAAATATATAAACCAAAATAAATAAACTAAAATAAAAAAAATAAAAAAATATAAATAAAAATAAATAATAAAATAATTAAAATAAAAAATAAAATAAATTAAATTAAATAAAAAATAAACTAAGTAAACTAAATAAACCTAAAACTATCAGTTTACATAATTTAAAAAAAAACCACTAAACCCTAAACCATAAACCCTAAATCTTAAACCTTAAACCCTAAAACTAACCCTAAACCCTAAACCTACAACCCTAAACCCTATAAAACCCTAAACCCTAAACCATAAACTAACCCTGCACCTTAAACCCTAAACCCTAACTATTCAAAACTATAAACCCTAAAGCATAAACCCTAAACCCTAAACTCTAACCCTAAACCCTAAACCCTGAAACCCTAAACCCTAAACCCTAAAACCCTAAACCCTGATCCTTAAACCCTAGGGGATCAAACATGCATTGGACATGACTTGTGAGGGCTCTATGTCGAGGGCATAGAAGAAGAAAATTTACTAAGGATAAGGTTGGAATTTCATTTGATTACATGATTTGATGTTAAGAAGATTCGTTGGGGATAAGAATCAATAATCCAGCAGAGATTAAGATCTAACTAACTTTAATTTGTTTTGTTTTAATTAATGTGGAGGCATATCTGCTAGAGATATGGGCTCGAGTCCACTGGGGATTGGGTAAATGAACCTTCTACTAGGGAAGCAAGTTTGAGCTATCCACTAGGGATTGGGACTTGAGATTGATTTCATAGATTTGATTTAGGATGTATCCACTATTGATAAGAGTTTGGCTAGATTTCTTTAATTTAGACTCTATAGGGGGAGTTAGTTTAATTTGGTTCCATTAGGGAGGTTGGTTTTTAATTTGATTGGTTTGGTTGACTTGTTTATATATGATTTAGGGGACAGGGAGAACGGTATGATTTAACTTCAGGAAAAATGGGGTTTAATTTAATTTGAGTTAATGTATGGACCTTGCTAGTGTGTGATGAACCCACTGAGAAGGGGCTATATCGACCTTGACCTACCTCAGGTTTACAAATCTAAAGGGATAGTCTATTGGCTACATGGTAGAGCTAGCCAACCTAAGGGGTTGCTTTTCGGTGTGCAATGGTTGTGTGCTAGGAAGAAGGTGTAGCAATCTTACATCTTGCGAGGAACCAGAGACTGTTGGATGCACAACAAATCAAACCTGAACTAGGACGACTACTGAGTGAATGTCGTTGGGGACTTATGTCAACTCAAAAGTTGTCAGGATTAATTTTATCTTAATTTCATGTGATTTGATATGGTTTGTTTGGTTTAGTTTGATTGAGAGCATATCCACTAGAGATGTGAGCTCAGTCAAATTTGATAGGTATAATTTATGGATCATGTTAGTGTGCGATGGACCCATTAAGAAAGGACTATATCAGACTTGCCCTATTTCAGATTTACAAATCCAAAAGGATAGTCTACTGGCCTTGGGTTGAATTAGCCAACTAAAGGGGTTGCCTTTCGGTGTGCAACGGTTGTGCTAAGAAGAAGACATAATATACTTACATCTTTTAAAGTAGGGAATAACTGCTGGGGTGACCTGTTGGTAGCACAACAAATCAAACTTGACTTAGGGATGACTATTGAGTGAATTCTATTGGCAATTTATATCAACTCAAGAGTAGTCAAAAGATTCCTATAAGAAGTTTTATGGACACTTCCCTAAAGATAGCATACCTGCTTGGGAAATGGTACCGCTAGGGTTGTCCTCTTAATCCACAAGTGAAAATATATTTTGTTTATATGTTTGCGTGGACACTATTGGTGTGTGAGGGACCACATTAAGAAGGGGATATGTTGGCCTTGACTTATCTCAAATTTACTAGACAAAGGGAGAATCTGCACATCCACAGGATGGATTCTCCAACCATAGGGGTGGTTAGTAGAAAAGGGGAACTATCAAATTCGATAGTAACCCAGGTAGTGTCTAAATGGGGTCGCAAAGGATGTGATCCAAATATAGTGCCCATAGGGGAGGTGCTATGAGGGGAATTATCTTGATCCCTAAAAAAGTAAGCCTATAGGTGTATGGTGTCTAACTCAAGAAGAAAGTGTAGCTGACTTACATTTGCCATGAGTGGTGTATTCTATGGTAGGAGAACCAACCAACCTAAGGTGTATTCGTCAGCATGAGTGGTGTATCCATCAACATAGTGAGAAACAACCAACTTAAGGTGTCCATTAGTGTGCAACAATTATCCTGGGAAGAAAGCATGTAGGCTTACAACTTTCCAAGAGGAACTGATCATCAGAATAGTCTGTCATTGATGGAATAGATGTTAGCTGACCTAGAGCGACTACTAAGCCAGGTGATCCGAAGAAGGACTGGACCCAGACTTGAAGCAGTCAGGAGGGAAGGAGCTGCTAGGGGATTTATCCTAAACCTCAAATATACTCGACCTAGTTAGTGCATGAAGGTTAATCCAAGAAGAAAGCATAGCATAATCACATCCTCTTAAACAAAGCCAACATGAGGTAGCTTACCAGCCACGTAGTAAGGCCTACCAAACTAACAAGGTGCTCATCAGTGTGTAGTGGCTAAAGAAGAAAAGCGTAGCAGACTTACATCCTCCAAAGCAAGAAGACTAGTAGTTTTTGTAGTAAGAAGACACACTAGCAAGGTAGCACGTTAGCCCAACCTAGAACAACTACTGAATGAGTGCCACTAGGGGCATTTACTCATCTCAGAGTAGCCCGAGATAAAAGATATATGTTTGTGTGTAGTTTGTGTTTGTGTTATGTCGATGAAGGAAAGGACGCTGCTCAGGTTCCTTACACCTACGCTAAACACATCGTGGTGGATTCAGAAATAAGAATACTTTCAATAGAGAAGAGATTAAATTCAAAATGGAATTTTCATTGATGATAATTATTTTTAAACATGATTTATAATATTTCTTTGGATTTATGATTAATAAGTTGATAAGATCTTCTTTGGTAGGCCTTCTTTATGGAAAAAGGGCCTTCCAAAGCAGGTTCAAACTTACCTCCCATATTACGATGGGCAATAATCCGTCTCCTTAGAACTAAAATAAGCTCTCCTACTTGAAAAACACTAGTACAGATCAACTTATTGTGAGCTTGATCATTTTAGCTTTGTACAACTTACGATTTTATCATCCCTCAGGCGTCTCTCCTATAAACCTTCAACCTCTTCTAACAAAAACTTGGTGTTCTCCTCTATTGTGATCTTGCTACCCACAACTATCTTTAGTGATGGGTGTTCGACTTCTAATGGTATAACGACTTCAAACCCATAGACTAAGGAGAAAGGAGTAGAATAAGTTGGAGTTTTATATGTGGTGTGGTAGGCCCATAAGGCTTCAACTAACTGCTCATGCCACTATCACTTGTTATTATCGAGTGTCTTCTTTAGTATTTGGATGAGAGTGCTGTTGAAGGCTTCTGCTAAGCCCTTTACCCTCGAGTAGTTGATTATAGAATATATTCAATCTATGTTATGTCTCCGGGCAAAATTGTTGATCTCGGTGCTCTAGAATGTAGTATTGTTATCAAATATAATTCATCGAGGCACTCCGAATCTATATATGATATGGTTTCTAAAAAATAGGAGCACATGCAGAGTTGTGACCTCTAGAATCACCTTTGCCATTTGAAAAATATTAAGATAATAAGATGAACTAACACCCTTGGAATTAGCATCAATCATCTCTGTCTTAGTTTTGTCTTCATACATGGTAGCTCCCTTCATCCAAGTGTACCGATCGCAATCTATAAACTTCTGCTCTAAATAATACCACAAATGATTGAAAGACCACTAGACACCATCCATAAGAGCATAGGAAAGTGCTCTCTGCTTCATCTGATGGGCTTAAGACTTCTCTTGGGTGGTTTGCCTTCATAGTGGTAATACATGAATGGTTGCCTCTAATGTAACTCATCGTCCTTCTTGACAATGGCAACCTCCCCTTCAAGAGAGTACTTTTTGATGAGTTCAATATTAATAATGGATAATACTTGTCTATTTTGGACTTTTATTGATATGGACTCATCCTCCGGACATGCCAACTCCTTGGCAAGCTTGGCTAAAGCATACGCTATGGTTTTCTCTCCTTGAGTGATCATGTAAATGCTAACCCCTAGGATTTGGGCCAACAACTCCATGGTGTACTTGTGATAGTGAT
This sequence comes from Cymbidium sinense, assembly GCA_021442155.1. Taxonomy (NCBI): domain Eukaryota; kingdom Viridiplantae; phylum Streptophyta; class Magnoliopsida; order Asparagales; family Orchidaceae; genus Cymbidium; species Cymbidium sinense. The sequence goes on from CM038214.1 coordinate 111,601,255, forward strand.
GGAGCTTAAACTTTATAACCTTATAGGACCTAGCGATTTGGTTGATAATTGGCTGAGAATCCCTGTAGATGTTGATGTTTTGGATGCTTAGAGTAATGGCTAACTCTAGACTGGCAATCAGAGACTCAAATTTAGCTTCATTATTGGTGCAAAGATTGGATAGATGATATCAGAATCTCATTAGATCATGGTCCAGAGTAAAAAGAACTATTCCTACTTATGCTTTCCTAGAATAGTAGCCTGTGATTCTTCGCCTCTTTGAGAGGAAGCCGCACCATCAAAGTACATCTCCCAGTAGTGAATGTTAGTATCCCCTAAGTTCATGACTTTTTCATCGGGGAGATCATCACTAAGAGGAGAGTCAATAAGAAGTCAGTGTGCTACTAAGAATCTGCTAGCACTTGTCATAATTTCAAACTGCGAGAGGATTCTGGATCATCGTGCCAACCGTCCGAATAGCATCGACAATGTCATGAGATATTGTAGTGGATTGATCCTAGAGATTAAGTTCACCTTATGAGGAAGCATGTAGTGTTGTAGCTTTGGGATGCGAAGATTAAAGATAGGCAATGCTTCTCAATGGGTGGATAATTAGCCTCAGTAGAGATTAGATGATGGTTGAGGTAATAGAGTGCATTTTCTTTCCCTTTATCATTGCCATGGACAACAAAGCACCAATGGAGTCATCTAACACAACAGTGTAGAGTATGAGTGGCTTACATGGGATAGGCTACTAGAATTGGCAGCATCATCAGGTAATGCTTGATGTCTTCGAAGGCATGCTCACCCATATCATCCCACTTGAACTTGGCATCCTTTTTGACAAGTGCTGAGAATGGCTGATATCTTCCCAATAAGTTGGATATAAAGCATCTTAGATACTCCAACCACCCTTGGAATGATCTGAGTTGAGTTAAACTTTTAGGCGGTAATATTTCTAATGTTTCCTTGATCTTCTCCTGATCGATTTTGATTCCCTGGTGTTGGACAACAAACCTAAGGAATTTCCTTGAAGCTACTCCAAATACACGCTTCAGGGGATTCATTTTGATGTTAAATTGTGTTAACTGTTTGAAACCTACTCTCAAGTCAAAGAGATGGTCTTCCTTTTCTCTACTTTCAATCACAAGATCATGAACATAGCACTCGACTAGTTGATGAATGAGTTCATCGAAGATCCGAGTCATAGCCCGCTGGTCTATAGCACCAACATTTTTAAGGCAGAAAGGCATGAACTTATAGCAATAGATTTTGATTGGGGGTTCTAAAGGCAATGTTTCTTTCATCTTCAGGGGCCATATTTATTTGGTTATATCTAGATGAGCCATCAATAAAAGAGAAGACTGCATGAGATGAGGCAATGTCCACCATCAGCTCCGGGATTGTTAGTCGTAATTCATCTTTTGCACATGCCTTATTTAAATCCCTAAAATTAAAGCATATGTGAATTTGGCCATTCTTTTTCTTAACTAGGATGATGCTGGCTAACTTTATAGGGCATTTTTCTTCTCTGATGAAGCCAACATTGATCAATTTTTTGACTTCATAAATGACCTGTTATTCTATGTCTAATCACATGCGTCTAGCTTGCTTGATAGAGTTAGCAGTAGGCTCTATTACTAGTTTTTGGATTGCTACGCCAGGAGCCAATCCATGCATCTCTTCATAAAACTATGCAAAGCAGTTCTTAAACTCAATTAATAACCTAACTAAGTCATTGGTTTTAATTTCATTGAATAAAGAACTGATGTATGTTGGGTGTGGATCTTCTTAAGTTCCTACGTTGATTTCCTTGAGCTCATCGATGGTTGACTTGATCTCTTCTTCGAACTCTAGCAGTGCATCTTTGACTACAAAATCAATTAGATCACTTGAAGTTTCTAAGCACAACTCCTCATATAAGTTAATGTGATTTGAAAAGAACCTGTCGATTCTAAATGATTGATGACTAGCGTGTCGTCATCATCAGTGGACCCATGCAATCCTAATTGGTCTTGATTGAGAGCTTTTGCATTTGTTCTTCTATATTCTTTCGAAGTATTTTAACTTGTGCTTTTTCCAAGTATGTGGGATTAACCCTTTCTTTGCTAAATTATGAAGACAAGGTGAGTACCAATCAAAAGGTAATTCTATTAAATCTTTATATAAATCATCCTCAAGTTCTACATCAACTTCTTGACTTTAGGATCATGCTCCTAGAAAGAACCTCCGAGTCTTTACACTTGTGGATGACTTAGGGGCTTAACTACCAAACCCTCAGCTTTTTCAGAGGAAAGTGAGGTTAGAGCTAAGGATCCCAACTAATGCCTAACAGTTTCACATATAGACTTAGATACACTTATGCTTTGCTATAGAGCCCAGTCTTCATCATTATCTAGCTCAAGTGTCACCTCCAAGGGAATCTACTACTGAGAAGAGCTGGCTAGTGTGCTAACCATATAAGGCTCATCCTATGAACTAAATTCTACATCTATAAGGATAGCAGGTGTACTCTTGGTAGCTGGGACATATCTTCTATTTGGTGGCCAATAAGGTGGTTTTCCACCCCTAGGACTGCCACTAAACTAGCCTCTTTCTCTGCCTGGTGGAGGTTAGGTTGTCCTACCCATATGTTCGAATGGAGCAACGAACTGTGGGTGGAATCTAATGTCAGGCTCCACTTCCTTCTCCAAGTCTATTGTCGCTCCCTTTTATCTTCTTTTTCATTTTTTCTTTTCTTTTCTTTTAATTTTTCTCTTTATTTTTCTTTTTCCTTTTCATTTTTTTATTCTTAAATTTTGACCAAGTTCACAAGAATAGACTAGTTGATTTTGAGGGAGGTAGTAAGTCGCATCCTCATATATGCTAACCTCATGAACTGTAAATGACTTAAGATCTCCTTTGTCTCAGTAGACAATCCCACCTCTCACAAAGTTCATACACTGATGTACAGAGGATGGAACTATGTTGTTCTCATGTATCCATGGTCTCCCAAGCAAAAGCATTGAAAGATGTATCTGAGTCTATAATGTGAAACTTGGCTTCAGTCTTCCAATCATCTATCTCCAAGGGCAACACTATGGAGCCAATGGTCTATTGACCTCACTTTTAGAGTGTGGATTCAATCTTCCCATCTTAGACTTAGGAGTGTTCTAGGCACTAAGACTTCCCTAGTCATAAGACACTTCTAATAATTAGGAAAACATTTAACCTAAGCCTAAAGACTTAGAAATGTTAACCATAGGATTAGGTTATGCCATAGGGATTAGGATAATCCACCAACCCTATAACCCAAAACAAATCCATGTTCACCTTATCAAACCAAACCTCAAGTTCAATACAAACATCAAATTCAAATCCAAATCCAAACCTAAGTTCCAAAACCAAATGATTGAAGCCCATGATCAAATACAAACTTGATACCCTTCCTAAGCCATATGACCTATCCCATGGACATAGCCAAATCTTAATCCAAATCAATCGAAAATCAATTGATTTTCTTATAATAAATTTATATCTTCAATAATCTTCCTAAATATGAATGAAATCTACATTCAAATGATCAAATCTTAATTAAACTAATTCAAATTAAATCAAAACCCTTCCTAAGCCATATGACCTATCCCATGGACTTAGCCAAATCTTAATCCAAATTAAGTCAAACTTAATTGATTTTCTCACAAATCAATCATATTCACAAATTTAAATGAAATATATATTTAAATCATTAAAACTAAATCAAATCAAAATCCAAACCTAAGCCAGATCACCAACTCCATGAACTTAGCTAAATTCCTTCATTCCAAAACCCAAATTCAATTGATTTTCTCTTGAAGCAATGATACCTTCAATTATATTCACAAATATAAATGAAATCTACAATCAACAAGCCAAACCAAAATCAACCCAAGTTAAACCCAACTTAACCCTTTTGACTTGAAATGTTCAAATGAACCAAAACCCATCTGAACCCAACCCAATTGAATCTATATATCAATCCCAAATCCATATAGATAAACACAACTAAATCAAACTCAGCCAAAAATCAAGCCAACTAAACCCAATTGGTCCACTTGACCCAAAGTGGCCAATTTGACCTATTTGAGCAAAGTCTTAATCCTACCCAAATTAAATTGAACCAACCACATCAAAACCTCTCATCATGATTGTTGATCACCCTAGGTTGATCAATTATCAAATTGGTCAAACCAAGTCAACTTGGTCATTTGACCAAGTCAAATAACCCAAATGAGCCAAAAATTATAACTAAGCCAAATCTCTTGAAACCAATGATTCATACCAAATCAAAGTCATTATTTGAATATGACTTGACCTTCAATTAAGTCAAACCAAACCCAATTGGCCGTCTTGACCCAAGTTAACCCAAATTAAACTAAAAGACCAAATTGGGTCAAATTAAAATACAAACCAAATTGATTGCAACCAATGGCTCAAGTTCATTCCAAATTGATTGTTGAACTTGACCAAAGCCATGATGGGACCAAATTGAACCCAATTGACGTACTTAGCCTAAATTTACCTAAAAGTTCAAGTTGACCTAAATCGAAACCAAAGCCTACAATCATCTTAAATTGGTCAACTAAACCCAAACCAACACCCAACCCAATCTAATTTGGCCAATTTGGTCAAATTGGTCAACTAACCATTTGACCCAAATGAATTCAAATAAGCCAAATAAAACCTAACCAATTGAACTAAAACATCCCAAATTATCATATAAACTTGACCCAATCCTTGGTTTGACCCAATTTGACTAATTGGTCAACTTGACCCAACCTAACATAAATGAGTTAAATTGAGCAAAACCTAACCAAATCAACTCCAATTGACTTGGAATTTTAGTTAACCCACTTTCGACTCATTTCAAATCTGGCCAAATCAAATCCAATGCCAAATCATCATTCTACCCTTGATTTATGGGCATCACATGAGACAAATCACCCATGTAAGTGGTCATTTCCATTCCTTGGCCACTTGGTACTCTCCCAATGGTTCATCTAGGCACCTAGGACACTGTCCAACCTGACCCAAGGGGTGGTTGGGTCAACCATGACCCATGGGAGGTGAAATGACCCCAGCCTCCCCAGTAGGGCATTTAAAACCCATATGACACCCTTGATTCTTCTTTGGCAGCCACCTCCACACCTTCAAACAACCAAACCGAGCCAACTCGCTTCCTCTCTGGCACCCATGAATCCCTGAGATTGCTGGACAACTCCTAGAAGCTAAACCCGATCCCACCATCTGATCAAGATGAATGGGGGTATACACCCCCTCGTTTCCACTCAAACACACACAAAAATCATTACTCAGAGCCCTAACTACCCTAGACGAGCCGCTAGAGCCATTCCGTAAGTGCTTAAGCTTATTCCTCGATTAGAAAATTCCATTCCCGTCCATCTTGAAATAGGACACTCCCATTTTCGACCTAACTTCTCCATTTCTCCATCAAACTCAAAATAAGTTATCACACACCTTCCGTAGGCCTCATCGACCAAGAACAAATCATCTCCCAAGCTTCCCAAGCATCAGAGGTGGGACTTCAATTAAAGCTGAGCTCCAAATCATCGGTTCGTGGCCTTCCGAGCGAACATAGAGGAATTGATCCAATTCTTTGCTTCTCCATTAGAAGAAGCTTCCACGATTCATTATCATGGTCTTGATCTCTGGTGAGGTATTCTTCCAAAATCAATCCTTAGGAAAAATGGGTTGGAGCAATTTGAAGAAAACTTGCATCTCGTGTGATCTTGACATTGGATCCCCTCTGATCAATGTCGTGAAAGGGTGGGATCCTTTTAGAGTTGATCTAAGCTCAGGTAAGCTCAAATCAAGTGAGCAATGACATACGGACTCCAATCTCCCTAACTCACGTGACGTTTGATCACACACCATCTGTTTCACATGATAAAAATGGACAATCGTGGTTACATCCGCTAGATCGATTGATTTAATCCTATTAAGTTATGGGATTAATCGTAGCCCTCCAATCTTAGATCGGATGGAAGATGAGAAAGTGCGCCACGTGGAAAGCATGCCAATCTCACAGCGGACGTAGGCACTGAGTCGAATAAGTTTTAAGTAGCCAATCCTACGGCGACACGTGGAAAGCATGCCACGTCAGTGCACTACGTGGCATCTTAAAAATGATCTTAACTAATTTTGAATAGTAATTAAGATTTAATTAAAGTTTAATTACAAAAGTTATTAGCTTAATTACTACTTAATTACTTGAGCAATTAATCCCAAATTTTGTCGGTTAATTTAATGGGATGACCTCTGCCTCCCATGCTTTTCTTGGAATTTATTGCTCACTTAATTAGGAAAATTGACTAATCAAATCTTAACTACTCTTTTAAGTTAATTAATGATGAATTAATCCCATTAACAGTAACAAATTGGTTAATTAAGTGTATTAATCATTATTTAATAGTAAGTGAACTAAGGAATAGGGTTAGGACCCCTTTCCCTAAGTTCATTTCACCCTTTTTTAAAATGAAATTAATTAAGACTTTACTAATTAATTAAATCACTTAATCAAATTGAAATCATAATCACATCAAACCTTAATTAATTAAATCATGGGATAGTTCTTTAGGTGTTTAATAACCTGAATGAGTTTAATGAAATTATGGTTAGTCCATGTGTGGGAAAATCATAAGAATAATTAATTAAGTCCGTTAATCTAATTTACTATTAATCATGAGCCAATTGCATTAGGTCTTTTTTTGGTTCATGGGATCATTAGTTTATTTTCCATGCATATCATGTTGGCTCATAATTATTTAGTTAGTTTCTTTAAGGTGACATAGGTAAATGTAATTAATTCATCTAAATAAGGGTTCAACTTAATTAACCCATAAAATCAACGTAATTATATTTCCTTAAATTAAATCATATCACTAATGTGGGAATGGGTTTAAAATAGCAAGTGATGATTTCTCTCTCCTCTTTAAATCAAATCAAATCCAAAACTTAATTAATAAAGAAGCTTTGGTTTGCTTTAAATAATCTTATTTGATTTGATTATCCTTAAGAACTAGTTTGGTTAAATGAATCACATGCTTATATTTGATTATCCTCTTTCCAATCATGTTAAATTTAGTATGACATTTGAATCCATGCATCCATCTTTTCAAAATCAAGTAAAATAAAATGAATTTCTATTATGTAAGTTTGCATTAGTTCACTTAATTTAATATATGCATGGCTTATAAATGAATAATAATATGTGTTATGATCCTAGTTATAAATACATAAGAAAAGCATGTGCTTATAGCTTATGTGTATGAATGTTTGGTTTTTTTTCCTCTATTCATGTGTTGATTTATATAAGATTGAATGATAATAGGTATATAGTCTCGGACATCCGTGAGGCTTTAGCTAGCCCCAAGGAGGTCATTTGATTACCTCACTTCCCTGGTTTGTTACTTGGTTGATGAAAAAGAAAAGAAGAAATGTGGAATATGAATTTGTTCTCTATTATATAAAAAAAACCAAAACCCTAAACCCTAAACAAAAACCTGAACCCTAACTTACAACCCTAAACCCTAAATCCTAAACCCCAAACCCTAAACCCTATACCCTAAACCATAAACCCTAAAAACCTAAAAACCTAAACTTAAACTAAATAAAACCTAAAAAAATAAAATAAACAAAAAACCTAAACCTAAATAAAATAAAAGCTAAACTAAAATAAAATAAATAAAAATCTAAACTAAACTAAAGATATAAAATAAAACTAAATAAAATAAATCTAAACATAAAATAAAAATAAAATAAAATAAGAAAATTAAATAAGCACTTAAACCTAAAAAATAAAACTAAAATAAAACCTAAAAATAAATAAAAAATATAACCACTAAACTAAAAAAACCTAAACCTAAAATAAAATAAAATAAACTAAACTAAAACTAAACTAAATAACCTAAATGACTTAAAATAAACTAAAAAACCCTAAACTAAATAAATTAAAATAAACTTAAAATAATTCTCTAAACTAAAAAATAAACCTAAAAGGCTAAACCTGGGCTTTTAAACCTGAGCTGAGCCAAATAAAATAAAACCTACTAACAAAAATAAAAATATCCTACTAAAAATAAAATAAAACTAAAACATAAACCTCGTGAGATAGATAAATATTATATCTAATTAAATAAATGACTAAGATAAATACTAAAATAAAGATAAAGATAAATATAATACTAAAATAAACCAAATGCTTGGTTTGCACAGTTTTCTAAAGGCCAGGCCACTGAGCCACTAACCCTACTAGGCCACTGAGCCATGATACTGAGCTGAGCCCTAAACCCTAGGCCTGAGCCCTAACTGATCCTAAACCCTAAACCTGACCCTACAGTCCTGATCTGAGCCCTAAATGGCTTTGGGCTAACCCTGGGCCCACCAGGAAGGACTGGGCCACCCCTGGGCCACTACTAAACCAGGCCACACTAGGCCACTGAACTGTGCAGCCCAACTGGGCTAATGACCATGGGCCAAATCTTAATCACTAGGCCACAGGCCCTAAGCAACTACCTAAATGACCCTAAATGTTGACTCCAGGGCCTTATAAAACCATGAGCCCTAATGGGCTTTTGGGCCCTAAATCCTAAACTGGCATAAACTCACCCTGGGCTTAAAACCCTAACCCTAAAAATAACCAATAAAAAAAAGATAAATAATAAAATGAGCTATAAATAATAATAAAGATAATAATAAAATAAAATAAAACCTAACCTAAAATAAAATAAAATATAAATTAAAAATAAATGCTTAAACTAAATAAAATTTAATAAAAACATGGATAAAAACCTAAATAAAATAAAAAAAAAAATAAAATAAATAAAATAAAATAAAAAACTAAATAAAACTAAAAAATTATATAAAATAAACAAATAAAAATAAAATCTAATCCTAAAATAAAATCAACTAAAATAAAACCTAAATAAAAACCTAAAACTAAACTAAATAGCAAAACCCTAAGGGAAACCTAAAATAAAACAAAACCTAAACTGGAAGATAAATTAAAAATTAAAATAAAACCTATAAAATAAAAATAAACTCTACTAAAAATAAACATAAACAGCAAGAAACCTAAAATAACTAAAAATAAAAAACCTAAATAAAATAAAATAAATAAAATAAAAAAAAAAATAAAATAAATAAACTTAAACTCTTGGTTTACTTAATTTTTTTTTTAAAAATCCATAAACTCTGAAATCTTAAACCTGAAAACCACAAAACCCTACCAAACCTAAAACCCCACAAACCTGAGCATGATCCACAACACTAAACCCTAGGCCTGGCCAGACCCTGCCATCACTGAGCCACTAGTCTACAAACTAAAGTGGCAAATAAAAAAGTGAAGCAATAAACTGAAACTGAAGCCACCTAGATGGTGGGAACATTCTTGGCGGAACATCATGGATTATGAAGTCGGTGAAAATCTAATTGGTGGGGATCTGGGGAACCAATAAAATAAAAATAAATACTCTAAATCTTAAACCCTGGAAACCCTAATTTACCAAACCCTAAACCCTAAACCCTGACCTAAACCAGGCCTATCACTACTGGCCTGAGCCTACTACCAAATCACTAAGGCAAAGCCTAAACCATAGGCACACTTGACACAACCACCCCTGGCCAACTCTAAACCATGACCATAAACCCTAAACTCTAAACCCTAAACCCTAAACCTAAGGCCCTAAACCCACCCACTCCCAACCCAAAGACCATCTAAACATAAACTAAATAAATAAAATAAAATAAAGATCCTAAACTAATAAACTAAACCATAAGATAAAATAAAATAAAATATGGATTAAACCTAAACTAAACTAAAATAAAATAAACCTAAGAATAAACCTAAATAAGATAAAACTAACGTGAATCAAGATAAAAACCTAATATAAAATAAAATAAACCAAAACCTAAAATAAATAAATAAAACCTAAACTAAACTAAACAAACCAAAGCCTAAAATAAATAAATAAATATAAAATAAAATAAACCCAATAAAATAAATAAACTTAAACTAAAAATAAACTAAACTAAACCCTAAATTATATAAGATAAAATAAACTAAAAAATAACTAAACCTAAACTAAAGATAAACATAAAGTGTAAAATTAAACCCTACTAAACCTAAAATAAAATAAAAAACTAAACTTGAAAATAAAATAAACTTAAACCTAAAATAAAATAAAATAACTTAAATAAACATAAATGTAAACCTACATAAATAAACTAAGATAAAGGCTTAAACTCCTAAACCCACAAAACCTGCTTACTAAGACCACTGGGCTAAACATAAACACTAAACTTAGACCACTCCCAAACCCTGCACACCCTGGGCTTAAACCCTACCCTGGGCCCTAAAAAACCTGAGCCCTGGGCCACTAAATAAAAATAAAATAAAATATGGCTAAAACCTCTAGCCCAAAACTCCACTAAACATGACTAAACCTAAATAAATTCCTTAATCCTGGGCTCCTAAATCCTGACCAAAATAAATAAAATAAAACCCTACCCTGGGCCATACTACACTAAATACTAAATCCTAAATTTTATAACCTAAAACTAAATAAAGCTAAAAAATAAGACCTAAAAGATAAAATAAAATAAAATAAAGAAAACATAAACTAAACCCTAAACTAAACCTAAAGAAAATAAAATAAAATAAAACTAAACTAAATAAAAAAATAAAAACCGAAATAAAACTAAAAAAAAACCTAAATAAAATAAACCTAAATTAAAATAATTTAAAAAATGAATAAAAATCTAAAACTAAATAATTAACCTAAAAATAAAACCTAAAAATAAATAAGAAATAGAACCTAAACTAAAACAATCTAAACGTAAATCAAAACTAAGACAAATTAAACTAAAATAAATAAACCTAAACCTACCTGTTTACTTAATTTAGAAAATAATAAAAAAATTTAAAAAAAATCATAACCTTACCTAAACCCAAAACATTAAATCCTAAGTCAAACACTACCAACCCTAAATCCTAAAACCTAAACCACTCTAAACCTAAACCCTAAACCCTAAACAATAAAACTTTTATAAACCCCAAACCCTACTCTACTGACCCTACCCCACTTAAAGCCTAAAATCCTAAAACCTAAACCTAAATTAAATAAACCTAAAAATAAAATAAATAAATAAAACCTAAACCTAAATAAAATAAAAAAATTAATTAAAATCAAGACTAAATCAAACCTAAACCTAAAAATAAAATAAAATAAAATAAACTCAAATAAAATAAATAAAAGGTAAAAATACTAAACAATAAAATAAACATAAAATAAAACCTAAATAAAATAAAAAACTAAATAAAATAAAATAAAATAAACCTAAAATAAAATAAAATAAAACTAAATAAAATCCTAAACCTAAAAATAAACCTAAAATAAATAAAAAAATAAACATAAACAAACTAAACAAACCTAAAATAAAATAAAATAAATCTAAATCTAAGAAAATTAAACTTTAATAAATAAAACCTAAACCTAAACCTAAACCTAAAATAAACTAAACCTAAACCCTAAACTAAATAAAATAAAACTAACTAAAAACAACCTATATATAAATTAAAAAATAAAACCTAAAAATAAATCATAAAATGAAAACCTAAAACCTAAACATAAAATAATAAAATAAAAACCTAAACATAAAAATAAAAAATAAAACCTAAACCTAAAAAAATAAAATAAAAGTAAAACTAATCTAAAAATTAAACGTAAACTTAATCAAAACCAAAAAAACTAAATTAAAATAAAAAAAACTAAACTAAAATAAATAAATGAAACTAAATAAAATTAAAAAAATAAACCTAAATATTAAAATTAATAATATAAATGTAAAGAAACTAAATAAACCTAAACCTACAGGTTTACTTGATTTGGGATAAAATAAACTCAGGCCAGGCCCACTCCCTACAAACCTGAGCCCAAACCCACTAAACTGACTCCCTGGCCCTAGATCCATGCCCACCTGACCTGAGCCATACCTAAACTAAATTATAAACCATGATGTTAGATCTTACCCTAAACCCCAATGAAATCTAAACTGGCTAGACCACTGGGCCCCTACACCACTACCCTCTCTAGATCCCAAGATCACTAATCCTTTACCCAAAAATAACTGGGACCTAAAGGCTAAACCAGGTATGGCTCACTGAGCCCTAAAGCTTTAGATAAATCTTATAAACCTAAAATAAAATAAATAAATAAACTTCAACCAAAATAAAATAAAATAAAATAAAACCTAAATAAACTGACTAAACCTAAATAAAATAAAATAAATAATAAAAATAAACTAAAATCAAATAAATAAAACTAAAACAAATAAATAAAATAAGCAGAATAAAACCTATATAAAATAAAACTAAATGTAAAATAAAATAAAGAAACCTATAATAAAATAAAATAAAACTCAACAAAACTTAAACCTAAAATAAACCTAAAAATAAAATACTAAACTTAAACCCAAACTACAAAAAAAAATTAAACCTAAAATAAAATAAAAAAAAAAATAAACAAACAAAATAAATAAACCTAAAATAAAATAAACTAAATATAAAATATAAACAAAGAAAAAGTAAAATAAACCTTAACCTAAACTAAACTAAATAAAATAAAATAAAAAATAAAGCTAAACCTAAACTAAAAATAAAACCTAAAATTAACCTAAAAAAACTAAAACTAAACCTAAAATAAACATGAACCTAAACCTAAAATAAAAATGAAACGGACATAAAAAAAAATTAAAACTCAACTAAAATTAACTAAACCTAAACCTAAACCTAAAAGAAACTAAAATGAAAATATAAATTCATAAATAAACCTAAAATAAATCAATAAAGTATAAAACTAAAAATAAACATAAATAAAAAAAATAAAATAAAACAAACTAAAATAAATGAAAAATAGTAATTAAACCTAAACTCTTGGGTTGCTTAATTTTAAAAAAAAACCCTAAAAACATAATCCTAAACCTAAACCTAAACCCACCCTAAAGCCTAAAACCCTAAACCCTTAACCCTAAATTCTAAACCCTAAAAACTTAAAAACCTAAACTTAAACTAAATAAAACAAATATATATATATATAACCTAAACATTAACCTAAAAATCAAATAAAATTAACTAACAAAAATAAACTAATACAAAATAAATAGAAACCTAAACTAAGCTAAAAAATAAAATAAACCTAAGAATAAAACACTTAAATAAAATAAAAAAGAAGAAGGCCGTTCAGGGCTATGGAAATCTATCTTTATAGTAGAGTTCTAATATCTGGGGTTTTAATTTGCTCTATGCTCATTTTTTATCATGTCATTGTGTCTTAGAAAACATAGTGTGTTGGTTGATGAAATCAAAAAGAAGAAATGTTGAATCTAAATTTGCTTTCTATTAAAAAAACTAAAAACCCTAAACCCTAAACTAAAACCTAAACCCTAAATGCTAAACCCTAAACCCTAAGCCCTAAAAACCCTAAACCCTAAAACTAAAATAACCTAAATCTGAAAGATCTACACCCTAAAACCCTAAACCTAAACCCTAAACCACAAACCACAAACCCTGACTGACCTAAACCATAAATCTTAAAAACCAAACTGTCAACCCTAAACCCCCCTAACCTTAAACCCAAAGAAGCCTCTAAACCTTAAACACTAAACCATAAACCATAAACTTGAAAAAGCTAAAATCCCAATTCTAAACTAAATAAAACCTAAAAGCAACATAAATAAAAAAAACTAAACCATAATAAAATAAAAAATAAAATAGAATAAAAGCAGAAACTAAAACCTAAACCTAAACCTAAACTTAATCCTAAACCAAAAAAAAGAAAATAAAAAAAATAAAACTAAACTAAAATAAAAACTAAACCTAAAATAAAAATAAAATAAAGCTAAAAAAGATAAAAACTAAATAATAAACTAAACCTAAAAAAATAAACTTAAAATAAATAAAATAAAACCTAAACCCTAACTAAAAAAAACCTAGCCTACTTAAATTAAAAAATAAATAAAACCTAAACCTAAACCTACTAAACTAAACCTAAACCAAACCTAAACCTAAATAAAATAAAATAAACTAAAAGTAAACCTAATCTAAACTAAAATAAAAAAAACAAACCTAAAATAAAACTTGAAACCTAAACCTAAAATAAAATAAAAAATAAACTAAATAAAATATATGACCCTAAACTAAAAATGGTGACTAATTACAAACTAAACAAAATAAATAAACCTAAAATTCTAAAACAAAATAAAATAAAATAATCCTAAATCAAAATAAAAGTAAAATAAACTAAGATAAATAAAAGTAAACTAAATAAACCTAAACATACTGGTTTGCTTAATTTATCAAAATAAAATTTTAAAAAAATGGATTAACACTAATCTGACCACTAATACCACTAAACCTAAACTCTAGGCCCAAACCCTACCTAAACCTAAACCCTACTAGCCACCTCTAACTTGAGCCCAGACCCTACCATACCATGCAGGCCTAGGCCATACCACTGAGTAAACTGACCCTGAGCCTGAGCCTAAATCTTAGGCCCTGGCCCACCACTCCACTGGGCTCAAGCCATGATAAACCTAAACCCAGGAACCATGACCCACTAAGACCACTACCACTATCTTAGGACCTAAGCACCTGATACCTAAACCAGGCCCTAAATCCTAAAATCCTAAACCCTAAACCCTAAACTACCAAATCCTAAACCCAGCTAACTGACCATATAAAACCCTAAACTAAGCATAAGCTAAGCTGCACTGCCCCTCCTTGCCACAACCTAAACCTCTAAACCCTAAATCTAAACCCTAAATCCTAAAACTTAAACCCAAAGAAAAATGCTCTCTAATTTTGTTTTGTGTTCCTGCTATTCTCTGGGTTTGATTCGGCCTCCCCGATCATGCTAGCTATCAAATTGTTTGTTTGCGCTTCCCCTCGTAGCTTATGTGATTCTCACCAGATTGATCAATGGCGGAGGCTTCCCCCTCCGCGCAACTGAACTCATCGCTCCTAGATGCACCGATTTTAACTTCCGACCCTAAAGGTACTCTGGATCCGATTTCTCTTAATCTTTTATAAAGTCCTTTAAGGATGCTCTTTACGGTAAGACCCCTTGCTAATCTGAATTTAATTTCTACATCATTTCTTGGATTGGGTCATGTGTTACATGGTATGTGGAGAAATTAGCTAAGCTTTATGAGTTCTCTTTGGTTGGTAAATTCTCTTTACACTCTAGATAATATCGATCTTTCTTTCATAGCTTAAAGCTTTCGGGAGTCTTCACTATTGGGCTGATTGATCCTCGACACATCCTCATTCAGTTATCAAATGATTTAGATTACTCTCGTGTCTTTGCTCGTCACTCCTATTTTGTGTATAACTGTCAAATGCGGCTCTTGAAATGGTCACCCATCTATGATGTCAAAGAAGAATCCCCTATTGTTCCTTTATGGCTTGCTTTCCCCAACATGAGAATTCATTATGTTACTCATCAAGTTTTGTTTGTGGTTGGGGCTCTATTTGGTAGACCCCTTCAAATTGATCAAGCCACTGCCACTAGATCTCGACCATCTGTTGCACGCATCTTGGTTGAAATTGACATTACCAAAAAATACCCCAAAGAAGTTTGGATTGGTTCAGAAAAATTTGGATATAATCAGAAAGTTGAATTTGAAAATTTCCCAGTCTTTTGTTCTCACTGTAAGATCCATGGCCATGATCACACTGAATGTTTTGTGTTACACCCTACCCTTAAAAAGAATATCGCATAGGACACTAATACCTCTCTTGGAATAGGGAAAACCAATAAGTTAGCTCATGTGCCAAAAGCTACTCATAATGGAATACATCCTCCTACACCTGCCCCCTTAGTACCCATTGATTTGTCAAATGGAAAACATTCTGAGCTAGGTATACATACTACTATTGAGGTGTGTGCTGAGACTAATGACAACTTACCTAGCACTACTCCTACTTGCAATAATTTGGCTTCTCATGACAAACCTTTTCTTAATTTGAATCTTAATGAAAATCTGAATGGAAAATCTACATTGGATCAAAATAATGTTGATCTTTTGGTGTCAGACCAAAATCTGAATATGCATCATGGCAATGAAAATGCTATTTGTACCATTAATGGTGCAAGAACCTCCCCTCTACTTCTCTGAGTGATACTGGTATCAAATTTCTCATCCTAACTCTGATACTGAAGAAGGAGAAATCACCACTACCAAAACTTTGATTGATACTGCTCCTATTCTAGAAAACAAAAACCAATCCCTTTCTGATGGAGATACTTTGGATTCTGATAGACCTTTCCAAACTATTCTTAAAAAAAATCTTATAAAATCACTAATAATAATTTCACTAGAACCACGTTCTTCCTTAGACCTCATAAATAATTCTGTCCCTCTCTCTTCCTTTTTCCTTTTCTTTTTCTATCTTCTTTTTTTTTAAAAAAAAAAATTTTTTTATGTTGAATTTTCTTATTTGGAATATCCGGGGTTGTGGGACACTCCTCATAACCATGTTGTTAGCCTCATTACCATAACATCAAACTTCTTGTTATTATTGAGCCTTTCATTAACCCTTCCAAAGTTGCCTATGTTGCTAGATGGATTTCAAAATTTCTTCTTCAATCTTAATAATAAAATTTGGTGTTTCTGGGATAATTCAATCTCCATTTCCATCATTGATGATCTTGATCAATTGGTTAATGTCAAAATCTCTTTAGGTGACTTTTCTTTAGGTTCCTTTATCTATGCCTCTTGTAATAGAGTAGGAACATCCTCTCGAACCATTTAAGAACCTCCTCAGTTAACCTTCCACTTGGTTGGGATGATTTCAACACTCATTGCTTCTTGAAAGGAGGGAGGATGTTCTCTTAACCTTCATTCCATGGAAGACTTCTCTAATATAATCCTAGATTGCAATCGATTGACATTGGTTTTGAGTGCGATTACACATGGCACTCTAGACTTTGGCAGCGTCTTGACAGGATCCTCTTTAATTCTCTTTGGATTAATCAATGGCCTATCACTTCTGTTGAACATTTGAGCCAAACTTTGTCTGATCATGCCCCTCTTTTGATCTCTATCAAAACTCCCCCATTAACCCTCCTATTCTCTCAACTTTTCATTTCCAAAATATGTGGACCCAACATGGTGATTTCACTAATGTTGTTTCTAACTTTATAGCTCTTCCGGATAATTGTTAAAGGCATGCTTGAGCTTTGGCTTAAGCTCAGCTTAAACAAAACCTCAATTGGTGGAACAATATTTTAAAATCTCTTTACCAATCTTAAAGCTATGGAACAAGTGGTTTGTTCACTTGAAGAGGCTCTTAACGACCCAGGTAAGCTTGAGAGTTGAAAAAGATAGTTTGATTAATTACCAAAATATGGAGGAAACCTATTGGCGTCAAAAAAGTAGCAAATACATTACATGGATGGTGAAACACTAGGTACTTCCATGCTATTTGCAATAAACGAAAAGCACTCAACTCGATTAAGAAAATTAAGAACCCTAATGGTGGCTGGATAACTAATAATAATGAAATCAAGGATTCTGTCATACATCACTTTCAAAATTTATTAAATTCTAATCCTTCGTTAGATACGCCCTCCAACACCCATCTTATCTCTTCTATGATTACCAATGAGGATAACCATTTGCTCACTATGCATCCCTCGAAAGCGGAGATTAGTAGTACTCTCAATAGCATGAACAATGATTCTATTGCTGGCCCTGATGGTTTCACAACTCATTTCTTTTAACATTGTTAGCCTTTTATTAAATCTGATCTTGTTAATGCTGTTATTGATTTCTTTGATGGCAGCTCTATTCCCAGATATTTTTCAAGTACCTCTATTGTCCTTATTCCCAAAATCATCAATACTGAATCCTGGGGTGACTTTAGACCTATTAGTCTTTATACCTTTTTTCAAAAACTAATTGCTAAACTTATTAATAATAGGATCAGCCCCCTGCTCCATAAAATCATCTCCCCTAACCAAACTAGTTTAGTTAAAAATAGAGCCATATCTGATAATATTCTCCTCGCTCAAGAGCTGGTTCATGACATTGATGTTTCTTCCAGAGGAGGTAATATGCTTTTCAAACTGGACATCTCTATAGCCTTTGACAACCTCTCATTTCCTTTTCCAAATCTTGCATTTGTTTGGTTTCTCGATCATTTTATCCTTATAAAAGTTGTATCACTAACATCGATTTTCTATCATTTTAAATGGTGAGTCCCTTGGTTTCTTTTCTTGAGCCATGGTTTTGCGTCAAAACCCCTTTCTCCTTCTCTTTTTATCATTCTTTGAATATCTTTCGAGATGCCTCAATGACCTTTTCATCAAAAAACTTAACATGGTTTTTAAAACTCATGGTGGTTTCCCTGTTTCTCATCTTAGCTTTGCGAGATGATTTTATAATCTTAATGCCTCCCTTCAACATGTTAAAATATTAAGAATCTCTTAAATGATTTTGGCAGAGTTAGTGGTCTCTTCCTTAATGACAAAAAATGTTGCTTTATTCCCTCAGCTAAGATTCCTCCTAATAGATTAAATCAAATCTCCATAATTACTAATTTTAAGCAAAGTCAACTTCCCATTAATTACCTCGGGGCTCCGCTTTTTAAAGGCCAGAAAAGATCTCATCTTTTTGATGACCTTATTCAAAAAATTTCTAATAAAATATCGGTTTGGGAATTTCATTTACTCTCTTTGGTGGTAGGCAAACCTTGATTAGAGCACTCTTAATTCCTTGCCTTTATATCTCATCAAACCATTGTCCGACCATCTCTAGCATCAGCAATTGGCGTCTCTTAAATAAATTTTTACGGGGCTCATACCTCTTCTAAAAAAATGCATTGGACCTCTTGGTTTAAAAGTTATGGCACTTTTGACGAAGGGGGTCTTGGTTGTAAATCCATAAAAGAAGCTATCAATGCCTTTTCCTATAAACTCTGGTGGAATTTTAGGAGTAATCACAGTCTCTGGGCTAATTTCATGACTATTAAATATTGCCAGGGTAAGCACCCCCTCATTTGTCCCTTTAAGCCGGGTGACCCCCCTGTGTGGAAAAGACTTTGTTCTGTCAAATGGGATGCCGAATCCCTAATTTTTTGGGGCATCAACTCTGGTGCCTCATTCTTTTGGCAAGATAACTGGAGTGGTTGTGGTTCCATGGATGACTTACTCTACACCCACTCCACTTCCACTATTAGAGTAAACTCTTTCTGGTATAACAATAAGTGGAACAATAGTAAGCTTGCTAATTTTATCCCTTCTACTTTCTGGAATATGGTTACTACTATTCCTATCACTCCTCAAAATCCTCAAAATCAAGATCATATTCTCTTTAAGCTCTCTCATAATGGTGATTTCAACCTCAAAAATGTGTGGTTCCATATTAAAGATACTCATGATTCCTCCTATGTATTCTCTAAACTTTGGAATAATAATATACCTATTTCTTATTCTGTTCTTACTTGGCATACTCTAAAAAATTTTATCCCTGTTGATTCCTTGTTGTGGGGTAAAGAGTTCCATATACCCTCTAAATATCAATGTTGTTTTCATATTGAGAATGTTAATCATGTCTTTGTTAATGGGGTCATTGCTTCTAAACTTTGGATTTGGTATGATGGTCTTTTTAACACTGTAAATTTCAATGTCTCTCTTACTTTATATCAACTTCTTGAAATTTATTTTGATAATACTATTAAAGGTCACATTAAAGTTATCATTGCTATCACTCTTATGGTTCATATGGATGGACGAAAATGATCGTGGGATTCCTATGAACCATGTGAGGATTATTGCTAGAACTAAAAACAAAATTTGTGACTTGTTTAAAGCCAATCTCATTCATCACAAACATTTCAAAGGCTGTAAATTTGTGGCCAATAAACTGGGCATAAATTTACCGGATCAACCTTCCTATCGAAATGACAAGATTATCTACTGGAAAAAAATCTCTTGATCATATTATTAAAATCAATCGATGGCTCTCTCATAATGGCTCACGGTTGTGGTGGCATTTTTTCTAAGGGTATAGTCCTATGTGCTTTTGCTTATCCCCTTATTTCACCTTGTTCCTTTTATGAACTTATGGCAGTCTTCAAAGCTCTTGAGATTTGTCTCCAAAATGGCTGGATCAATATTTGGATCGAGGTGGATGTTGCTCTCTTGATTGATCTCTTGACTTATTGGGCGGCGACCTTGGTGTACTACCTCCTCAAGCAAACTAGATCTCTTCTTTCCCAACTGAATTTTAACATCACTCATGTTTGGCGTGAAGGAAATGCTTGTGCTGACTACCTTGCCAACCTGGGTGCCAGATTCAATGGTATCATCTTCTTTGATCAACACACCTTACCCAAACACTTGCGTGGGCTAGTTAACTTGGACAATTCTGGGTTACCTTATCTCAGAACTTAATCCAATCTTTAGATGTTTTCTGTCCATTTGTCTTTTTTCTATTTGCTTTTTTATCTTTTGGTTCTTTGTTCCTTTTTGTACCTTTTGTGGATGTTTCACACAGAGGATATTAGTGTCATGCTTTGGTGTTTTAATAGCTCCTCCTTCATTTGGAGGCTCGCTTCTTTTGGCATTTACATTTATAACAGGCTGCTGTTGAGCTATGTGCATATGGATATTCAACATAGGAATTATGTTGAGCTATGTGTCAGTTGATATTGGTTTTATATCCCCAATCCTACTTGGGTTTCTTATACCAATGCTGGCTGCATTCCTAATCCTAGGAGGCTTAATCATTGCTGGATGGAGATTTTTATTTTTATGGGTTTAGCTACTCCCTTGTGGGGGGTTTCCTTCTTTTCTCCCACCTGCTATGGCTATTTTTTGCAGGTTCTCTTACTTCTGTGACCTCCTACACCTTATGTGACCTAATATTGGAGTACTTAGATATTACTTCTATCATTATATGCTTCTTTCACTTTGCTTGGGTGGACTCGGGCATTACTGCTATTTCTTTTTGCTTGTTTATTTTTTTGTCTGGATGGAGTTTATTATAGTTTATATTTTACTTTACCGGAGATCCTTTGGATGTTTAGAGATTGGGGCTTTGGTCAAGTTCTTTTTCTCTTGTCGAAGATTAATTATTTTTTGCTGGTTATTTTCTCACATTTCCTGCAGGAATGGTTTTTCTTGTTGGCCTCTCTTTTTAGTTTTTACTGTGTTTACCCCTTTTCTCTATTTTTCTTTTCTGGCTTTTTTGCTTGGGATCTTGGTCTTCCCTGGTTGTTTTCACTCTTTATGCTATGATGGGAACATGCAAATCTTGAAGATCATTCTCCTGTTCTGCTTAAATTTAATCAATGGTTTATCTTATATGCATAACTTGGTTATTGGCCAACCTATTGGTTATTACTGTCACTATCCTTGGCATTACTGGGTTAATGTGATTAAGCAACCTGCTACTAAACTATTTGCTCTGAATGTGTCTTAACAGATTGGTTTGTGGTGGGGAGCTGCTCATTACCTATCCCTCCCTATCTGCTACCTTTTCCTCATCCCTACTAGTTTTGCTTGATTGAGTTGGGGTTTTGGTGACTTTCTTGGCACTTGCAGCTTAATTATTTTAATCCAATGTTGGACTGCTATTGAGCACCAATTGGTTGCAACTTTCCTTATTGCTGCTATTTTGCTGTTTGTGATATCCCATGTCTACTCTAATATCTCTTTGCATGAATGGAATTGTGTTATTCATTTCAATGTTAGTCATTGGCTTTTTGGGTACTCTTTTTAGATTACTATTTTGTGAATTATGGTTGTTTTTTGATTCACGATCTCCCAACTATTTGTACTACTATCAGCTGGGCTGTGTTTTATCACACATGCTGTTGCTGTGTTCTTCCTGTATCTATTTCCCATAGTCAGATTTGTTCTTTTTTATTATGGGATCCATCTTATATTCTGTCAACTCTTAATGGCATATCCTTAACTTGTTGATAACTTCTCTCTTATTTGTTGGTGATATGGCACCTTGAGGCTCTTGTCAATCTTGCTATTTACGGTCTTGTTTTCCGGGCTCGGTTTGGAGTTACTCAATGGATCATCATCTGCATTCTTGACGTTGTAGGTAATTCATTTACTCGGTGGGAATTCCTTGAACTCATACATTATCTGCTTTATACCCTTTTTATTAATATTTGCTTTCTCTAATGGGTGTATTAAGCGTAACAATGTCCCCATTTTGATTTTTGGATTCTTTCCTTGCCCACAAGATGCTAACATCTGGAATCTTTGTCTTCCTTCTTTGTTGTTTCTCTCCTGTGCTATGATGGGAACATGCAATACTTAAAGATCTTTTTTTTTTTGCTGGATGTTAATCAATGGTTTATCTTATATGCATAATTGGGTTATTGGCCAACCTCTTATTATTGTCATTATTCTTGGCGAGTTGGATTGGTGACTAAGCATCATTCTTGTCGATTTCTCGAATATCACTTACTTGGATTGGCTTGTGGTGGGTGTTATTCATTATCTATCCCTCACTTTCTTTATATATGTTTTTTGGGTGGCCTCTTGGCGACTTATTGTTACTTGCCATGTTTGTTGGTGGATTAACTCTCTTCATCTTTGTCTGGGGTTTTGGTTTATTTTTTGTTCATGCTCTATTGAAGTTCTTGATTGCTTGGTGGACTTTGCTTTGAACCTTATTGGTTTATTATATGCTTATCATCATTTCATTGGTCTATCTTATCTTCTTGTTATTTTCATCCTTTTTTGATAAACTTGCATCATTGCCTTGTTTATATTGGTTGGGTAGCATTATGGCATCTTGTTGGTTTTTTGTTGTTTTGATTGTTTCTTATCTTGGAGATTTCTGCCTTGGTTTTTCAGGACACCTATGTTGGCTCCATCTTTGTTGGTTATAAGTTTGAGGGTCTATGTTGACAAATATTTGACCTTCTTGTTGATGGTGATGGTTTTGGTGATTTCTATCGAGTTCTTTGCCTTGAATAACATCTATTTGGTTATTAACTACTATCATATCTACTGATTGAGAGGTTTTATGGCCAACTTGCGCCCTTTCCCTTGATGTTGTTGTCTTCTGTGTCTTGGTTTATTGCCTTTATCTCCCTATTTTTTTTTGGATTCTAATAAATACTCAATCCTCTTGTTCATTTTTTTTTTGTGTTCCATTGTTGCACTATTTTGCTAGTTGGTTTTCTAAATGCCCATGTCGTTTTGCATGCTATTCATCTCCTATTGTGATCTACACTGCATTGTCTATTCATCTCGCATTAGGTTTGCAGCTTTATGCATGCTATTCTGAAGAGTGGTATTATGGCTAGCTTTCGCCTTGTTCTCTTGGTTATTTGTTGAGTTGGATTATCAATTTTGGCCTCGCTATGGAGTCAGAGCTCTAATTGTCTTACTTGGTGCTATTTTTTTGGTTGGTTATCCCATTTCTGTTTGAGCTATGTTGCTTTTCTTTACAATTGTTTTTCTCCAATTACTGATATGGATATTAAAAAGGAGGTTGTTTCCTGCCCTGAAAGTTCCATTTATATATCATATGATTGGGAAGGTGTTAATTATAAGCTCATTGACTTGATTAGGTGATTTCGAAAGTTGTCTCATCTGCTTTTTCTTGTGGAGGGATTATATCGGTTTGCTTTATTATTTGGATATCCTTTCATGAGGCTCGCTAAGATGACTAATTCTCTTATGTTTATATTCTCTCTATGACTATATTGATGATACTTTTCTTGAATGGGACACCTTATCATTCGCCTCTTTGCAATTTCCTCTATTTTAGATATGATTTTGTTTAGGATTACAGTAATAAAGCTCACAAGACTATCAACAAGGGTGTTACTCTTGTTTGTTGATATGATGGTGATGATTTCACTCTCTTTGGTTTGGTAGACTCATGTGATGTAACCCTTCTGAAGTTTGGATGCCCATATTATCCCTCACTTGGTGTGACTGACCGAGCCTTCTATCAAATTTCCTTACTATCACTCTCACATATTGTTTCATTTATCACTTTGTCTCTATCTTTTAAATGTCCTAATCTCTCTCTCATTGTAATTTTGGTGATTCTCTTTGTCTCTTACAGTTTGCTCCATATTAAAATTGTTCTAACCCAATATATAAACCAAATTCCTCCAAAACTAATTTAATTTATCCTAATAATTCTAAACTTTGTAAAAACCTTAAAAAATAAAAAATAAAAAAATAAACTTAATTCAATAAAAAAAAAAACAAACTAAAAAAAATAAATTCAAAAAATCTATAAAAAAAATAAAAATAAATTTAAACCAAAAAATAAAAAAAAAAATAATAATAAAAATAAAAAAAATAAAAAATAAAAATAAAATCTAAAAAAATAAATGTAAACTAAAATAAAAAAATAAACCAAAAAAAAACTAAATAAAAAAATAAACTAAACCTAAAAATAAAATAAAATAAATTAAATATAAATTTACTAAACCTAAACTAAATAAAATCCTAAAATTAAACCTAAAAAAATAAACTAAACTAAAAATAAACTTAAAATTTAAACAAAAAACCTAAACTAAATATCTAAAATAAATAAACCTAATAAAAAATAATAAACCTAAAACTTAATCTTCCTAGCTTATTATGTTAATCATCTTGTCTCTTTGATTGCTTTAATGTCTTCTTTGCTATGTACTTAGATGGGATTTACTCCTATAAAATACTAGTAGTTTACCTTTAAACCTTGTAACCCTAATAAAATACCCCCACATGGGGTTTCCCTAAAAAAAAAAAAATCCTAAACCTTAAACCCTAAAAAAAAAAAAAACCAAAACCTAAACTAAATAAAACCTAAAAATGAAATAAATAAATAAACCTAAACCTAAATAAAATAAAAAATAAAATGAAATAAAAGCCAAAACTAAAACCTAAACCTAAACCTAAAAATAAAATAAAATAAATTAATATAAATAAATTAAAATAAAATCAATAGTAACCTAAACTAAACTTAAAAGTAAAATAAATCTAAGAATAAAAAACCTATAGAAAATTAAAAATAATGTAAAATTAAAATCAAATAAACCTAAAATAAATCTAAAATAAATTAAAATAACTACTAAATAAAAAGATAAACCTAAAAAATAAACCTAAAATTAAAACCTAAACCCTAAACTAAAAAAAGCCTAAACCTAAAATAAAAATAAAATAAACAAAATAAAATAAACAAAACCTAAATTAAAAGAAAGTAAACTAAAATAAATAAAACTTAAACCTAAACTTAAAGTAAACTAAACCTAAACCTAAACCTAAACTAAATAAAATAAAATAAACTAATCATAAACCTAAACTAAAATAAAATAAATTAAACTAAAAATAAACCTAAATAAAAAAACCTAAAAAAAATTAAATAAAAACTTAAACCTAAATAAAATAAAAAAATGAATAAATAGAAAATAAGCTACTAAATACTAAAAAAGAATAAACTAAACTAAATAAAATAAATAAACATAAATAAAATTTAAAATAAAATAAACAAAGATAAATAAAAATAAACTAAATTAACTAAATTAAACCTGGTTTGTAATTAAAAATCCTAAATCTTAAGCTAACTAAACCTAAACTATCATAAACCATAACCCTCTCCACTACCTATATAAACTATGACCACACCCTAAACCATAAAATCTAAACCCCAACCCTAAACCCTAAAGTAACTAAATAAATTAAAAATAAACCTAAACCCTAATAAACTACATAAACTAAACCATGAATGAGAACCACGGCAAGAACATTCTGTCAGGAGTCTAGATATTACGGTGGAATAAAGAGGCCTTGATGGTGGGGGATAGGTCTTGGTGGATATGGAGGTGGTGGTCGGAGCAGTGGTGGTCAAGGAGACGGGAGGAGCGATTGAAGGTTACAGCCGTGGTGGTGGCGGAGGGAGAGTTCAGGGATATGATGGTGCATCTCGCTACTCGAGAAGCGGGGTGGTTCTGATGGGAACTAGAGAAATTGAAGAACGGTTGATCCGATTTGCTACTTATGGAACTGTGTCTTTACATTAGAGATAGTTCTAATTATCTGGGGTTTTTGATTTGCTCTATGCGTGCTCATTTTTTATCTATGTCATCGCTTCTGTCTTAGAAAACTTGGTGTGTTACTTGTTTGATGAAATTGAAAAGAAGAAATGTTGAATATGAATTTATTCTATGTTAAAAAAACCAAATCCTTAAACCCTAAACTAAAACCTAAAACCTAACCCTAAAACCTAAATCTAAACCTTAAAATCCTAAATACCCAAACTAGCCTTAAACTACCCAAAAAACTCTCAAACTTAAACCCTAAACTAAGCCCAAACATTAAACCATAAAAAGCTAAAAACCCAAATCTAAACTAAATAAAACTAAAAATAAAATAAAAACTTAAAAAATAAACTAAAATAGAAAACCTAAACTAAAATATACAAACTTAAAATGAATAAATTAAATAAAATAAAAATAAAATAAACTTCTATATTAAATAATCTTAATAAACCAAACCTCATTTGCTTTTTTTTAAAACCTAAACCCTAGGCACTAAATGGTGATCCTGGATCTTGACTGTCTACAACCACTGCAACCCTGACCCTGGGCCATGAGCCCTACCACACTGGGCCTGACCTGACCTACCCTGCCCTGACCTGATCCACCCTGGGCCCTAGGCCCTGATATGACCCCACCTAGGCCCTGGGCACTCAACCACCCTTCTCTACTGACTGATGAGCCACTTAAGCTCACAGGCCCTGGCCTAAAACCGGCACTAAGCGTGAGTGCTGGGCCACTGACCCTAACCACTGACCTACACCATGACCCTATCTGGATCCTGAGCCAGGCACTGAGCCACAGGCACAGTAAATAAGCTGAGCTTAAGACCTAAGATAATAAATAAAAAAAAAACCTAAACTTAAATAAAATAAATAAAGCTAAAATAAGATATGAAAACTAGTAAACTAAAATAACACCAAGAATCAAACCTCAATAAATAAAACTAAACATAAAATAAAATCAAATAAACCTAAAATAAAAATATAAACTAAATAAAACTTAAACCTAAAATAAAAAATAATAAACTAAAAAATAAATAAAAATAAAACATAAACCATAAACTATAAAATCAGACCTAAAATAAAATAAAATAAATAAAATAAAATAAACTAAATTAAAATAAAATTTAAACTAAAATAAATAAACCTAAACCTAAACTTAAAATAAACTAAACCCTAAACATAAACTAAATAAAATAAAAGAATATTAAAATAAACTTAAACTTAAACTAAAAACTAAAACCTAAAAATAAAACCTAAAATAAAAACTTGAAACCTAAACGTAAGAAAATAAAAAAAAAAAACCTAAACCTAAAAATAAAATAAAAATAAAACTCAACTAAAAAATAAACCTAAACCTAAACCTAAATTTAAAAAATAAACTAAAATAGAAAACCTAAACTAAATAAATAAAAAAATAAATAAGCTAAACTAATTGAAATTAAAATAAACCTAAAGAAAATAAAATACTAAGCTAAAAAAAAAACCTAAACTAAACCAAAGCCTAAACCTAAACCCAAATCCTAAAAAACCTAAACCCTAAACCACAAGCCAAACCCTAAACAAGAACATAAACCTTAAACTCTGTGCTCTGGACCCTGGACCCTGAACCAAACCCTAAACCCTAAACCTCAGACCCTAGGCTGAGCTTAATGTAACTAAATAAATTAAAAATAAACCTAAACTAAACTAAACCCTAAACCCTAAAACACAAAAATTAAACCTAAACTTAATATAACCTAAAATAAATAAAAAAAAACTAAACCTAAACTTAAAAATAAAATAAAATAAAGCTAAAATAAAATAAATAAAAATCTAAAGTAAACTAAAAAATAACATAAACCGAAGAATCAAAAACCTCAATAAAATAAAAACTAAACATAAAATAAAAATCAAATAAACCTAAAATAAAAAATAAAAACTAAATAAAAACTTAAACCTAAAAAATAAACATAAAAATAACTAAAAAATAAAACATAAACCATAAACTATAAAAAATTAGAAACCTAAAATAAAAATAAAATAAATAAAATAAAATAAACCTAAATTAAAATAAGCTAAACTAAAATAAATAAAACCTAAACCTAAACTTAAAATAAACTAAACCTAAACCTAAACATAAACTAAATAAAATAAAAGAATATTAAAATAAACTTAAACTTAAACTAAAAACTAAAACCTAAAAATAAAAACTTGAAACCTAAATGTAAGAAAATTAAAAAAAACCTAAACCTAAAAATAAAATAAAAATAAAACTCAACTAAAAAATAAACCTAAACCTAAACCTAAATTTAAAAAAATAAACTAAACAAAACCTAAACTAAATAAATAAACCTAAAATAAATAAAGCTAAACTAATTGAAATTAAAATAAACCTAAATTAAAATAAAATTAGTAAACTAAAATAAATAAAATATACTAAATGAGCTAAACTTAGCGGCTGCTTATTAAAAAAAAAACTTACCATCCTAAACTCTAAACCCTAAACCCTAAGCTCAAAACCCTAACCTGACCCTAAACCTTAAATCCTAAATTTTAAATCCTAAAATCCTAAACTCTAAACCCACAAACAACCTAGAACATACCAAAAAACCTTACTCTGGACCCTGGACCATAACACCCTAAACCCTAAACCTCAAACCCTAAACTGAAACTTAATGTAACTAAATAAATTAAAAAATAAACCTAAACCTAAACCTAAACCCTGAATGAAGAACATGAGATCCTTGTCACCAAGCTCAATCTGCAGGTGGTGGAGGTAGGCGAAGCGATGGTTACTATAGTGGTGGTGGGGATATGGAGGAGGCTGATATGGAGGTGGTTGGGCAGTTGTGGTTATGGATGCATGTGGAGTAGGTTACAAGGTGGTGAGGAGAAATGAGTGATGGTGGATCCAACTACTTGAGAGGCCGAGGTGGTTCTAATAGAAATAAGAGAAATAGAAGAATGATCGCAGGATATGATGGTGGATTTGGTGCTTATGGAGCTGTGTCCTTATAGTAGAGACGATTCTAGTTATCTAGGGTTTTTTGTTTGCTCCATGTATGCTCATTTTTTATCTATGTCCCCACTTATGTCATAAAAAACTTGGTGTGTTACTTGTTTGATGAAATAAAAAAGAAGAAATGTTGAATCTCAATTTGTTCTCTGTTAAAAAAAATAAGAAAACAACAAAAACCCTAAATCCTAAACTAAAACCTGAGCTCTAAACCTAAAACCTAAACCCTAAACCTTAAACCCAAAATTCTAAATCTTAAACCTTAAAACTAAAACACTAAACCCTAAACCCTAATCCCTAAACCCTAAACCCTAAACAAACCCTAAAGCTTTAACCTTAAAAAGCTAAAACCTAAACCTAAACTAAATAAAACTTAAAAATAAAATTAATAAATAAACCTAAACCAAAATAAAATAAAATAAAATAAAATAACTAAAATATAAACTAAAACCCTAAACTAAAAAAACCACAAACCTAAAATAAATAAAAAAATCAGCCTAAACCTAAAATAAACTAAACCTAAACCTAAACCTAAACTAAATAAAATAAAATAAACTAAAAATAAAACTAAACCTAAACTAAAAAATAAAACTTGAAAATGAACCTAAAATAAAAGCCTAAAACCTAAACCTAAAAAAATAAATAGAAACCTAAACCTAAACCTAAACCTAAAATTAAAAAATAAAACTTAAACCTAAAAATTAAAAAATAAAAAATTTATACTAAAAAAATAAACTAAAATAAGAAACTTAATCTGAAATAATTAAAAATAAAATAAATAAACTAAACAAATTAAAAATAAAAATACACCTAAATCAAATTAAAAAAATAAAATAAACTAAAATAAATATAAAAATAAACTAAATAAAGTTAAACCTACTAGTTTATTTAATTTAAAAATAATAATTCAAAAAAACCCTAACCCTAAACCCTAAACTCTAAAACAACAAACTACCCATGCCCCAATCCTAAACCTAAACCCTTAAACTAACCCAACCCAAAGCAAACCACCCTAAACATACAGCCACAACCCTAAACCCTAAACTTACACAACCAGACCACAAAACCAAAAAGCCCTTAACCTTAAACCCTAAACCCTAAATCCTAAACGCTAAACCCTAATCCCTAAACTAACCCTAAACACTAAACCCTAAATCCTAAACCCTAAACCATGAACCCTAAACCCTAATCCCTAAACCTAGCCCTAACCATAAACCCAAAACTTTAAACCTTAAATCGTTAATCCCTAAACTCTAAACTTACCCTAAACCCTAAAACCTAATAAACTAAAATCTAAACCTAAACCCTAAGAATGAGCAGAACCTTGATGGTAGGAACATCACCGTCAACCAGGCTCAGTCTAGATATGATGGTGGAGGCGAAGGGGGATGCTATGATTATTGTAGTGGTGGTGGGGGATTTGGAGGTGCTGGTGGATATGGAAGTGGTGGTTGCAGTAATGGTGGTTATTGAGGCAAGAGGAGTGACGGAGGTTACAATCGTGGTGGTGGTGGAGGGACAGATTAGGGATATGATGGTAGAACCCACTACTCGAGAGGTCGGGGTGGTTCTAATGGGAACTGGAGAAATTGAAGAACAGTCGATCCGAGCTGTTGCCTATGGAACATTGTATTAATAGTAGAGACTGTTCTAGTTATCTAGGGTTTTTGATTTGCTATATGCGTGCTCATTTTTTATCTATGTTATCACTTGTGTCTCAAAAAACTTGGTGTGTTACTTGGTTGATGAAATCGAAAAGAAAAAATGTTGAATATGAATTTGTTATCTATTAAAAAAAACTAAACTTAAACCTGAAAATAAACCTAAAATAAAACCTAAAATAAAAACCTAAAATCGAAACCTAAAAAAATAAAATATGAACTTAAACGTAAACCTAAAAATAAATGATAATACCTAAACTTAAAAAATAAAATACAAATAAAACTAAACAAAAATAAACTAAACTAAACTAAACCTAATAAATGAACTAAAATAAAAAACCTAAACTAAAATAAATAAACCTAAAATAAATAAACTAAACTAAATAAAAATTAAAAATAAAATAAACTAAAAAATCCTAAACCTTATAGATTCCTTAATTTAAAAAAAAATAAATAAATAAATAAAAAATAACCCTAACCCTAAACCCTAAACCAATAACCCTAAATCCAAAATCATAAAGCCTAAATCCCTAAACCTAAACCCTAAACCCTTAAAGTAACCCTAAACCCTACAGAGCCCTAAGACCTGTAACCCTACCCTAAACCCTGGCTAACCCTAAACCTAAAACCAAAACTAACCTAAACTAAATGAACAAAATAAAATTCAAAACATAATCCAAGATAAATAAAATAAAACATATAAACCTTAACCTAAACCACACAAAGAAATAAAATAATTAATAAAAAACTAAAATAAAATAAATAAAAACCTAAACTAAACTAAAAAAATTAAAAAAACCAAAATAAAATAAAATCAAAACAAAAAATAAAAATAAAAATAATAAAAACTTAATAAAAACCTAAACCTAAAAAAACAAATAAATATAACTAAAAAACCTAAAAATAAACTAAACGCCTAAACTAAATAATATAAAATAAACTAAAAGTAAACCTAAACTTAAACTAAAAAATAACACCAAAAAATAAACCAAAATAAAAACCTAAAACCTAAACAAAAAAAATAAACTAAAAACCTAAACCTAATCTTAAACTAAAAAAATAAAACCTAAACCCAAAAAATAAAATTAAAAATAAATATAAACTAAAAAATAAACCTAATCATATACCTAAAATTAGAAAATAAATTAAAATAAAGCAACTTGAACTAAATAAACTAAACTAAATAAACATAAAAATAAAGCTAAATAAAAATAAAAATGAAATAAGCTAAAAAAAAAAATAAAACCCTAAACCCTAAATCCTAAAACTAATCCTAAGTTCTAAACTCTAGACCCTAAACCCTAAATTAACCCTAGACCCTAAACCCTAAACCCAAAATCCTAAAACCTAAACACTAAACCTGATCCCTAACCATAAACCCTAAACACTAAACTAACCCTAGACCCTAAAACTTAATAAACCTAAACCTAAACCTAAACCTTAAGAATGGGCAGGACCTTGACGATGGAATATCACCGTCAACAAGGCTCACTCTAGATTTGGTGGTTGAGGCAAAGACGGAGGCGGCAGTTATCGTAGTAGTAGTGGGGGATTTGGAGGTGCTGGTGGATATGGAGGTGGTGGTCGGAGCAGTGGTGGTTATGGAGGCGGGAAAAGAAATAGAGGTTACAACCATCGTGGTTCCGGTGGGAGAGATCAGGGATATGATGGTGGATCATGCTACTCGAGAGGTTGGGGTGGTTCTGATGGGAACTAGAGAAACTGAAGAACGGTAGATCTGAGCTACTGCATATGGAACTATGTCTTTATAGTAAAGATGGTTCTAGTTATCTAAGGTTTGTTATTTTCTCTATGCGTGGTCATTTTTATCTATATCATCGCTTGTCTCTTAGAGAACTTGGTGTGTTACTTGGTTAAGAAATTGAAAAAAAGTAATGTTGAATCAAAATTTGTTCTCTATTAAGAAAAAACCAAAAACTAAACCACTAAAACTTGAACCCCCCAAACCTAACCATCCTAAATCCCCTAAAATTAAAAAATAAATAAATAAAGCTTTAACCCTAAACCCTCAAACCACTAAACCAAACCCACACTCCTTAAACCCTAAACCCTACCTAAAAACCCAAACCCTAAACCCCAAACCCTCCTAAACCCACAAAGCCTAAACCTAAACCTAAACTAAACCCAAACTGACCCAAAGCCACCCCACCCTGACCTTGCATGCTAAAATCTAAAACCTCTAAAATAAAATCTAAAAAATAAATTAAAACCTATACCTAAATAAAATAAAATAAAGAAAATCTAAACTAAAACCTAAACCTAAAACAAAAATAAAATAAAATAAAAAATAAAAGTAAACTAAAATAAAATAAATAAAAACCTAAACTAAACTAAAAAATATAATAAACCTAAGAATAAAAATCTTAAATAAATTAAAAACCAAACCTAAAATAAAACTAAAATAAACCTAAAATAAAATAAAATTAAAACTAAATAAAACCTAAACCAAAAAATAAACTTAGAAATAAAACCTAAAAATAAATAAAAAATAAAACCTTAACCCTAAATTAAAAAAAACTAAACCTAAAATAAAAATAAAATTAAAAAAAAATAAAGACCTAAACCTAAACTTAAATAAATAAAATAGAAACTTAAACCTAAAATAAACTAAACCTTAACCAAAAGCTAAACCCTAAATAAACCTAAACCTAAACTAGAAAATAAAACCTAAAAATAAACCTAAAATAAAAAGCCTAAAACCTAAACCTAAAAAAGAAATGTAAACCTAAACCTAAAAATAAAAAATAAAACCTAAACAATAAGGAATAAAATAAAAATAAAACTCAACTAAAAGATAAACCTAAACTAAAACCTAAACCTAAAAAAATAAACTAAAATAAAAACCCTAAACTAAAAATAAATAAAGCTAAAGTAAGAAACTAAACTAAATTAAAAAATAAATTAAATTAAAATAAATAAAAAATAAACTAAATAAACATAAACCTACTAGTTTACTTAATTTTTTTGTTTTAAAAAAAACCCTAAACCCTAAAATGTAAATAATAAAACTAACCCTAATCCCTAAACCTAAAACCCTAAGCCTTCAACCCTAAACTAACCCTAAACCCTAAACCCAAAATCATTGACCTTAAATCCTAAACTAACCCTAAACCCAAAACCTAAGCCCAAAACCCTATCCCCTAAACCCTAAACCATAAAGCCTAAAAGCATAAACCCTAAAACCCTAAACGCTAAATTCCAAACCTCGGTTGAGATAATTTTTATGAAAGGTGATCTTAAAGAAGTCAACAAAGAGGTTGTGAAATACAAAGTTTGTGATCTTACTCATGTTGGTCTTGTTGCACCTATTGATGTTATGGTTTCTCCAGGCAACTATAGTCTGGATCCTTCACAGACTTCTTTCTTCCAGGTTCTCAACATCCTAACTAAGATTAACAAGGGTACTGTTTAAATTATCACCCTGGTTGAGCTGATTAAAATAGGCAATAATGTGGGATCTTCATAGGCTACTCTCCCGCTAAGCTAGGGATTAGGCCATTCTCTTATGGCCTTATCGTCTAATCTATGTATGATGATGGCCCCAGGTTTAGTCTTGAGGAGCTTGACCTCATTAAAGATGAACTCATCAAGAAGTTTTCGATAGGCCTTTCAATGATCACTTCTTTCTCATTGTCCCTCTCTTTTCCCACCCTTGCTGCAGCACCTCACATTTTCATCAACGCTTACAAGAATGTCCTCATCATCATGACTGCCACTGATTACACATACCTGCAACCTAAGAAGGTTAAGGATTATTTGAAGGATCCTAGTAAATTTAATGTTGCTACTACACGATGTTTTACTCGATCTTCTTTGTTCTAGCCTGAGTGGAAGAGAAGAAGGAAGAGCCTGCTAAAGAATCTGATGATGATATGGGCTTCAGCTGGTTCGACTAAGCTTTGTTGGCCTTCTATAAAATCAAATTTTATTGTCTCTGGGAGTTAAAAATTTTTCTGAAATACTATTTTCGTTAATTTTTTAATTGCATTTTTATTTTATCTTATTTTATTAGTTGTTAGAGGGTAATGTCTTGTTTGAATTGGCAATTTCTTATTTGTTATGAAATCATTTGATTTTTAAATAAAAAAACCTTAAACACTAAACCCTAAAGCCTAACTATAAACCCTAAACCCCAAACCCTAAACCTAAATAGAATCTAACTAAATAAATTAAAAAATAAACCTAAACCTTAAAACCTAATAAACCTTGATGACCGGAACATCATCGTAAACCAGGATCAATCTAGATCTAGCGGAGGGGGCAAAGGCAGAGGCGATGGTTATCATAGTGGTTGTGGGTGATCTGGAGATAATGGTGGATATGGAGGTGGTGGTTGGAGCAGTGGTGGTTATGGAGGCGGGAGGAGCAACGAAGGTTACAGCCGTGGTGGTGGCGGAGGGAGAGATCTGGGATATGATGGTGGATCCCGCTACTTGAGAGGCCAGGGTGGTTTTGATGGGAACTGGAGAAACCAAAGAACAACTGATCCGATCTACCACTTATGGAATTATCTTTATAGAGGAGATGGTCCTAGTTATATAGAGTTTTTCATTTGTTCTATGCGTCCTCATGTTTTATTCATGTCATTGCTTCTGTCTTAGAAAACATGGTGTGTTACTTTTTTGATGAAATCGAAAAGAAGAAATGTTGAATCTGAATTTGTTCTTTGTTAAAAAAAACCAAAAACCCTAAACTAAAACCTGAACCCTAAACCTAAAACCTAACCATAACCCTAAACCCTAAAAACCTTAAACCCGAAACCCTAAATGCTAAACCCTAAACCCTAAACTTTAAACCATAAAACCTAAACCCTAAACCCTAAACCATTAACCCTAACCCTAAACCCTAAACCCCAAACCCTAAACACTAAACCCTAAGCCCTCAACTAACCCTAAACCCTAAAATGTAAACCCTAAATCCTAAAAAGCTAAAAACCTATACCTAAATAAAATAGAACCTAAAAATAAAAAATAAAAAAAAACCTTAACATAAAATAAAAATAAAATAAACCTAAACCTAAACAAAAATAAACTAAACTAAAATAAATAAAACTTAAACCTAAAATAAACTAAACCTAAATTTAAACCTAAACCCCAAATAAAATTAAATAAACTAAAAATAAACTTTAACCTAAACTAAAATTAAACCTAAAATAAACCTAAAATAAAACCTAAACCTAATCCTAAAAGATAAAATAAAACCTGATCTAAACCTAAAAATAAAAATAAAACCTAAACATAAAATAAAACTCAACTAAAGAAAGATAAACCTAAACCTAAGTCTAAAATAAACTAAAATAAAACTAAACTAAAATAAATAAACCTAATAAATAAATAAACTAAATAAAATAAAAAAATAAACCTAAATAAAATTAAAATAAAATAAACAAAATAAATTAAGTAAACCTAAACCAAATCGTGAACCTGACCCTGACCCTAAACCCTAAACTAAACCCTAAACTCTAACCTAGACAATCTTAATCCACTAACCTAAATCCAAACATACCCTAAAACACCCTAAGGCCTGACCCTGATCAAACACCTAAAACTGCCCTGAGCCCTACCTCAAACCCTGGGCTCTACCACACAATAAACCATGGGCCAGCCCAGGCCACACACTGAGCCTTGGCCTAAACTGACCCTGACCCTACCACTAAGCATGGCCTAAGACCCTGGGCCCTGGGCCACAGGCCTGAGCCCTGACCTGGGCCACAGACCTGACACCTGGGTGACAAGATGGATTAAAATAAACTAACAATCCAGGCCCTGAAGATCATCTAAACCTGGGCCCTGGGCCTAAACCCTGGGCCTGGGCCCTGGGCTCTGGGCCAACCAACCTCTGAAGACCCTCCATACTGTGCCTCCAACCAAACCAAAAGATGAAAGAATATAAAACTAACCCTGAGCCCCAGGCCCTAAACCCTGGGCATTACCCTAAAACCCTAACCTGGGCCTGGGCCTCCCTGGGCCCTAAACCCTAAACCTGACCCTCTAGGCCATGGGCCCCTGGATCCTAACGTAGCTGACTCCAGGCCTAAACACTAAACCTGGGCCCTGACCTAAACTAAACCTAAAATAAAATAAACTAAACCTAAATAATAATATAATAAATAAAAACCTAAACTAAAAGCTAAACCTAAAAATAAAGTTAAATAAAATAAAAAGATAAAAACTAAATGAAAATAAAATAAATAAAAATCTAAACTAAACTAAAAAAAAAATAAACCTAAAAATAAAAAACCTAAATATAATAAAAACTAAACCTAAAATAAAAATAAAATAAACCTAAAAAAATAAAATAGAAACCAAAACCTAAACTTAAAAAATCAAAAAAATAAAATAAAACTAAAAAATAAACCTAAACCTAAACCCTACAAAACCTTAAGCACTAAACCCAAAAAAATAAACTAAAATAAAAAACCAAAATTAAAATAAATAAACCTAAAATAAATAAACTAAACTAAATAAAAAAAATAAACCTAAATAAAAATAAAAAATAAAATAGACTCAAATAAATAAAAAATAAACTAAATTCACTTAAACCTACTAGTTTACTTATTTTTTTAAAATAAACCTAAACCCTAAACCATAAACCCTAAACCCAAAAAACCCTAAACCCTAAATCCTAAACCGTAAACCCTAAACCCTACAAAACCTTAAGCCCTAAACCCTAAAACTTAAAATAAACCTTAAATTGCTTAGAGCATTGGTGGTTCTAGAGGAGGGAAGAGAGACGAAGGTTACAGTCGTGGTGGTGGTGGAGGAGAGGCTAGGATATGATGGCAGTTCCACTACTTGAGGCGAGGGGTGGTTCGATGGGAACTGAGAAAGCGAAGCAGTCGATCCGATCTATTGCTTATGGAACTATGTTTTTATAGTAGAGATGATTTTAGTTTTCTAAGGTTTTGATTTGCTCTATGCGTGCTCATTTTTTATCTGTTTTGTCGCATTGTGTCTTAGAAAACTTGGTGTGTTACTTGGTTGATGAAATCAAAAGTAGAAATGTTGAATCTTAATTTACTCTCCGTTAAAAAAAAACATAAACCCTAAACTCTAAACTAAAACATAAACCCTAAACCCTAAACCCTAAACCCTAAAAACCTTAAACCCTAAACCCTAAATCCTAAAAACTCTAAGCCATAAACCATCCTTGAACCCTAAACCTTAAGCCGTCCCCTAAAACCTTAAAAGCTAAACCCTAAATCCTAAACCTTAAAACCCTAAATAGTTAACTATTAACCCTAAATCCTAAAACTTATAACCCTAAACCCTAAATATTAAACTCCAACCCCTAAACCCTAAACTAACCCTAAACCCTAAACACTAAACCTTAAAAACCTAAAAACCTAAACCTAAACTAAATAAAACTTTAAAATAAAATAAATAAATAAACCTAAACCTAAATAAAATAATAAATTAAAATAAAATAAAAACCTAAACTTAAACCTAAACCTAAACCTAAAAATAAAATAAAAAATAAAAACTAAACTAAAATAAAATAAATAAAACCCTAAAGTAAACTTAAAAATAAAAAACCAAAATAAAATAAAAACTAAACTTAAAGTAAAAATAAAATAAACCTATCAAAATAAAATAAAAACCTAAACTTAAATCTAAAAATAAAAAATAAAAGCTAAACCTAAAAAATAAAATAAAAATAAAATAAAACTAAAAAATGAACCTAAACCTAAAAAATAAACTAAAATAAAAAAACCAAAACTAAAATAAATAAACTAAACTTAATAAAAATAAAATAAATCTAAATAAAAAATTAAATGGTAAACAAAATAAAATATAAACTAAACTATGGGTTTGCTTAATTTAAAAAAAAACCCTAAATCTAAACCTAAACCTAAAACCCTAAACCTAAATCCTGATCACTATAAAAACCCTAAACCCTAAACCCTAAACCCTAAACCTAAAATCCATCCTCCTTAAATGCAACTAACCTAAACCCTAAACTAAACTCCACCTAAAACCTAAACCTAAACTTTAAATCCTGAGCCACAGGCCTGGGCCCTAAACCCTGGGCCCATGTTTGGGCCTAAACCTAAACAAATCTCCCACTACAAAACTACCCTACCCCAGGCCCTCTAACATTCCAAACTCCTAAATCTTACCACGACCTACTGCACCCTAAATCCAAAACCACACCCTAAACCTAAATAACCCTCCACAGCATAAACACTCACCTTAAAATCATAAAATCTAAATCCCTAAATCTTAAACCCTAAACCCTAACCTTACCTTTAGTCCCAGCCCTAAACCCAACCTAAAGTAACTAAATAAATTAAAAAATAAACCTAAACCAAACCTATAAACATAAACCTTGAATGGGCATAACCGACATGAACATCACCAAGGGCTCACTCTAGATCTAGCGGTGGAGGCAAAAGCAAAGGAGGCGATTATCGCAGTGGTGGTGGGGGATCTCAAGGTGATAGTGGATATGGAGGTGGTGGTCGGAGTAGTGGTAGATATGGAGGCTAGAGGAACGAAGAAGGTTACAACCATGGTGGTGCAATGAGAGAGATCGATTGTATTCGGCTACTAGAAAGGCTAGGATGGTTCTGATTGGAACTAGAGAAACTAAAAAATGGTCGATCCAATCAACTACTTATGGAACTGTGACTTTGCATTAGAGACAGTCGTAGTTATCTAGGGTTTTGATTTGCTCTGTGCGTGCTTATTTTTGGTTTATGTCATCCCTTGTATCTTAGAAAACTAGGTCTATTACTTTGTTGATGGCATTGAAATGAAGAAATGTTGAATCTGAATTTGTTCTATATTAAAGAAGAACTTAAACCTTAAACTCTAAACTAAATCCTGAACCATAAACCTAAAACCTAAACCCTAAACCCTAAAACCCCTAAACCCAACATACCTAAATAATAAACCATAAACCTTTAAACTTAAGCGCTTAACCTTAAACACTAAACCCTAAACCCTAAACCCTAAAATGCTAAAAACGTAAAGTTAAACTAAATAAAACCAAATAATAAATAAAAAAACAAAACTAAAATAAAATAAAAAGAAATAAAATAAAATAAAAACCTAAACTAAGACCTAAACCTAAACCTAAAAAGAAAATAAAAATAAAAAATAAAAAATAAAAAAGCCCCCTAACCTTAAACCCTAAATGCTAAAACTAACCCTAAATCCTAAACCTTAAACCCTAAACCCTAAACCCTAAACCTAAACTTAAATCATAACCCACATAACCTAAACTAAACCATAAACCCCAACACACTAAACCTAAACCACTAAAACCTAAAAACCTAAACTTAAAAATAAAATAAATAAAAAAATCTAAACCTAAATAAAAATAATAATAAAATAATATAATAACATAAATAAAAATCTAAACTTAAACAAAAACCTAGAAATAAAATAAATAAAAATTAAAAATTAAACTAAAGTATATTAAATAAAAACCTAAACTAAACTAAAAAAATAAAAAACCTAAATAAAATGAAAACTAAACCTAAAATAAAAATAAAATAAACATAAAATAAATTAAAATAAAAACTAAATAAAAACCTAAACCTAAAAAATAAACCTAAAAATTAATAAAAAATAAAACCTAAACCCTAAACTAAAAGACAAATTTAAACATAAACTTAATCTAAAATAAATGAAAATAAAATAGATAAAACCTAAACCAAAACCTAAACTAAATAAAATAAAGTAAAGTAAAAATAAA
Organism: Cymbidium sinense; assembly: GCA_021442155.1. Lineage (NCBI taxonomy): Eukaryota > Viridiplantae > Streptophyta > Magnoliopsida > Asparagales > Orchidaceae > Cymbidium > Cymbidium sinense. The sequence goes on from CM038214.1 coordinate 111,641,725, forward strand.
CCTAAACCTAAAGTAAAAAATAAAACCTTAAAACAAACCTCAAATAAAAACTAAAAATTTAAACTTAAGAAAATAAAATAAAAACCTAAACCTAAACTTAAAAATAAACAAAAAACCTAAACCTAAAAAATAAAACAAAAATAAAACTAAACTAGAAAATAAATCTAAACCTTAACCTAAAAAAAAATTAAAATAAACCTAAACTAAAATAAACAAACAAAAATAAATAAATAAATAAATTAATGTTAACAAAAATAGAAAATAAAATAAACTATAATTAAAAATTAACCAAATAAGCAAAATAACCCTACTAGTTTACTTAATTTAAAAAAATTAAGAAATTAAAAAAAAATTAAGAAATAACCCAGACCATAAACCCTAAACCCTAAACCCTAAATCTAACCCTAAATCCATAACCCTAAACCTTAAACTTGAAACCCTAAAACCTAAACCCTAAATCCTAAACCTTAAACCCTAAACCATAAAACCCTTAACCTTAAACCCTAAAAACTACAAACTTAAACCCTAAACCCTAAACCCCAAACCTTAAACACTTATCCCTAAAACCTAAAAACCTAAACCTAAACTAAATAAAACCTACAAATAAAATAAATAAATAAAAACCTAAAACTAAAAAAAATTAAAAAAATAAAATAAAATAAAGCTTAAACTAAAACCTAAACCTAAAACCTAAACTTAAAAAGAAAATAAAATAAAAAATAAACTTTAAGCTAAAACAAAATAAATAAAAACCTAAAATAAACTAAAAAATAAAATACCTAAATAAAATAAAAACTAAATCTAAAATAAAAATAAAATAAACCTAAACCTAAACTAAAATAAACTAAACTCAAATAAATAAAACCTAAACTTAAACCTAAAATAAACTAAAAAACCATAAATAAATAAAATAAAATAAACTAAAATAAACCTTAACCTTTGGTATAAAAAAAACCTAAGCCTAAAATAAAAATTAAAAACCCTAACAAATAAAATAAAAATAAAATTAAACTAAAAAATAACATGAACATAAACCTAAACCTAAAAATAAACTAAAATAAAAATCCTAAACTAAAATTATTAAACCTAAAAAAAATTAAACTAAATAAAAAATAAAAATTTAACCTAAATAAAAATAAAAATTAAACTAAATAAACTAAATAAACCTACTCTTTACTTTTTTTTTTTTAAAAAAGACTAAGCCCTAAACCCTAAATCCTAAACACTAAACCTCCCTAAACTAACCTAAAACCCCAAGCCACCACCCTACCCAAAACCAACCCTAAACCCTAAACTCTAAACCTTGGACCTGTGCCTCCCAACCCTAAAACCCTAATCTTAAACCCTGGACCTAAACCCTCCTAAACCCACAAAACACTAAATCCTAAAGCTAAACCTTAAACCCTAAACCCTAAACCCTATTAACACTTGACAGCAAAAGCCTAAAAAAAGAAAACTAAATGCTAAGCCACTACTAAGACCTCACCTTAAACCCTACCACCACCCTAAACCCAAACCTAAACACTCTAAACTAAAAACTTATAAATAAAATAATTAAAAAGCATAAACTTAAATAAAATAAAAAACTAAACTAAAACCTAAAAATAAAATAAAATAAACTAATAAAAATAAATTAAAATAAATTAAATTAAAACCTAAACTAAATTAAACAAATAAAATAAACCAAAGATTAAAAAACCTAAATAAAATTAAAACTAAATGTATAATAAAAATAAAATAAACCTAAAATAAAATAATATAATAACTAAATAAAAACCTAAACCTAAAAAATAAACCTTAAAATAAAACCTAAAAATAACTAAAAAATAAAACCTAAACCATAAACTAAAAAAATGTAAATCTAAAATAAAAATAAAATAAACCTAAGCTTAAACTAAAATAAACTATACAAAAATAAATATAACCTAAACCTAAACTAAATAATATAAAATAAACTAAAAATAAACCTAAACTAAAAAATAAAACCTAAAAATAAACCTAAAACCTAAACATAGAAAAAAGAACATAAACCTAAACCTAAAAGTAAAATATAAAACTTAAACCTAAAAAATCAAATAAAAATAAAAGTCAACTATAAACTAAACCTAAACCAACATATAAACCTAAAAAATAAACTAAATCTATGCGTGCTCATTTTTTATCTATGTTGTCGATTATTTTTAAGAAAACTTGGTGTGTTACTTGGTTGATGAAATTAAAAGAAGAAATGTTGAATATGAATTTGTTCTCTTTAAAAAAAAACAAATACCCTAAACTTTAAACTAAAACTTGAACCCTAAACCTAAAACTTAAACCTTAAATTGTAAACCCTTAACCCTACAAAACCCTAAACCCTAAACTCTAAACCCTAAACCCTAAACCCTAAAACCCTAAACCCTAAACCCTAAAACCTAAACACTAAACCTTAAACCCTGAATCCTAAAGAAAAAACTCTAAACCCTAAAGCCTAGAAACCTTAAACCCTAAAGCATAAATAATACACCCAAATCCCAAATGATAAACCCTAAACCTTAAACCTAAACTAAACCATAAACCCTAAACCCTCAAAACCATAAACCCTAAATCCTAAGCCCTGAACCCATAACCTTAAACCCTCAACCCTAAAAAACCATAAAACATAAACCTAACTATACCATGAGCTAACTAAACACACCACTACTAAACTAACCCTAAATGCTAAACTCTAAACCCAAACCATAAACTAAACCATAAACCCTAAACCTGATCCTAGAACCCTAAAACCTAATGTGACAAAACACAAAACCCTCCTAAACCCAGGCATTAAACCCTAAATCCAAACCATAAACCCTAAACTCTAAAAGCATAAACCCCAAAATTCTAAACCCTAAGCCCTAAACCCTAACCCTAAACCATTAACCCTAAACCCAAGCCCTAAACCTAAACCTAAAGTAACTAAATAAATTAAAAATTAAACCTAACGCCTAAAACATAATAAAGATAAACCCTAAGAATGGGCAAAACTTTGATGACAGGAACATCACCGTTAACTAGGCTCAGTCTAAATCTAGTAGTGGAGGAAAATGCGAAGGCGATGATTGTCGCAGTGGTGGTGGGGGATCTGAAGGTGCTAGTGGATATGGAGGTGGTGGTCAGAGCAGTAATGGTCATGGAGGCGGGAGGAGTGATAGAGGTTACAGTCGTGGTGGTGGCAAAGGGAGAGATTGGGGACATGATGGTGGATCCCACTACTGGAGAGGTCGGGGTGGTTCTAAGCGGAACTGGAAAAACTAAAGATGGCTAATAAACTAGCCTAAAAGAAATAAACTAAACTAAATAAAAATAAGAAATAAAACTAAACAAAAATAAAAAAATAAAATAAATTAAAATAAATAAAAAATAAACTAAATAAACCTAAACCTACCATTTTACTTAATTTACAAAAAAAACCTAAACCTTCAACCCTAAACTCTAAAACCTAAACCCTAAATCTTAAACATTAAACCTTAAAACCTAAACCCTAAAACTAACCCTAAACCTTAAACCTATAACCCTAAACCTACACTAAACTACCAAAACCATAAACCTAATCCAAAACCCAAAATCCAAAATACTAAACCTCCTGATCATAAACCCTAAACCACCCACCCTAAACCCTAAACCCTCTAAAACCCAAATCTTACCCTAAATCACTGCGCACTGAAACCACTAAACTCCATAAATAACCCCAACTGGTGACCATAAAATGCTGACCTAAATCATAAACCTGGGCTAAACTGACTAACCTGACCTACCCCAAACCCTGATCACTATCCTCCACCCCACCCTAAATCTTAAAACCTAAAACTAAACATAAACTAAATAAACCAATAAAATAAATAAATAAACCTAAACCTGGCTAAAATAAAACCTCTAAAATCTTAAAATGTAATAAATAAAATAAACTAATAAAAATAAATTAAAATAAATAAATAAAACTAAACCTAAACTAAAATAAACATAACAATAAAAAACCTAAATAAAATAAAAACTAAACATAAAATGAAAATAACATAAACTAAAATAAAGTAAAATAGAAAACTAAATGAAAACCTAATCCTAAAAAAACCTTAAAATAAAACCTAAAAATAAATAAAAAGTAAAACCTAAAGCCTAAACTAAAAAAAGTGTTAACCTAAAATAAAAATAAAATAAACAAAATAAAATAATCCTAAACCTAAACTAAAATAAACTAAACTAAAATAAATAAAACCTAAACCTAAGTTAAATAAAATAAAATAAACTAAAAATAAACTTAAACCTAAACTAAAAAGTAGTACCTAAACATAAACCTAAAATAAAAACCTAAAACCTACACTTAAAAAAATGAAATAAAAATGTAAACCTAAACCTAAAATAAAAAAATAAAACCTAAACCTAAAAAATAAAATAGAAATAAAACTCAACTAAAAAGTAAACCTAAACCTAAACCTAAACCTAAAAAATAAACTAAAATAAAAAACCTAAACTAAAATAAATAAACATAAAATAAATAAACTAAACTAAATAAAAATAAAAATATAAACTAAAATAAAAATAAAAATAAAATAAATTTAAAAAAAGAAAAAATAAAATAAACAAAAATAAAGAAAAAATAAACTAAATAAACAAAGTAAACCAAAACCTACTTGTTTACTTAATTTTTTTTAAGAAAACCATATATCCTAAACCAACAACCCTAAACCCAAAACCCTAAACCCTAAACCCCAAACCCTAAACCCTAAACCCTAAAAACTTAAAAACCTTAACCTAAACTAAATAAAACCTAGAAAAATAAATAAATAAACCTAAACCTAAATAAAATTAAAACCTAAACTAAAACCTAAACCTAAACCTAAAAATAAAATAATATAAACTAATAAAAATAAAGTAAAATAAAATAATTAAAAACCTAAACCTAAACTAAAATAAACATAAGAATGAAAAACCTAAATAAAATAAAAACTAAACGTAAAATAAAATTAAAAAAAACTAAAATAAAATAAAATAAAAACTAAATTAAAACCTAATCCTAAAAAGTAAACCTTCAAATAAAACCTAAAGCCTAAACTAAAAAAAAATGTAAACCTAAAATAAAAATAAAATAAATAAAATAAAATATACCAAAACCTAAACTAAAATAAACTAAACTAAAATAAATAAAACCTAAACCTAAGCTAAATAAAACAAAATAAACTAAAAATAAACCTAAACCTAACTAAAAAATAAAACCTAAAAATAAACCTAAAATAAAAACCTAAAACCTAAACTTAAAAAAATAAAATAAAAATGTTAACCAAAACCAAAAATAAAAAAATAAAATGTAAACCTAAAAAATAAAATAAAAATAAAACTCAACTAGAAAATAAACCTAAACCTAAAAAATAAACTAAAATAAAAAACCTAAGCTAAAATAAATAAACCTAAAATATATAAATTAAACTAAGTAAAAATAAAATAAAATAAATTAAAATAAAGAAAAAAATAAAACAAACTAAAATAAAGAAAAAATAAACTAAATAAACTAAGTAAACCAAAACCTACTTGTTTAGCTAATTTAAAAAAAAACCATAAACCCTAAACCTACAACCCTAAACCCAAAACCCTAAACCCTGAACCCCAAACCCTAAACCCTAAACCCTAAACCCTAAAAACCTAAAAACCTAAACCTAAACTAAATAAGAACTAAAAATAAAATAAATAAACAAACCAAAACCTATGCCTAAATAAAATAAAATAATAAAATAAAATAAAAACATAAGAAAAAAGCTAAATCTAAACCTAAACCTAAAAATCAAAATAAAATAAATAAAAATTAAAAATTAAACTAAAAAAATAAATTAAAACCCAAACTAAAATAAAAAAAATAAAAATCTAAATAAATTAAAAACTAAACCTAAAATAAAAATAAAATAAATATAAAATTAAATAAAATAAAAACTAAATAAAAATGTAAACCTAAAAAATAAACCTAAAAATAAATAAAAAATAAAACCTAAACCCTAAATTAAAAAACATAATCCAAAAATAAAAATAAAATAAACTAAACTAAAATAAATAAAACCTAAACCTAAACCTAAACATAAACCTAAACTAAATAAAATAAAATAAACTACAAAAAAACCTAAACCTAAAGTAAAATTAGAACCTATAACCAAAACCTAAGAAAATAAAATAATAACCTAAACCTAAAATTAAAAATAAAAAATAAAACCTAAACCTAAAAAATAAAAAAAAAATAAAACTAAATTAAAAAATAAATCTAAACCTACAAGTAAACCTAAAAAAATGAAAATAAAAGTAAACTTAAATAAATAAACCTAAAATAAGTAAACTAAACTAAATAAAAATATAAATAAACTTAAATTAAAATAGAAAATAAAATAAGCTAAAATAAAAAAATAAACTTAATAAACTGAATAAACCTAAACCTACGAGTTTACATATTTTAATAAAAATTAAAAATTATAAAATTAAGGAAAACCCATACCCACATATTTTAATAAAAATTAAAAATTATAAAATTAAGGAAAAAAACCCATACCCTTAACCCTAAACTCTAAAACTAACCCTAAACCCTAAACCATAAACCCTAAACCCTAAACCTAAAATCCTAAACCCCAAACCCTAAACCCTAAACCCTAAACCCTAAACCCTAAACCCTAAACTTGAAACCTTAAACCCTAAACCCTAAAAACTACAACACTAAACCCTAAACCTTAAACCCAAAAAAAACTAAAAACCTAAACCTAAACTAAATAAAACCTAAAAATAAAATAAATAAATAAAATTCTAAACTTAAATAAAATAAAAAAATTAAGATAAAAAAACTTAAACTAAAACCTAAACCTAAACATAAACCTAAAACACAAAAACTAAAGTAAAATGAAATAAATAAAAACCTAAACAAAACTAAAAAATAAATAACCTAAATAAAATAAAAACTAAACCTAAACTAAAATAAACTAAACTAAAATAAAATAAATGAAACATAAACCTAAACCTAAAATAAACTAAACTGAAACCCTAAACTAAAAAAATTAAAATTAATAAAAAATAAACCTAAACCTATGGTTAAAACAACTTAAAAGTAATCCCAAAATAGAAACCGAAAACCTAAACCTAGGAAAATAAAATAGAAACCTAAACCTAAACTTAAAAATAAAAGATAAAACCTAAACAACAAGAATAAACAATAACAACAATAAGCCTTTATCCCATTAAGTGGGGTCGACTACATGAATCCTTCATCCCCATTGTGTCCTATTATGTGTAAAATTCTCATTTAATTCAAGTATTCTTAGGTCATTTTTATACATCTTAACCAAGTCTTTTAGGTCTACCTCTACCTTTCTTAACATAAGGCAAATCTAATGCATCTACTCTCCTAACTGGGTCATCAGACGGCCGACACTTTATGTGGACAAACCATCTAAGGTGACTCTCTCTAATCTTATCTGTCACTAGAGCTACTCAAACTTTTTCCCAAAAAAACTCATTTTTCATTTTATCTCTAAGAGTAAAGCCACTAATCCACCTGAGCATCATCATCTCTGTAACACTTAACTTAGTCTTATGCTTCTCTTTTATTGGCCAACATTCTGCACCATAAGTCATTGCAGGTCTTACCACCATCTTATAAAATTTTCCCTTAAGTTTAAGTGGAAACTTTTCTATCACAAGGCAGATGCATTCCTCCACTTCAACCATCCAATTCTACTAATAACATCTCCATCTATTTCACCATCATTTTAAACAATAGAACCTAAATATCTAAATCGCTCACTCTTATTAATGACTTGTTCACCTAATGTCACAACACTACCACTAGAGCTTCTACAACTAAAATTACAGTCCATATATTCAGTTTTAGGTCTACTTAAATGAAAACCTTTAGACTCTAAAGTTGACCTCCATAATTCAAGTTTCTCTTGGACTCCCTCTCTAGTCTAATCAATAAGAAGAATGTCATTAGCCGAGGGAGAGATCGGGGATATGATGGTGGATCTCTCTACTCGAGAGGCTATGGTGGTTCTGATGGGAACTAGAGAAACTGAAGAATGGCTAATTCGATTTGCTACTTATGGAACTATGTCTTTGCAATAGAGATGGTTCAAGTTATCTAAGGTTTTTGATTTACTCTATGTGTGCTCATTTTTTATCTATGTTGTCGCTTATGTCTTAGAAAAATTGGTGTGTTACTTGGTTGATTAAATTAAAAAGAAGAAATGTTGAATCTCAATTTGTTCTCTCTTAAAAAAAATAAACCAAAAACCCTAAACCCTAATCTTAAACTTGAACCCCTAAACCTTAAATCCTAAACCCTAAAAATCATTGTTGACCTCACTTTTGGAGCGAGTTCTCAACCTCTTTTTCTTAGACCTAGGAGTCTTCTAGACACTAAAATTTCCTTAGTTAAAAGACACTTTTAGCAATAAGGTGAACACTTAACCTAAGCCTAAATACTTAAAAGGGTTAACCATAGGATTAGGCTATGCCTTAGGGATTAAGTAGACTCACCTACTCTATAGTCTAAATTCTACATATGCTCACCTTCTCAAACCAAACCTCAAATTCAATTCAAATATCAAAATCCAAATTTAAATCCAAATCAAATGATTGAAGCCCATGATCAAGTCTAAAATAAAAATCATTCCTAAACCCTATGATTTATCTTAAGGACTTAACCTTAGCCAAATCCAAATCAATCCAAATTCAATTGATTTTCTCAAAGATCAATTCAGCCCTTCAAACAATTTATGAAATTCAAACACAAACTAAACTTGAAATCATGATCCAAACCTAAATCCAAATCCAAACCCTTAATCTAATTTCATGGACTTAGCAAAATCTCATCGAAATCAAGCCTAACTCAATTGATTTTTTCATAAATTAATTAATGCTTAAATCATCACTTCAAGCCATACCAAAATCTACAATCAAATCAATCAAGCCAAGGTCAAACCTAACCTAACCCATTTGACAGAAAATATTCAATTAAGCTCCAAATCACCTAAGTCCAAATACAATCAAATTAAATCAAAATTAAACAAAACTAAATTGAATCATAAACATGAAATCAATGCATACACACAAACAGACTAAAAAATAAATCATGATTGGACATAAAATAGAAATTTGGTCATTTGACCTAGAGTTGACCCACGTGGGCTCCACTAAGTCTAAAGTCAACAAATTAAAATTTAATCAAATTGAGTCACTCCAAAGACTCAAAATCATCAAATGAACATGTTTGAGTCTAAAACTAAATAAATCTAAATTTAATGAAGATCCAAATGGGTAGATTTGTCCATGAAATCCAAGTAGACCCAAATGGATCCTATTAAATCGAAACTCAAATTAAATTGAACATTAATTCAACTTAAGCATCCAAAATCATTTAAAATTTATAATTAGATAAAATTTAGCCAACCATTGGGTTTAATTTAATAAATTTGATCATTTAACTCAAATAAGTCTAATGTGGCCCATTAAGCCTGATTTTGTCAAAATGGGCTTAAATCTAAATTTGCATCAAATCAAGTGAGATCAATTACTTCAAATCATCTTAAACCCTTAATTGAACATGAGTGTAACCCAAAGACACATAATTGAGCCAAATTGATCATTTGAATCAATTAAGCCCAACTTAAAGAAAATATAATTAGCAAGCTAATCAAACTATAAAAATTAGAAAATCAATCATATACCAAAAAAAAAAACAATCAACATTGTCATTGTATAATTAAAATGGAAATATAATTAAATTTGAACATCAAATATAAATTTAATTAAAATTAAATAAAAATAATTAACTACTAAATAAATAATAAATATATAATTTGAATAATCATTAATTATAGTATATATAATCTATAAACTTCATTTAAATTAAAACTATAATATCAAAATTATTAAAAATTATGAAGGTTTATAAATAAAAAAGCATAATTCTAAAAAACATAATTACAAAAGAAATTCCATCATTAGTCACTTGAAACCAAGAGAAATATATATATATATATATATATATATATATATATATATATATATATATATATATATATATATATATATATATATATATATATATATCACACCGCTTTGTTCCCCATACTAAGGTTCAGAGATCTACATCCGGGGAGAGGAAGTCCCCATTGGTTATCCGGCTATGGCCTAAGGATCCCACTCCATCCACTCCACCTACTGAAGTGAGGTCGAGCTCTCCCATTCGACCTCCAACTTCAGTTATGGTGAAGGAGTGGCAACCCAAAGTCACCGTGGTCATTCCACCACCACAACCACAGCAGCCACAACAATCACCACCAGTAATAGTTATAGTAGAAGAGGAGGGATGGGACACCAGTATAGTTCCCATGGCAGTCAATCCTCTTAGTGAGGGTGTCTCATCAGTAGGAAGCATCCATTGTGATAGATTGGATGAGCATAAACAGGCCATCGAGCCTTTATTCACGGTCCGTGAGTAGGAGATCGTTCACTAGATAACATCTTAGAAGACTACTTTGCTAAGAAGAGATGACTTCTGGGTAAAGATCATTCAGATTCAGAAGAGGGGAGGGTAGATTTTGACCCCGGTAAGGATGATCTTCTACAGGATTCAACTGAAGTCAACTTGGTAGATACTCGAAGCTCCCTCCACTGAGACCATCATAGCCAAGAGGTGTTGTGGTTGAAGAGGACTATGTCGTCTATTCAACCCAACACCTTCTCCAACAACTTAGGAAGAAAGATGATCAAATCCATAGGATGGAGAAGAAGGTTGAGGATTTGTTAGCAGTAGTACTAGCACTTCAGAACCAAGCTCCAGCATTATATCCTAGCCTTATGGAGGCTGAGCAACCTGAGTTTCTACATGTCTTAGAGCTCCCTCAAGAGTACCTCTCCTATAGATCAGGATAATGGTTGCCTACATAGAAATGTCATAGATAACACCTTTGTTCAAGAGAGAGACATCAAACAAATGGTGGAATAGTAACTGAGAGAAGTGTTGGTGCAAGGCCGAGATACCTCATCTATTCCAAAGGGTAGACCATACCGAGTGGAATTTATTACAGTTCAGTATTCTGAAAGGTTTGTGCTGCCTTCTTTCAATATTTTGATGGCAGTGGGAATCCTCGATAATATATAATGCACTTTAGAGCCAGCTGTTGCAGTGTCAGTGGTAACGATGCACTTTTCCTTTGCTTATTTGTCAGCAGTCTTTCAAGGATTGCATTCGATTGGTATGCCAAACTGCCCAACAATTTGGTAAAGACATTTGCTGTGTTGGGACAACTTTTCATTAAGAGATTTGCTAGAGCTCGGGAAAGGGTGACTGTGGGCTATCTCGTTATAGCACAATAAAACCCCGGCGAGGCCCTCAGTGGTTATATTCCTTGGTGGCAAAACATGAGTATGAAATATTAACTGCAGCTGTCCGAACAACACGCAATAGAGATTCTTCTTAAGAATATTCATGTCCCAGTTTCTTTTATGCTCAAAGGATTTACTATCAAAACCTTTGAGAAGTTAATCAACAAGGTGTCAAGTATACAAGGAGAAGATAAATAGTTACTTTTCCAAGATCACCATCCAAGCCTAAACTATAGAAAGCCGGTGGTAGTGGCAGTTAACGGGGAAGCGACTTAGAGTTTAGTTTGAGAGACCTAGAGCTCAGTAGCCTCCATATCCACCTTCTCTACCACAACCTCGGTCATCATACCGGCCATCATAGTCTCCTCAATGGCCAATACAACCACCTCCTTAGCAGTATACCCAACAGTGGTACTCTTATCCACAGCCAGTAGCTATTACTCACTTACTCTTCTAGAGAAACTAAACAAGTCATATTCATTCAAGAGGGAAGCAGTCAAAAAAATCTTTAAAACCTCTTAAAGAAGTCTAATTTCTAGCTACTAGAGCCTAATAAGCCAGAGGAAGTGGGCAAGAGCGATGATCCTAACTTTTACTCCTACCACTACATGTTAGGCCATGTCTTAGAGAACTACATCACCTTCAAGGACTGGCTTGAGCATAGCCACAAATTGGGTGCCATAATTTTCACTGTAGATTACTTATTAGAACAACCATCTAGTTTTGTAGAGTAATTCTTGGGGATACATGTGATCCTCTCAAGACAAAAGAAGGTTAGGATATTTCCTTATCTTGAACCTCTAAAAAGATTATTTTTAATATCTAAAAAATCTACTTCTAGGTGCCTAAGGCAGCTCAAACCTTAAACATTAAGGAAGGTTTGCATGTTGCCAAAAATAACTTGAGAAAAGTGGGAGCTCAGCAGTAGCAACAGTTGACACGTGCCTAGAATAGTTTAGTAGTGTAACCACTAATCGAGTCTAGCATTCCCTCCAACATTTGCAACTACTACATCTATTTCTTCTTTCGACAGGAGTGTTATATTAGCAGACAAGGGCACTAAAACCCTTACCTGACTTACTTTATTTGATTTCTCATCATGCCACCTAAAAACAATCAATGAATAAAATAGATTCCACTTACATCTTTTCCATTTATGATGCACTTGAATTTATTCCTATTAAAAGCTCTCCAAGTCTAGAAAATAATAATAACTCTAATAATTTTGATCCTTTCTCTTCCAATTCAAAATCATACTTTCCTTTTCTAAATCAATCGAGTTCACCCATTGAGATAGACTTGGAGTCAACCAACTCTGAGGGTCCCATAGGAGAAGTTGTAGGTATACCCGAAGAGTAGGTATAACTTTTCACCAACCTGCCACATGAAGTCTCTGAAGTCAACCTACGTAGTGGTAAAGTTCTACTCCTAGGGTAGCACCTCAGGATAAAGTTAAGCAAGTCATTGGTTCCAGTGAATAGATAGCCCCTCCACAGGATGCTCCACCTATGTATATGCTTGTGGAGGACCAGCCAGAGTTGATTACAACATTCTAGACCTTTGAAAGTTGCAAGCAAAGTTAAGCATATATGATGCCCTTATCTTATCTAAATAGATGAGGGAATCTTTAATCAAGGATTTTCTTGATTCAGAGATATGCTTAGCTTAGCTGACCGCTAGTGTAGAGGAGGCTTACTATTCAGTGGATGATCATACAGAACCATCACCTCTACATCATAGTGGACATGGGAAGATTCAGGCTATCCAGAGTGTTGGTTGACCCACATGCAATAGTCAATATTATGAGTCTAAAGACCCTTGTCTACTTGAGGATTGACGTCTCCAAACTCAATTGAGAGGATGATATTGAACAGATTGAATGAGCAAGGTAAGAGGGCTTTAGGCTCCATAGTGTTGCCAATGGAGATTGACGAGTGGAAGAATTAAGCCAAGTTTCATATTATAGATTCGGATACATCTTTCAATTCTTTGCTAGGGAGACTATGGATACATGAGAACAACATGGTCCCATCCTATTTGCACCAGTGCATCAAGTTCATGAGAGGTGGGATCAAGTACTATGTCAAAGGATATCTCAAGCCATTTACACAATGAGGTTGCATATATATGAGGATGTGGTCTACTACCTCCCTCAAAATCAATAAGTTTATTCTTGGAACTTGGCCAAAGCTCAAAAATAATAGAAAAAGGAAAATAAAAAGATGAAAAATAAAAGAAAATAAGATTAAAAATAAAAGGGAATGAGAAATAGACTTGGAGGAGAAACTAGAGCCTGAGATTATATTTCACCCATAATTCGTTACTCCATTCGAACATATGGGTAGGATGACCCGACCTCCACCAAAGTGAGGAAGAGGTAGATCCGTGAGGTAGCCCCTAAGGATGGAAGACCTCCTTATTGGCCACCTAAAGGAGGTATGTCTAAACCGAGTACACTATCTATATAAACTTAAAATCTTGTTTAGAGGTGACACTTGAACTGGACAGTAATGAAGACTGGGCTCCAAAGCAAAGCATGAGTGTATCCAAGTCTATATGAGAAATAGTCAGGCATCAGTTGGGAACCTTAGCTATAACCCCACTTTTCTCACAAAAAGTTGAGGGTTTGGTCATTAAGAAAGCCCCTAAGTCATCCAAAAATGTGAAGACTTAGAGATTCTTTCTACGAGCATCATCATCAAGTCAATAAGTTGATGTAGAACTTATGGATGGTTCACATAAAGATTTAATATAATTGCCTTTTGATTGGTACTTTCCTTGTGTTCTTAATCTAGCAAAGATGGGATTAATCTCATATACTTGGTCTAAATGCAGGTTAGATTACTTCAAGAGGTTATGGGATCACAAATGCAGACATTCTCAATCAAGACCAAGACTAGGATTTATGATTGGGTCCAATCAATGATGAAAATTACTTTCTAGTCATCACCAATCATTTGGAATCTGATAGGTTCTTTTCAAATCACACTAACTCTTATAAGGAGGAGTGCTTAAAAACTTTAGATGACCCAGATGATTTCCTAGTCAAGGATAGACCATTAGAGTTTGAAGAAGAAATCAAATCAACCTTTGATGAAGTCAAAGAAACCAACTTAGGGAGTGAAGAAAATCTATGCACAACATACATCAGTTACTTATTGAACTAAATTGAAACCAATGACTTAGTTAGGCTATTGACAGATTTTAAGAAGTGCTTCGCATGGAGTTATGAAGAGATGACCAGCTTTTCTCCAAACAAAGTAGTCCACAAACTAGCGATAGAGCCTAACACTATCCTTATCAAGTAAGCTACTAGACACATATGATTAGACATCAAACAACATGTCATTTTTGAAGTCAAGAAACTGATCAATTCTTTTGTCATCATAGAAGAAAAATACCCTACCTGGTTTGCCAGTGTCATCCTAGTTAAGAAGAAGAATGGCCAAATTCGCATATGCGTTGACTTTAGGGACTTAAATAAGGCATGTCCAAAAGGCAATTTTCTACCAATCCAGGCGATGGTGGGCGTTACATCATCTCATGTCATCATCTCTTTCATGGATGGCTCAACTAGCTACAACAAAATTAAGATGGCCTATGAAGATGAGAAAAATACTACTTTTTGAACCCTGATCAAGATTTATTGCTATAAGGTCATGAATTTCGGCCTTAAAAATGCATGTGCTACATACTAGCAGGCTATGACTCGAATCTTCAGTGAACTAATTCATCATCAAGTCGAGTGTTATGTTGATGATCTCATAGTCAAAAGTAAAGAAAAGTAAGTCCACCTTTTTGACTTGATAGTAGTTTTTGAACAATTAAGATAATTTAACCTAAAAATGAACCCCCTGAAGTGTACATTCGGAGTAGCTTCAGGGAAGTTCCTTGGGTTTGTTGTCTGACACCAGTGAGTCGAGATCCATCTAGAGAAGATCAAAGTGATACTAGAAATGCCACCCCCTAAAAGTCTAACTCAACTCAGATCATTTCAAGGGTAGTTGTCATATCTAAGATGCTTCATATCCAAGCTAACAGTAAGGTGCTAGTCAATTTCAACACTTGTCAAAAAAGATGCTAAGTTCAACTGGGATGACAAGTGCCAGCATGACTTTAAAGACATCAAGCACTACATTAAGATGCTACCAGTTCTAGCAGACTCTATCTTTGGCAAGCCACTCATCCTCTACAGTGTTGCATTAGACGAATCCCTTAGCGCTTTGTTGGCCCAAGCCAAAGATGATGGGAAAGAGAACGCTCTCTATTATCGCAGGCATCATTTAATCCCTACTAAAGCCAATTATCCACCCATTGATAAACATTACCTAGCTTTAATCTTTTCTTTCCAAAAGCTACAGCATTATATGCTTTCTCATAAAGTCAACTTGATCTCCAGAGTCAATCTACTATAGTATCTCATGACACGATCGACGCTACCCGAATAGTTGACACGATGGTCCATGATTCTCACGTAGTTTGACATTACTTTCATACCCCTCTATGCAGTGAAAGGACAAGCATTGATGGACTTCTTAGCAGCACACCCACTTCTTACTGACTCTTCACTTAATGATAATCTCCCCGATGAACAAATCATGAACTTGGGGGGACACTAGCAATCACCGATGGGAATTATATTTTGATGGTGCAGCTTCCTTTCAAAAAAGAGAAGAACCACAATCTACTCTTCCAGGAAAGTCAGGGGTAGGAATAGTCCTTCTAACTCTGAATCATGATTTGGTGAGATTCTCATATCATTTATCTAATCCTTGCACCAACAAGGAAGCCAAGTATGAGGCTTTGATTGCTGGTCTAGAGTTAGTAATCATGCTATACATCCAGAATATTGACATCTTTGGGGTTCTCAGCTGGTCATCAATCAAATCGCTGGGTCCTACAAGGTTCTTAAGCCTAAGCTCCATCATTATCATAAGTTCACCATGGAGTTGTTAGTCCAAATCCCATAGGTTATCATATACAACATCCCTCGAGGAGAGAATGCTATAGTGGTTGCACTAGAAAAGCTTGCCAAAGAGTTGGCATGTCCGGAAGATGAGTCTATATCAATAAATATTCAAAATAAACAAGTCCTATATTTTATTGATTCTAAATTCATCAAGGTTGCCATTGCCAAAAAGGATGAGGAGTTGGATTGGAGGCAATAATTCATGGACTATCTAACTAAAGGAAATCTACCTCAAGAGATGTCACAAGCCCATCAGATGAAGCAGAGAGCTCTTTTCTATGCTCTCATCAATGGAGCTTTATATAAGTGATCCTTTAACCATATGTTTTTTAGACAAACACGAGCCCATAAATTTGTGGGAGGTACACTCCGCGATTATACTAAGCTCACCAATCCGATTAGAAGATGAAGACTAAGATCAAGAGAGTACTATTGGCCTATGATGATTACCGACTGTATGGATGTAGCCAAGTGTTGTCACCATTGTTAGGAACATGGAGTGGTCCTACACTAAGCACACAACATTCTACATCCATCATTGGCCTCTTGGCCTTTCGAGTGTTGGGGTACTGACATTGTGGATCTAATCAATCCTCTTTCTTCCAAAATACATCTATTCATCCTTTCTGCTACTGATTACTTTTCTAAGTGGGCAAAGGAGATTCCTCTCAGGGAGGTCCAAGCCTAGCATGTGCTCTAGTTTTTCAGGAACCATATCGTATATAGGTTCAGGGTGCCTCAATGAATTATATCTGATAATGGTACTACATTCAAGAGCACCAAGATCAATAACTTTTCTCGGAGATACAACATAGATTGGAGATACTCTACCATCTATTATCCATGGGCGAATGGTCTAGTTGAAGATTTCAACAAAACTCTCATTCGGATACTCAAGAAGAAACTCGATGATAATAAGCGATAATGGAATGAGTAGTTAGTAGAAGCTTTATAGGCTTATCGCACTACCTATAGAACTCTACCTCAGTCTACTCTTTTCTCCTTAGTCTATGGATCCAAAGCCGTTCTACCATTAGAAGCCTAACTCCTATCACTAAGGATAGTTATGGGTAGCAAGATCACAATATAACAGAATGCTGAGTTGCAGTTAGAAGAGCTCGAAGGTTTGAAGGAGAGACGCTTACAAGCATGCCAGAACCTTGAGTTGTACAAAGAAAAAATAATTCAAGCTCCCAACAAGTTGGTCCACCATATCGCTTTTCAAGTAGGACAACTTGTTTTAGTTCTAAGGAGACCAATTATTGCCCACCACAAGATGGGAGGCATGTTTGAACCCACTTGGCAAGGCCCTTTTGCCATAGAGAAGGCCTACCACGCAGGATCATATAAAATGATCAACCATAAAGGAGAGAGCTCGATGCTTCTGATCAACGAGCTCTACTTAGAGAAATATTACCCATAAAATTATGTTTGAAAATAATTATTATCAATAAAAATTCCATTTCAAATTCAATCTCTTCAAACTGAAAGCAATTACGTTTATGAATCCTCCATGACACATTTAGGATAGGTGTAAGAGAACCCAAGCGGCATCGTATCCTTCATCAACACAAACACAAACTACACACAATTCTATAGTGGTATTAGGACAAGTGTAAGAGAACCCAAGAGGCATCTTATTTAGACTAGGACAACTAAGTTAGGTGTAAGAGAACCAAAGCAGAATCATTTCTTGGTGGAGTCACATTGCCTCTCTGGCACCATTTCATCCATTCTTTGACGCATTTTAGGATATGTGTAAGAGAACCCAAGAGGCATCCTATTCATTCTTTCACAACAAAAATACACATACACATCTTTTGTCTTGGGCTACTTTGATTTGGGATAATGCCCCTTGCTGCACTCAATCGTTAGCTCCTCTAAGTCGAGCTGAGGTGTTACCCTATTAGTGCGTTACCCAATGGTCCCTTGTTCAGGAAGATGTAAGTCTGCTACTCTTTCTTTCTTGATTTGACTGCTACACATCGAAGAGCGCCTTGTTAGCATGGTAGAAATTACTACGTGGTCGGTAAGCCACCCTCACGTTGGAATCATTTAAGAGGATGTAAGTCTGTTACGCCTTCTTCTTAAACTAGCCATCATGAACTGACTTGGTCGAGTAAAAGATTAGGGTAAGTCTCTCAGTAGCTCCTTTCCTCCTGACTACTCCAAGTCTGGGTCTAGTCTTTCTTTGTGACTCCCTACTTAGTAGTTGCACAGATTCTCCCTTAGTCTAGTAAATTTGAGATATAACAAAGCTAACATAGCCCCTTCTCAGTGTGCTCCCTCGCACACCAATAAGGTCAATGATAATAAACAAACAAAAAATATTTTCACTTATGGATGAGGAATTAATGCCCCCAGTAGCACCTTTCCGAAAAAGGCATCCTATCTTTAGGGCTGTGTAAGGAAAACTCCTTATAGGAATCGCCTGACTACTCTTGAGTTGAGATAAGTCCCCCACGACACTCTCTCAGAAGTCGTCCTTAGGTTAGGTTCAATCTATTTTTCCACCAACAGGTTACCCTGGCGATCATTGTCACTTTGGAAGATGTAAGTCTGTAATGCATTCTTTCCAGCATGACTGTTGCACACCGATGGGTGGCCTTAGGTCGGGTTCGATCTATTATATATCAATGGGTCACTCCAGCGGCTGGTCCCTGCTTAGGAAGATGTAAGTCTGCTATGCTTTATTCATGGTATAGCCATTACACACCAAAAGGCACCACTTAGGTCAGGTAGTCTTACCTTTCATCTAGTAGACTACCCCTTTTGATAGGTAAATCTAAGATAGGCCAAGGTCGACATGACCCATTCTCACTACGGTCTATTGCATATCGATGGGATCCATCAAATGAAATCATAACTTCAGCTTGGTCGAGTATCCACGGCGTTGTTGCACCATCGGAGGTCACCCAACAATTGTTCCCACTTTGGAAGATGTAAGTCTACTATGCTTTATTCTTTAGCATAGCCATTTTACTGCTTGAGGAAACCCTTATGAATAGTCTACCACGTGGATGGTAGACTACCCTTTTGGACTTATAAATGAGATGGGCCAAGGTCGACATAGCCCCTTTGTAGTGGGTCCATCACACACCAACAGGTTCCACAACATAACACACCAAATTAAATTAATTCAAATCAAATTAATATAAATTAAAGTAATCATCATGACTACTCTTGAGTTGAGGTAAGAACCCTAACACTCCCTATAATGCTTAGGTCGAGTTTGATTTGTTGTGCCATCTACAGATCACCCCAATGAAAGATCCTTACTTTTGAAGATGTAAGTCTGCTACGCTTTCTTCCTAGTACATCCATTGCACACCAAAAAGCAACCCATAGGTCGGATAGCTCTACCCTATGACAAGTGGACTACCCCTTTAGATTTGTAAATCTAAGATAGGTCAAGGCCTCCGTGGCACTTCTTTAGTGGGTCCATTGCACACTGACAGGGTCCATAAAAACCAAATTTAAAACCAACCTTCCTAGTGGAGTCAAATTAAACATATCGAACAAACCAAACTTCACCCTAGCGAGGCACAAATCAAATTAATTTCCTTAGTGGAGCCTAAATCAAAATCTAAATCTATCAAATTTAACCAAGCTTATGTCTCCAGGGGATGTACTCTTAATTCAAAATCATTCTCCCCACTCGTGCCATAAGAAATCTAATTAAACTCTTATCGCCAGTGGATAACCCAAACCTACTTACCAAGTGGAAGGTTCACATTCTCAATCCCTACTGGATTCAAATCCATATCCCTAGTTGATTTTCTCCCACATCAATTAAAAGAAAATAAATTAAAATTAATTCGATCTTAATCCCCAGTGGGTTATAGATTCTTTTCCCCTGTGGATACACCCCAAAACTAATCATATTCACAATCAAACTCAAATCCATATCCCCAGTGGATAGCTTGAACCTGCTTCCCTAGTGGAAGGTTCGTATACTCAATCCTCAGCGGATTTCTCATTTTATGCTCTCGACATAAACCTCTCACAAGTCATGCCCAATGCATATGGGATCCCTTAGCGGATCTTCCTTCATGTCCTTAACATGAAATTCCAACCAAACCTTTTTTGCTCTCTTATTCCCTTGGCATAAGTTGAGTTGCATCGTACTAAGATTGTGATTCTATCTACCTTTGAATGTTGTTGATCATCTCAGTCAACTCCAGTATGTGCGGTATGCCTTATCAGTTAACCCACACCTATTGGGGGTACATTTGTTAACCTTGCTTTTAGAGTAAGGTCTCAACCTATTCTTCTTAGACCTAGGAGTCATCTATGCACTAAGACTTCCTTAGTCATAAGACACTTCTAGTAATTAGGTGAACATTTAACCTAAGCCTAAAACTTAGAAGGGTTAACCATAAGCTTAGGTATGCCTTAGGGATTAAGGAGACTCACTACTAAAATAAACTAAACCTAAACCCTAAATAAAATAAAATAAAGAAAATAAAATAAAATAAACTTAAGGTAAAGAAAACCTAAAATAAACCTAAAATGAAACCACAAAGCCCTAAACCTAAAAGATTAAATATAGTACACAAACTTAAAGTTAAAAAAATAAAGCTTAAACTAAAATAAAATAAAATAAATAAATCTAAAGCTAAAGAAAATAAACATAAACTAAGGCTAAACAAAAGAAAAAATAAAGCTAAAATAAATAATCTAAACTAAAGATAAAATGGTAAAATAAACTTAAACCTAAACTAAAAAATAGAACCTAAAAATGAACCTAAAATAAAAACCTAAAACCTACACTTAAAAAAATAAAATAAAAATGTAAACCTAAACCTAAAATAAAAAAAAAAAGTAACCCTAAAAAATAAAATAGAAATAAAACTCAACTAAAAAATAAACCTAAACCTAATCCTAAACCTAAAAAATAAACTAAAATAAAAAACCTAAACTAAAATAAATAAACATAAAATAAATAAACTAAACTAAGTAAAAATAAAAATTTAAACCAAAATAAAAATAAAAAATTAAATTAATTAAAATAAAGAAAAAATAAAATAAACTAAAAAAAAAGAAAAAATAAACTAAATAAACTAAGTAAACCAAAACCTACTTGTTTACTTAATTTTTTTTAAAACCATGAATCATAAACCTACCTAAACCACTAAACCCTAAACCCCCAAACCCTAAACCTAACCCTAAAACAAACCCTAAAACCTAAACCAACCTAACTAAACTAAATAAACCTAAAATAAATAAATAAACCTAAACCAAAATAAAATAAAAACCTAAACTAAAACCTAAACCTAAACCTAAAAATAAACTAAAATAAACTAATAAAAATAAACTAAAATAAAATAATTAAAAATCTAAACCTCAACTAAAATAAACATAAGAATAAAAAACCTAAATAAAATAAAAACTAAATGTAAAATAAAAATAAAAAAACATAAAATAAAATAAAATAAAAACTAAATTAAAACATAATCCTAAAAAATAAACATTAAAATAAAACCTAAACCCTTAACTAAAAAAAATGTAAACCTAAAATAAAAATAAAATAAATAAAATAAAATAAACCTAAACCTAAACTAACATAAACTAAACTAAAATAAATAAAACCTAAACCTAAGTTAAATAAAATAAAATAAACTAAAAATAAACCTAAACCTAAACTAAAAAATAAAACCTAAAATAAAAACAGAAAACCTAAACTTAAAAATATAAAATAAAAATGTAAACCTAAACCAAAAATAAAAAAAAATAAAACCTAAAACTAAAAAATAAAATAAAAATAAAACTCAACTAGAAAATAAACCTAAACCTAAACCTAAACCTAAAAAATAAACAAAAATAAAAAACCTAAACTAAAATAAATAAACCTAAAATAAATAAATTAAACTAAGTAAAAATAAAATAAAATAAATTAAAATATAGAAAAAAATAAAATAAACTAAAACAAAGAAAAAATAAACTAAATAAACTAATTAAACCAAAACCTACTTATTTAGTTCATTTTTAAAAAAAAAACTATAAACCCTAAACCTATAACCCTAAACGCAAAACCCTAAACCCTGAACCCCAACCCTAAACCCTAAACCGTAAACCCTAAAAACCTAAAAACCTAAACCTAAACTAAATAAGAACTAAAAATAAAATAAAAAAAAACCAAAACCTATGCCTAAATAAAATAAAATAATAAAATAAAATATAAACATAAGCAAAAACCTAAATCTAAACCTAAACCTAAAAGTCAAAATAAAATAAATAAAAATTAAAAATTAAACTAAAATAAAATAAATTAAAACCAAAACTAAACTAAAAAAAATAAAAATCTAAATAAATTAAAAACTAAACCTAAAATAAAAATAAAATAAATCTAAAATTAAATAAAATAAAAACTAAATAAAAATGTAAACCTGAAAAGTAAAGTTAAAAATAAATAAAAAATAAAACCTAAACCCTAAATTAAGAAAACATAAACCAAAAATAAAAATAAAATAAACTAAACTAAAATAAATAAAACCTAAACCTAAACCTAAACATAAACCAAAATTAAATTAAATAAAATAAATAAAAAAACCTAAACCTAAAGTAAAAGTAAAACCTTAAAATAAACCTAAAATTAAAACCTAATACCATACCAAAACCTAAGAAAATAAAATAATTACCTAAACCTAAAATTAAAAATTAAAAATAAAACCTAAACCTAAAAAATAAAATAAAAATAAAACTAAACTAAAAAATAAATCTAAACCTACAAGTAAACCTAAAACAAATGAAAATAAAAGTAAACTTAAATAAATAAACCTAAAATAAGTAAATTAAACTAAATAAAAATAGAAATAAACTTAAATTAAAATAAAATAAAATAAACTAAAATAAAAAAAATAAACTAAATAAACCTAAACCTACGAGTTTATCTATTTTAATAAAAATTTAAAATAAAAAAGAAAAAATAACCGGACCCTTAACTAAACTCTAAAACCCTAAACCTAAACCCTAAACCCTAAACTCTAAACCCTAAACCCTAAACCTAAAACCCTAAACCCCAAAACCTAAACCCTAAACCCTAAACCCTAAACCTGAAACATTAAACCCTAAACCCTAAAAACTACAACCCTAAATCCTAAACCCTAAACCCAAAAAAACCAAAAAACCTAAACCTAAACTAACCTAAACCTAAACTTAACAAAACCTAAAAATAAAATAAATAAATAAAATTCTAAACTTAAACAAAATAAAAAAATTAAGATAAAAAAAACCTAAACTAAACTAAACATAAACCTAAAAAAATAAAACTAATGTAAATGAAATAAATAAAAACCTAAAAAACTAAAAATAAATAACCTAAATAAAATAAAACTAAACTAAAATAAAATAAATAAAACATAAACCTAAACCTAAAATAAACTAAATCGAAACCCTAAACTAAATAATTTAAAATAAACAAAAAATAAACCTAAACCTAAGGTCAAAATAACTTAAAAGTAAACCTAAAATAGAAACCTAAAACCTAAACCTAGGAAAATAAAATAGAAACCTAAACCTAAACTTAAAAATAAAAGATAAAACCTAAACAACAAGAATAAACAACAACAACAATAAGCCTTTATCCCATTAAGTGGGGTCGGCTACATGAATCCTTCATCTCCATTATTTCCTATTATGTGTAAAATTCTTATTTAATTCAAGTATGCTTAGGTCATTTTTAAACATCTAAACCAAGTCTTTTTAGGTCTACCTCTACCTTTCTTAACATAAGGCAAATCCTTCATCTAATACATCAGACGGTCGACACTTTATGTGGACAAACCATCTAAGGTGACTCTCTCTAATCTTATTTGCCACTAGAGCTACTCCAACTTTTTCTCGAAAAAACTCATTTTGCATTTTATCTCTAAGAGTAAAGCTAGTCATCCACCTGAGCATCCTCATCTCTGTAACACTTAACTTAGTCTTATGCTTCTCTTTAATTGGCATTACACCATAAGTCATTGCGGTCTTACCACCATCATATAAAATTTTCCCTTAAGTTTAATGGAACTTTTATCACACAATGGGCGGATGCATTCCTCCACTTCAACCATCCAACTTGAATTCTACTAATAACATCTCCATCTATTTCACCATCATTTTGAACAATAGAACTTAAATATCTGAATCGCTCACTCTTATTAATGACTTGTTCACCTAATGTCACAACACTACCACTAGAGCTTCTACAACTAAAATTATAGTCCATATATTTAGTTTTAGGTCTACTTAAATGAAAATCTATAGATCTAAAGTTGACCTCCATAATTCAAGTTTCTCTCGGACTCCCTCTCTAGTCTAATCAACAAGAAGAATGTCATTAGCAAAATGCATACACTAATGCACATCTTCCTGTAAATGCCTAGTAAGAACATCCATAACTAAAGCATAAAGATAAAACCTAAACCTAAAAATAAAATAAAAATAAAACTAAAAAATAAACATAAACCTAACCCTAAACCTAGAAAATAAACTAAAATAAAAGACCTAAACTAAAATAAATTAACCTAAAATAAATAAACAAAACTAAAAAAAATAAAAATAAACTAAAATAAAAATAAAAAATAAAATAAACTAAAATAAATAAAAAATAAACTAAATAAAATAAATAAACATAAACCTACCAGTTTACTTAATTAAAAAAAAAACTAAACCTTAAACCCTAGACCCTAAATCCTAAACACTAAACCTAACTCCTAAAAAATGATAAAGCTAAACCTAAAACCCTAAACTTGCACCCAAACCTAAAAATCCAAACCCTAATAAAACCTAAACCCTACCCTCCCAGTCTTAACTCTGATTCTAGGCCTAAACCCTAGGCCACTGTAACCTCCACACCTGGGCCCTGACTAAAAACCCTAACCACCCAGGCCTACTCACTAACCTAAAACTGGTGACCCAAACCCTTAAACACTCCACACCTGGGCCCTAAACTGGGCTAATCCTAATCCTATGCTACCCTAAACCCCTAAAACTTAAACTAAACTAAATAAACCTAAAATAAAATAAATAATTAAACCTAACCTAAATAAATAAATAAACTAAACCTAAACCTAGAATTAAAAATAAATTAAAATAAACTAATAAAAATAATCTAAAATAAAAAAAATAAAATCCTTAACCTAAACTAAATTAAAATTAAGAATTAAAAACCTAAATAAAATAAAAACTAAACATAAAATAAAAATAAAATAAACTGAACAAAAATAAAAAAATTAAAAATCTAAACCTAAAATAAACCTTAAAAATAAACCTAAAATAAATAAAAAAATCCTAAAGACTAAACTAAAAAAAATGTAAACCTAAAATAAAAATAAAATAAACAAAATAAAGTAAACTTAAACCTTTGCCTAAAAATAAATAAAACATAAACCTAAACTAGATAAAATAAAATAAACTAAAAATACACCTAAACCTAAGCCTAAAAATAAACCTAAAATAAAAACATAAAACCTTGACATAAAAAAATAAAATAAAAACATAAACTTAAAACTAAAAATAAAAAATAAAACTTAAACCTAAAAAATTAAATAAAAATAAAACTTAACTAAAAAATAAACCTAAACCTAAAAAATAAACTAAAATAAAAAACCTAAACTAAAATAAGTAAACCTACAATAAATAAACTAAACTAAATAAAAATAAAAAATAAAATAGACTAAAATAAAGAAAAAATAAACTAAATAAACCAAAACCTACTTATTTAATAAATTTAAAAAAAAAAAACTATAAACCCTAAACCTACAACCCTAAACCCTAAACCTTAAAAACCCTAAATCCTAAACCCTAAAAGCATAAACCCTAAAACCCTAAACCCAAAACCCAAAACCTAAGCCTAAAGTAACTAAATAAATTAAATAATAAATCTAAACCCTCAATCCTAATAATCCTAAATCTAAACCTAAACCCGAAGAATGGACAAAACCTTGACGGTAGGAACATCACCATCAATGAGGCTCATTTTAGATCTAACAGGGGAGGCAAAGGAGGAGGAAATGATTATTGTAGTGGTGGTTGGGAATCTAGAGGTGCTGGTGGATATGGAGGTGGTGGTTGAAGCAATGGTGATTATGGAGGCGGGATGAGCGATAGGGGTTGCAATTATGGTTTTGGTGGAGGGAGAGATTGGGGATATGATGGTGGATCCTACTACTCAAGAGGCTAGGGTGGTTCTGATTGGAACTGGAGAAATTAAAGAACGGCCAATCCGATATGCTGCATATGGAACTATGTCTTTAGAGTAGTGATAGTTCTAGTTATTTATGGTTTTTGATTTGCTCTATGCGTGCACATTTTTTATTTATGTTGTCACTTGTATCTTAGAAAAGTTAGTGCGTTACTTGGATGATGAAATCGAAATGAAGAAATGTTGAATCTAAATTAGTTCTCTATTAAAAAAACCAAAAAATTAAACCCTAAACCTAAAACCTAAACCCTAAACCTTAAACCCTAAACTCTAAAAATCCTAAACACTAAAACCTAAACAATAAACCTTAAACCCTAAAACCTTAAACCCTAAACCATAAACCCTAAAACCTAAACACTAATCTCTAAACCCTAAACCCTACATCCCAAACCAAAAACCCTAAACCCTAAACCTTAAACCCTAAACCCTAAACCCACCACACCCAACCATTCAACTAAATCCTGGCCTAAAAGTTAAACACCTAAACTTAAATAAAAATATAGATGGATAAAGAAATGATAAAAAAAATAAAATAAACATAAATTAAAACCTAAGCAAACTAAAGAAAATATATGAACCTAAAATAAATAAAAACTATAGAGCCTAAAATAAACTAAACCTAAACTGAGCTGGGCCACAGGCCACAACTATAAACCCTAAATCTTGAGGCTAGCCTGGGCTCTGGCCCTGGGCCCTAAACATGACCAGGCCATACCCAACCACAAAACCACTGCCTAAACCTGAGCTAGGCCCTGACTCAGGCACTGAGCCCTAAAACATAAACCCTAAACCCTAAACCACCTAAACTCAGCCATTTAATACCTAAACCCAAACCACAAAAACCATAAACCTATATCTTAAACAAAACCCATACTAAACCCCAAAATAACCCTAACCCAAACCCTAAAAACCTAAACCCAAACCCTAAACCCTAAAGTATTTCCAAATTCTAAATCTTTCCAAATTAATGAACCCCACTTAGGATACTTAAATTTGTTGAGTGTGGGTTCAAATTCTGAATTCAAATCAAAAAATTATGATTAAAGGGGAATATTAAGGTCAAAGTCTGATTTAGTTATATTTTCACATGTAGAGATATCAGAGCAGTTAGTTAAGCTTAATCTCTAGTCAATATAGTTGCCATGGCTCCTAGTAAGTTTATTTTCTCTTTCCCCTCTGGTGTAGACTTGGCCTTGGATCAGGCCAATCTCGCCATGATTGAGGCCACCCACCTGATTTACTTTGGTCATGGCTTTGAGGGCTTTATAATTACATATGTGGGGGTAGCCCTCACAACTGTCAATAGGGAGGAGGTGGCAGAGCAGAAGCCACTCTGCTACTTTGATATTGAGTCCGACCTTGAGTTTCCCCCTCTAAAGAGGAAGTCTGTAGAGGTCCCTACCACAGTGTGAGTGCCAGTTTAGTTTACTTTTGTTATTCCTACTATAGCTTTGGTGCTAGCTATTACCTCTTCCTTATCCCCCTCAAAGGGGAAGGCTATCTTAGCATCTGAGATATTATCCCCTACCTTCGAGGTAGGTTCCAGCTCCCGCAGTGTACTGCTCTCCCACACCCAACACCGCAACAAAAGCAAGAAGATCAAGCAGCACCAAGAGAGACTGGCTAGGGAGGTAGACGCCACATCACATATTGCTGAGGAGGGTTCTCCTCAAGTGGTGTCCCATTTCTTGGTTGGTAGATTCCACCCCTCTCACGATTGGATGGTGAGGATGATGCTAGGAGGATTGCTACATCTCCTCCACCACTAGCTTACTATGAGGTACCAACTAGGTAGAGGAGGAAACTCTATGCAAGCTTCAGAACAGTTCTTCACTAGGTTGGCAGAGCCTATGGATGCTCAGAGTCTGGTGCATCATTCGATCTAAGAATTATGATCCCCAGGAGCATAAATTCCCAGATCAATTTAGAGAGGGCCACCGAGGCCAAAGTTGCAACCAGAGCAGAGAGAGATACATGGGGTGTCGATGGCCTCGCCTTGTTGATTTTCCTTATCGGTGGGCCACTGAATGATGCATAGATGGTATAGTCAACACCGACCATGGAAGGATAGCTCCAGTGTTACCCCCATCATCACCAGTTCCCCATTCACCTACGTCAGTATCCTTCAATTATTCCTACTAAAATTTAGAGATCTACATCTGGGGAGAGGAAGTCCCCATTGGTTATTTGACTATGGCCTAAGGATCCTACTCCATCTACTCCACCTACTGAGGTGAGGTCGAGCTCTCCCATTCAACCTTCCACTTTAGTTGTGGTTAAGAAGGAGTGGCGACCCAAAGTCACCGTGGTCTTGCCACCACAACAACCACAATAGCCATAACAGTCACCACCAGCAACAGTGATAGTAGGAAAGGAGGGAGGGGACACAAGTATAATTCCCATGGCAGTCGATCCTCTCAGTGAGGGTGTCTCATTAGTAGGAAACATCTGTTGCATAGATTCAGATGAGCATAGCTCCACAGTTGGCCATCAGCGAGTCTTTATTTTGATCTAGCCAACCAGAGTAAGAGATTGTTCACTACATGACATCTTAAAGGACTACTTTGCTAAGAAGAGATAACTTCTGGGTAAAGATCATTTAGATTCAAAGGAGGAGGGTAGATTTTGACCCCAATAAGGATGATATTCTAGAGGATTCTATCAAAGTCCACATGGTAGATACTCGAACCCTCCACTGAGACCATCAGATCTAGGAAGGTGTTGTGGTTGAAGAAGATGGTGCCATCCATTCAACCTAAGACCTCCTACAGCAACATAGGCAGAAAGATGATCAAATTTACAAGATGGAGATGAAGGTTGATGATTTGTTAGCGATAGTACTAGCACTTTAGAACCAAGCTCTAGCATTACATCCTAGCCCTATGGAGGCTGAGTGACTTGAACTTCTACATGTCTTAGAACGCCCCAAGATTACCTCTCTTGTAGATCAGGATAGTAGTAGCCTGCATAGAGATGCCATAGATAACACCTCTATCCATGAGAGAGACTTCAAACAAATGGTGGAACAACAAGTGAGAGAAGCATTGGCGCAAGCCCGAGGCACCTCTTCTATTCCAAAGGGTAGACCCTACCCAGAGGAATTTAATACAGTTCAATATCCTAAAAGGTTTGTGTCACCTTCTTTCAAGATTTTTGATGGCAGTGGGAACCCTCGATAGCATATAGTGCACTTTATAGTCAACTGTTGCATTGTCGGTGGTAGCAATGCACTTCTCTTTGCTTATTTGGCAGCAGTCTTTCAAGGATTGCATTCGAT
The DNA here is from genome assembly GCA_021442155.1 of Cymbidium sinense. Taxonomy (NCBI): domain Eukaryota; kingdom Viridiplantae; phylum Streptophyta; class Magnoliopsida; order Asparagales; family Orchidaceae; genus Cymbidium; species Cymbidium sinense. The sequence goes on from CM038214.1 coordinate 111,671,533, forward strand.
TGGTATGCCAAACTGCCCAATGATTAGGTAAAGACATTTACTGAGTTGGGGCAACCTTTTATTAAGATATTTGTTGGAGCTCAGCAAAGGGTGATTGTGGCCTATCTCATTGTAGCACAATAAAACTCTGTTGAGGCCCTCGTTGATTATAATCTCAAGTGGAAAAACCTGAGTATGAAATGTGAACTGTAGCTATCCAAACAACTTGCCATAGAGATTCTTCTTAAGAATATTCATGGCCAGGTTGCTTCATGCTCAAAGGATTTACTATCAAAAACTTTGAGAAGTTAATCAACAAGGTGGCTAGTCTATAAGGAGAAGACAAATAGTTACTTTTCCAGAGACCAGTCTAAAGCGTAAAGCTTTTGAAAAAGAAGCCAATGTGGCATTAGTCGATGGGGACCACTTAAAGTTTGTTTGAGAGACCTCTGAGTTTAGTAGCCTCCACATCCAATGCCTCTACGTTTGTCATCATCTGGCCACCATACCTCAATGGCCATTACAACCACCTGTCAATTAGTATACCCACGGTGGTACTCTTATCCACTTGCCGGGTAGTTATTACCCACCTACTCTTTTGGACAAACTAAATAATATTCATTTAAGAGGGAGGCAGTCAATAAAATCTTTAAAAACCTCTTAAAAAAGCAAAATTTCTAGCTACTAGAGGCTAATAGGCCAGAGAAAGTGGGCAAGAGCGATGATCCTAACTTTTGCCCCTACCACCGCATGTTAGCCCATGTCTTAGAGGACTGCATCACCTTCAAGGACTAGCCTGGGTGCAGCCACAAGTCGATGCCATAATTCTCCCTATGGATTACTTATTAGAACAACCATATAGTTCTATTAGGGTACCCCTTGGGGATACATGTGATCCTCTCAAGACAAAAGATGGTTGGGATATTACTTTATCCCGAACCTCTAAAAGATTATTTCTAAGATCAAGAAACTCTCCTTGTAGGTGCCTAAGGAAGCTCAAACCTCCAACATTAAAGAAGGTTTGCAAGTTGCCAAAGATAACTTGAGGAAAGTGGGAGCTCAGCAGTAGCAACAATCCACACTTTCCTGGGATAGTTCAATAGTGCAACCATTGATCAAGTCTAGCATTCCCTCCACCAATGCAGCTACTACTTCATCCAGTTCTTCTTCTAACAGGAGTATTGTAGCAATAGACAAGGGCACTAAAACCCTTAACCCACTTACTTTATTTGATTTCTTTCATGTACCTCCACCTAAAAATAAATCAATGAATAAAATAGATTCCACTTACATCTTGTCCATTTCTAATGCTCTTGATTTTGTTCCTATTAAAAGCTCTCCAAGTCTAGAAAATAATAGTAGCTCTACTAATTCTGATCCTTTCTCTTCTAATTCAAAATCAAACTTTCCTTTTCTAAATCAATTGGGTTCACACATTGAGATTGAATTAGAGTCAACCAACTCTGAGGGTTCCATAGGAGAAGCTGTAAGTATACCCAATGAGTAGGTAGAACTTTTTGCCAACCTGCCACATGGAGTCTCTAAAGTCAACCTACATAGTGGTAAATTTCTACTTCGAAGGTAACACCTCAAAATAAGGGTAAGCAAGCCATTGGTTCTAGTGAGTAGATAGCCCCTCCACAGGATGCTTCACCTATGGATATGCTTGTGGAGGACTAGCCAGAGTTGATTTTAACATTCTAGCTCACCTTAGAAAGTTTCAAACTAAGTTAAGCATATATGATGCCCTTATCTTATCTATAGAGATGAAGAAATCTTAATCAAGGCTCTTCTTGATCCAGCGATATGCTTAGCTCAGCTGATCGCTACTAAAGTGGAGGCTCACTATTCAGAGGATGTACCAGGAGTCACTTTCAGCGATGAAGACTTGCTTTTAGGGATGATCAGACACAACTATCCCTTCTACATCATAGTGGACATGGGTAGATTCAGGCTATCTAGAGTGTTCATTGACCCAGGTGTAGCAGTCAACATTATGAGTCTAAAGACCCTTGCTACTTGAGGATTGACATCTCCGAACTCAATTCAGAGAGGATGATGTTGAAAGGATTCAATGAGCAAGGCGAGGGGGCTTTAGGCTACATAGTGTTGCTAATGGAGATTGACAAGTGGAAGATTGAAGCCAAGTTTCACATTATAGATTCAGATACATATTTCAATGCTTTGCTAGGGAGACCATGGTTACATGAGAACAACATGATCCCATCCTCTCTACACCAATGCATCTAGTTTATGAGAGGTGGGATTGAGTACTGTGTCAAAGGAGATCTCAAGCATTTAAAGTTAATGAGGTCGACATATATGAGGATGCGGCCTACTACCTCCCTCAAAATTAAAAAGTCTATTCTTGCAAACTTGGCCAAAGCTCAAAAATAAAGAAAAATAAAAAGGAAAAGAAGACAAAAGGAAAAATAGAAATAAGAAAATAGGATTGAAAATAAAAGGGAGTAAGAAATGTACTTAGAGTAGGAACTAGAGCTTAAGATTAGATTCCACCCACAGTTCTTTACTCCGTTTGAACATATGGGTAAGATGACCCAAACTCCACCAGGTAGAGAAAGAGGTAGAACCAGAGGCAGGCCTAGGGATGGAAGACCTCCTTATTTGCCACCTAAAAGGAGATATATCCTAGCTACCAGTAGTACACCTACTATCCATATAGAATTAGAATCTAGTTTAGGGGATGAGTCTTATATGGTTAGCACACCAGCCAACTCTTCTCAACACAGATTTCTTTTGAGCTGACACTTGAGCTGGACAGTGAGGAAGACTAGGCTCTAAAGCAATGCATGAGTGTATCCAAGTCTATATGTGAAACAATGTCAGGTTGGGAACCTTAGCTCAACCCCACTTTTCTTACAAAAGTTGAGGTTTTGGTAGTTAAAGAAGCCCCTAAGTCATCCATAGATATGAAGGCTCAGAGATTCTTTCTAGGAGCATCATCCTCAAGTCATGAAGTTGATGTAGAACTTGAGGATGATTCATATAAATATTTATTAAAATTGTCTTATGATTGGTACTCGCCTTATGTTCTTAATCTAGAAAATAAAGGACTAATCCCACATACTTGGTCTAAACATAGGTTAGATTACTTTAAGAGGTTACAAGACAACAAATACAGACATTCTCAATCAAGACCAGGACTAGGATTCTATATAGTGGTCTAGTCGATGATGACAATTACTGCCTAGCATCACCAACCATTTATAATCTGATAGGTTCTTTTCAAATCACAATAACTCTTATAAAGAGGAGTGCTTAGAAACTTTAGATGACCCAAATGATTTCCAAGTCAAGGATGCACCGCTAGAGTTTGAAGATGAAATCAAATAAATCATTGATGAACTCAAAGAAATCAACTTAGGGATTGAAGATGATCTACGCACAACATACATCAGTTTCTTGTCAAACTAAACTGAAACCAATGACTTAATTTGGCTATTGACTGAGTTTAACGACTGCTTCATATAGATTTATGAAGAGATGCTTAGTTTATCTCCTTGCATAGTAGTCCATAAATGAGCGATAAAGCCTAGCATTAACCCTATCCAGCAAGCTCCTAGATGCATGCGATTAGACATCAAATAATAGGTCATTTTTGAAGTCAAGAAATTGATCGATGTTGGCATCATCAAGAAAGAAAAATACCCTAGTTGGTTGGCCAGTGTCATCCCAATTAAAAAGAAGAAGTGCCAAATTTGCATATGCATCGACTTTAGGGACTTAAATAAGGCATGCCCAAAAGATGAATTTCCACTACCAATCCCATACCTGATAGTGGACATTACCTCATCTCATGTAGTCTTCTCTTTCATGGATGGCTCATCACGAAATTAAGATGGCCTATGAAGATGAGAAAAATATTTCTTTTCAAAATTAAGATGGCCTATGTCATGAATTTTGACCTTAATAATGTCGATGCTACATACCAGTAGGCTACGATTCGAATCTTTAGTGAACACATTCATCATCAAGTTGAGTGTTATGTCGATGATCTCGTAGTCAAAAGTAAGGAAAAGGAAGTCCACCTTTTTTACTTGAGAGTTGTTTTCGAAAGGTTAAGATAATTTAACCTCAAAATGAATCCCCTGAAGTGTGCATTCAGAGTAGCTTTAGAGAAGTTCCTTGGGTTTATTGTCTGACACCGGGGAATCGAGATTAATCCGAAGAAGATCAAAGCAATACTAAAAATGTCACCTCCTAAAAGTCTAACTCAACTCAGATCACTTCAAGGGCAATTGGCATATCTAAGATGCTTCATATATAACCTATCAGGATGGTGCCAGCCATTTTCACCACTTGTCAAAAAGGATGCCAAGTTTAAGTGGGATGATAAGTTTCAACATGCCTTCAAAGGCATCAAGCACTACCTGATGACACCGCCAGTTCTAGTAGCCTCTATCTCGAGCAAGACACTTATCCTCTACACTACTGCAATAGATGACTCTCTTGGTGCTTTGTTAGCCTAAGACAAAGTTGAAGGAAAAGAGAACACTCTCTACTATCTCATCTAATCCTGCTAATTATCCACCCATTGAGAAACATTGCCTAGCTTTAATCATTGCATTGCAAAAGCTATGACATTATATGCTTTCTCACAAAGTCAACTTGATCTCCAAAGTCAATCCACTATAGTATCTCATGAGATGGCCGATGCTATCCAGATGGCTGGCACGATGGTCCATGATTCTCTCATATTTTGACATTACTTTTGTACCCCTCTGTGTAGTGAAAGGATAAGCATTGGCGAACTTCTTAGCATCACACCCACTTCTGACTCTCCTCTTAATGATGATCTCTCTGATGAATAAATCATAAACTTGGGGGACACTAGCAATCGTCAATGGGAATTGTATTTTGATGGTGTGGCTTCCTCTAAAATAGAAGAAGAACCACAATCTACTCTTCCAAAAAAGCTAGGGTAGGAATAGTTTTCTAACTCTAGACCATGATGTGATGAGATTCTCATACCATTTATCCAATCCTTGCACCAATAACGAAGCAGAGTATGAGGCTTTGATTGCCAATTTGGAGTTAGTAGTCACACTATGCATCCAAAATATCAACATCTTTGAGGATTCTCAGCTGGTCATCAACCAAATTATTGGGTCCTACAAGATTTTTAAGCCTAAGCTCCATCATTGTCATAAGTACACCATGGAGCTATTAGTCCAAATCCCAGATGTTACCATATACATGATTCCTCAAGGAGAGAATACAGTAGAAAATGTACTAGGAAAGCTTCCCAAAGAGTTCACATGTTTGGAAGATGAGTCTATATCAATAAAAATTTAAATTAGACAAGTCCAGTCTCTTATTGATGCTGAATTCATTGAGAGATTCTCTCTTGAAGGAGAGGTTGCCATTGCCAAAAAGGATAAGGAGCTGGATTGGAGGCAACCATTCATAGACTATCTAATTAAATGAAAACTACCTCAAGAGAAGTCATAAGCCCATCAGATGAAGTGGAGGGCTCTTTCCTATGCTCTCATCAATGGAACCTTATGTCGGCAATCCTTAGAACTAAAATAAGCCCATCATATGGAAATTGTGTTTTGTTTTGTGATGTAATGTTTTTAGACTAGATGTTAGAAATGTGGATCGTTGGCTGGATGTTAGGTCATTGATAGTCTAAAATTATTTTTTGTAGGGGATTGTGCTTAAGGGACCACTTAAAAATAAATATAAATGATCTCTTTATAGGTTCCTTAAGCCCCTAAGCATAATCCAAGTTAGGATAGGTGAGCTTGGTTACTCATGTGCAGAGTGCTAAGTCCAAATTATAAATACAACTACTTTTCCTGTATGTGTGTTTAGCTAACACTTATTTTGCAGGTGTAGTTAAATTTACTTTTACTATTTTTAACATCATCTTTCATTAGGAATTAGGATTAGTTCTATGGGGGTTTAGGATGAGCATTGACTAGAAGGCTTACTCTTAGGGTGCCATGTGATGCCTTGAAGCCTACCACACCAAAAGAAGCAAAGATATGAAGAAATGAAGGAGACATGAATAATGAAGACTTGAAGACACCCCATAGCATTTATTATTTTTAATTATAATTATTGTTTTATATATCAGGTTGTATACGGGTAGAGCTCGACTACCCATTTTCTCTTTTTAAGCTGTATGACGAAACCTAACTGCACTAGCCTTTTATTCTTTTATGGTAGTCTATAAAATTATTTGATGTTGTGTTTAGATTGCACATTAGAAACAACATGCTTTTCTTAGTTTCTTATATGCTTTATGCTTTAATGTGTGGCCTAGATGTGATTAGGATCTTAAGATAAAATTAATTTTCTACCCCAATTAATAACTCATAATTAGAATTTAAAATAACTCATAACCACCATAAAGCCTTTATTTTAATAAGATAATTAAAAGATTTAGCAAACTTATAGCTGAATGGTTGAATGTCTCACAACATGCATGCATATTCTTTCTCTCTTGAACATGAAGGATCTCTATCCTTATATGATAGAGGAATGACTATGAGGGCATCCCTTGTGGTGGAGAACACCTTCTTCTAGCTGATTTGGCCCATAACCTATTTTCATCATGCATATAAGCATCAAAATCCTAATTCCTTTATCAAAATAAAGTGTCAAAATGAAATTAAAATTTGAAAATATTTTGCTTTTGTAGATTATGTCATTACTCATACTCATGCTCTAGTCTCTTAGAGAGTGAGTTTAAAGTTTCTAGTCTCTTTCTAAATAATAACTACCCTAACTATCTTGCAACTCATAGGACTTGCCTACATGAATTTAAAGCATAGGAGAAGTTAGCTGGCTACCACTCTAGGCGGTTGTAAGCCCAACAGTCGGGTGGTTTAACCTTTCTTATGGAGGTAAACCATATACCCATTTTCGCTTAGACTTAGGTCATACTTTGGCTTATGTAAAAGGTCCCTAGATTTAGGATCTGAGATAGATGTTTCCTTTTAGGCTACCTATCTTATGATGTTGGATTATAATTCTTAGGTTTATAATAAAATTTCAACTTCAATAAAATTAATCTCTTCAACTTCAAACATATAAATCCCAACCATAGGATAGATTGGAATGCTCACTAGGCTTCCTAGTATCATGAGCATTTCCTCGATTCTCTTTGGCTTATAATAAGTATTCTCCTTGAACAATCCCATTTGATTTTCCAATACAAATAATCCTTTGATAGTCCAACCTTAAAATCTTTGAGACTTAATTTCTACTTTAATCGAGAGTATTCTTAAGGAATTCCCATTCCTTATGATGTAATTAACTATGGAGGCTTGCCTCCATAAGGAACTCAATGAATCTGGATTAATATAAACCCTACTTTAGTTTTCTAAGTAAAGTAGAGGAAAGATCTCTGGTACACTCGAAGACTCATCATGCCATAAGAGTCTTTATTAAGTGATTAGGTCCATTATAGGGTGATGATTTTTATCTTTCAAAATAGTGCATCATACCTTAATGTAGTACCCAATCACTTCAATAAAAATATCTTAAGATCTGCATGGTGTCCCACCTCCAAAAATAAACACCACAACCCTAAACCCTAAACCCTAAACCCTAAATCATAAAAACTAAATCCTAAACTCTAAACCCTTAAACATAAAGCACTAATGCTAAGCCCTAATAATATTAAAAAATTAAAGGGAAAAACCCCCGCCGTCCGAGCCCCCTCCTCGTGTTATGTCAATTTTCCTTTCCCCCTCTCATTTTTGGTTTTTTGGATGCTACTTTCCAGCTATTTTAAATGATTCTCACTGGATTCCTTCTGGAATAGATGGCCGTTGGCCGATTTTGTGTCTTCCTTGGAGTGACGTCATGACTTGGCATCTTCTTTGATGATTCCTAGGGGAAAATTGAAAGATCTTATGGATCCTACTAGGGAATCACCTACCCTGGCTTTGGCTGCTTTGAAATCATTCAAAGACATTCTCACTGGTAAGAATGGTTGTTTTGGTGAGTCCTTGGAACTTATTTTGACTTCTTTTTAAGGCATGCTTGTATTTATCTACTTTGATCTAATTATGGAAAAGCTTGCTAAGGCATTTGAATTCACTTTGGTTGGAATGTTTACTCTTCGTATGCCTAATCTGGAAAACATTCACTCTTTCTTTCATAGTCTGAAACTTTTGCATGGTTTTATGATTGGTTTAATTGATCCCTATCACATTTTGATTTAGTTGACGAACGATTTGGATTACTCTTGTGTTTTCTCTCATATTTCTTATTTTGTTTTCAATTCTTAAATGAGGTTATTGAAATGGACTCCATATTTAATATTAAGGTAGAATCCCCAATTATTCTAGTTTGGATTTCTCTCCCCAATATGCAAATTCATTTTGTTAACCATGAATTCCTTTTTGCTGTGGGTGCCTTATTTGGTCGGTCATTGCAAATTGATCAAGAAATAGCTACAAAACTTCATCCATCAGTGGCTAGAATCCTTGTTGAATTGGACATTACCAAAAAAAAACACCCCAAAGAAATCTGGTTGGGATCTAAAATTTTGATTATATCAAAGAATTGAATTTAAAATTTTTTATTTTATTTTCATTGCAAAATCCACGGGCATGATAATTTTGAATGTTTCATTCTTCATCCTCACCTAAAAAGAACATCCCTAGGAAACTATTCCCAACCCTAGGCTAACCACTATTAAATATAAAAAAACTACTTTGGAAAAAAGAGGATTCTTTGAATGTTCCTAATAAGGCTAATTTACCTTTTACTTCTTTAAACAATTGAAGGCTTCTAATGTGAACAATAATAGCTTTTCTAAACTTTTGAATGAGGATTCTGTTTCCTCTGATTCGATCCCTGCATCCTTACTAGCTTTGGTAGATGAAAATGAAGCTTTAATGGAGAACATAAATGAGGAATTTAATATTTTGCATCATTCTAATTTAATGTAGAATATGACTTTAATACCTCATGATAATTAGGTTTATAAACCTGATTGCATATTCCAAAATTATGATGATTTAACTTCTCAAAAAGATTCACTTTTATCTAATAATTTGGCTAAACATGAGGAAGGGTTTGGTGTTCCACTTGCCTTCTTAATAAATTAGTTTCTTCTCCCTCCATTGCCATTCTCTAAGCTCATTGGTCATTAATTAATTCTAGTGACTTGAAAGAAGGAGAATTCACTTCTCATCAAGAGATTTATCCTAAATCTGTGACTAATGTTGTTAAATCCTTTTCGGATGATGATTCAAAGGGGAAAAAATGGCTTCCAAATTTTCTATTCGAAAAGGAAAAAAATTGTTAAAAATTTTTCTCCCAAATTGCAAAGAAACACTAAAGCTGTTGTGGCCTTCCTCTCTTCTCTCAATTAACTTTTACTCCCCCGATTTTCTTTTCTTTATGTTTAATTTTTAGCTTGGAATGTTAGAGGGATTGGTACCCTCTCTATTCATAACCATATTAGAAATATTTTTCATATCCATAATATTTCTTTACATATTATTCTTGAGCAGCTTATTCATGCTAATAAAATTAACCATGTTGCTAGAATGATCAGTTTCAATAAATTTTTCTCTAATGTTAGTAATAAGATTTGGTGTTTTTGGAATAATTTTGGAGACGTTTCTATTCTTGATGATTTTTATCTAGCTGTCAATGCTCAAATCTCTTATGGTGAGTATTATGTTTTGGGCTCTTTTGTTTATGCATCTTGTCATAGATATAGTATAAATCATCTTTGGGATAACTTGACTAATTTTGCCACCTCTGTCACTAAACATTGGTTTGTTGCTGATTATTTAAACACTATTTTGTTCTCTTCTAAAGAAAGTGGTGGTTGTTCTCCTAATATTCATTCCATGGAAGAATTTTCCAATATGATCCTTGATTGTAATTTGATTAATATTAGTTTTAAGGGTTCTAATTATACTTGGCAAAACTCTAGACTTTGGCAAAGGTTGGACCGGATTCTTTGTAATACTCGTTGGATTACTCAATGGCCTATTACTTTTATCTATCATTTAAGTAGAACCTTGTCTGATCATGATCCTCTTTTGGTTTCTATTAAAGATAATTCTAATAGATTAAAAAATTTCTCTCCTTTTAGATTTCAGAACATGTGGATTCAGTATATTGATTTTTTTAATGTTGTGGCTAACAATTGGAAAGCTCCTTTACATCCTGATAATTCTATTATGGGGATGAATAGAGTTTGGTTTAAGCTTAAAAGACATAAAAAAAATCTGGGTTGGTGGAACAAGTATTATTTTAAAACCTTTTGGCTAATATCAAAGATATGGAAAAAATGTTTTGTGATCTTGAAGTCTCTATTATGTTTGACCCTTCTAAGATTAAGGACTTGATTGAGGTGATAGATAAGCTTGTTAATTTTAAAATATGGAAGAGACTTATTGGCACCAAAAAGCCAGTAAACACATTGCACATGGTGACAAGAATACTAGCTATTTCCATGCTTTAGTTAATAAAAGAGAGCCTTAAATAATATTCAAAAAATTAAAGATGACAATGGAGAATGGATTATGGAGAATAATGATATTAAGTATTTAGTCATTAATTACTTTAGAAAGATGATTAATAAGAGTTGCTCTTATCAAGCTATTTCTAAACCACACTTAATTCCTTCTATTATTACCAATGATGACAATAATTTTCTTACTATTGTGCCTAATGAAGATGAAATTTTTAAAGTTCTTAATAAGATGAACATAGATTATGTTGCCCTAAACCCTAAACCATAAAAACGCTAAACTAAAACACTAAACCCTAAACCATAAACCCTAAAAACCTAAAAACCTAAACCTAAACTAAATAAAACCTAATAATAAAATAAATAAATTAACTTAAACTTAAATAAAATAAACAAAATAAAAAAAATAAAAACCTAAACTAAAACTAAACCTAAAATTAAAAAATAAAATAAAATAAAAAATAAAATAAACTAAAATAAAATAAATAAAACCTAAACTAAACTAAAAATTAAATAAACCTAAGAGAAAAAGACCTAAATAAAATAAAAACTAAACATAAAATAAAAATAAATAAAACCTAAAATAAAATAAAATAAAGACTAAATAAAAACCTAAACCTATAAAGTAAACCTTAAAATAAAATCTAAAACTAAATAAAAAATAAAACCAAAAACCCTAAACTAAAAGAAAAACCTAAACCTAAATAAAAATAAATAAAATAAAATAAAATAAACCTAAACATAAACTAAAATAAATTAAACTAAAATAAATAAAATCTAAACCTAAACCTAAAATAAACTAAACCTAAACCTAAACCTAAACTAAATAAAACAAAATAAACAAAAATATACCTAAACCTAAACTAAAAAATAAAACCTAGAAATAAACCTAAAATAAAAACCTAAAACCTAAACCTAAAAAAGAATAAAATAAAAACCTAAACCTAAACATAAAAATAAAAAATAAAACTTAAACTTAAAAAATAAAATAAAAATAAAACTCAACTAAAATATAAATGTAAACCTAAACCTAAACCTAAAAAATAAACTAAAATAAAAACCTAAACTAAAATAAATAAACATAAACCTAATAAACTAAACTAAATAAAAAAAAAAATAAACCTAAATAAAAATACAAAATAAAATAAGCCCAAATAAATAAAAAATAAACTAAATAAACCTACAACCCTAAACCCAAAACCCCAAACCTTAAACCCTAAACTAACCATAAACCTTAAACTAACCCTAACCCCTAAAAATGGGTAGAACCTTGATGGCAAGAACAACTCGTCAACTAGGCTCTGTCTAGATCTCAGAGTGGAGGTGAAGGAAAAGGTGGCGGTTATCGCAGTGGTGGTTTGGGATCTGGAGGTGCTGGTGGATATAGTGGTGGTTGTTAGAGTAGTGGTTGTTATGGAGGTGGGAGGAGCGATGGAGGTTACACTCATGGTGGTGGAAAAGGAAGAGATTGGGGATATGATGATGGATCTCTACTGGAGGCTGGTTCGATGGGAACGGAGAAACTATAGAAACGCAATCATCTGTACTTATGGAACTATGACTTTCTGAGAGATGATTCTACTTATCTAGGGTTTTGATTTGCTCTATGGTGCTCATTTTTAATCAATATTCGCTGTCCTAGAAAACTTGGGGTGCTACTTGGTTGATGAAATCAAAAAGAAGAAATGTTGAATCTAAATTTATTCTCCGTTAAAAAAACCTTAAACCCTAAACCCTAAACTAAAACTCAAACCCTAAATCTAAAACCTACCCAAACCTTAAACCCTAAACCCTAAACCCTAAACCCTAAACTAAGCCACTAACTAAAAATAAAAAAATTAAACTAAAATAAATAAAACCTAAACACAATTAAAAAAAATATAAAATAAACTAAACCTAAAAAAAAACCTAAACCTAAACTAAACCTAAAAGAAAATAAAATAAAAAAAATAAAATTAAACTAAAATAAAATAAATAAAAACCTAATCCAATAAAAATAAAATATAAATAAAAAAAAATAAACCTAACATAAAAATAAAATAAACCTAAAATAAAATAATATAAAAACTAAATAAAAACCTAAACCTAAAAAATAAACCTAAAAATAAATAAATAAAAACCTAAACCCTAAACTAAAAATAAAAACCTAAACCTAAAATAAACTAAATTGAAAGCAAAACCTAAAGTAAATAAAATAAAATAAAGAAATAAACCTAAACCTAAACTAAAAATAAAACCTAAAAATAAACTTAAAATAAAAAACCTAAAAATAATAAAAAATAAAATAAAATAAACCTAAACCTAAAAAAAAAAAATAAAACCAAAACCTAAGCAATTAAATAAAAATTAAACTCAACTCAAAAATAAACCTAAGCCAAAAAAATAAACTAAAACAAAAAACCTAAACTACAATAAATAAACCAAAAATAAATAAACTAAACTAAATAAAAATAAAAAAATAAACCTAAATAAAAATAAAAAAATTAAATAAACTCAAATAAATAAAAAATAAACTAAATTAACCTAAACATAGTGGTTTAGTTAATTTAAAAAAAACCATAAACCCTAAAGTAAACCAACCAAACTAACCAAACCTATAAACTCTAAATCTTAAACCCTAAAGCTAACCCTAAACCCTAAACCCTAAACCCTAAAGCTTAAACCCTAAACTTATAACCCTAAACCTTAAACCATAAGCCATAAAACCATAAACCATAAACCCTAAACCCTAAAACCTAAACCCTAAACCCTAAACCCTAAACCCAAAAATCCTAAACCCTAAACCCTAAAACACTAAATGCTAAACCCTAAACCCTAAACCCTCATCTTCCATTTTGATGGGGTTGGTTGTTGGCCAACTTGCTTCTATTCTATCTTGGTGGTTGGCTATTATGGAACATTGAATCTATGTTCCTCCCTTCTATGGTTGTCATCTATTTTTTTAATTTTGATGTTATTTTGCTTAAATTTGGTGGGGTAATAATTGCATTATTGCTCATTGATGGCCTTTGGATTTTGGGTCCTTTATCAAGCGATGTCTTTATGGTTTCGGCTATTTTCACTATTACGGTTATGGGCTTTTGGGTTTTTTGTTATATCATATCCCTTTACCTTCTTCTTATCTGTTGTTGTCCTCCCATTTCTGTGGTCATTTGGGCTTGGGGTATCTTTGTTTCCCTTATCCAGAGGTTGTTTTGTGGTTGTTGTTGTTCTTACAATTTGATTATTGACTTTGGGTTTTGCTATTACATTTGGCACTTCATATCTACTATTTTTCCCTCTAGCTTATGCTACATTTGTAGATCATTGTGACTATACTTTTGCCTCTCTTGATTTTAATCTTTGCATTGTTTAATCTCATTGGGTGGATTTATGGCCACCTTGATATTACTCTCTGATTGTTGGTGAACTAGATTAATGAGTTTGATCATAAAACTATTTATGTGGTGTTATCTCCGATTGTCTTACTAGATTTGTCATGGTGGGGTGCCTTTACCTATTTCTTCTTATCTGCTATTGTACTTCCATTTCCAGTGGTAATTCAGGCTTGGGGTATGTTGTTTCCCTTTATAATTATTGTTCTCAATTTTTTGAAACAAAGAGGTTGTTAAGAGCTGCATTACTTACATTATTTGCTTATCTTTTCATGGGAAATAACCACGAAACACTTCTTGGACTATTTACCAAGAATGTATATTTATTAATGTCCTGATTGGAATAGGGTTAATTCCCCTCTTGTCTTTGTCCTAGTTCTGATTTCAAAATTATTATTTATTATCCTTTAGATTTGGTTTCCTATGGATGACATTGATGGCTCTCTTTCATTTGAGTTGGGATTATCATGCCATGGAGCCTAATATGATGACATATATTTGGCATGGGATCCCCTTACCCACTTTGCTCTTTGCTGCTCTTTCCACTTCTGTGTATACAGCTTTGCCTATTCTTGCAAGTATTTTGGCTCAAAAGATCTTCATCAAATGGCTGCTATACAAGTTTGTTGGCTATGATGGCTATGATGCTTTCACTCCATTTTGGTTTGGTAGTAATGTGATGTAACCCTTCTCAAGTTTGGATCCTCATATTTGCATCACCCCAACTTGGTGGTGACTGAGCCTCCTCTATCCCACTTCTTTATTATTACCATTTTCAAATTTTCTTTGCTCTCACTTATCATTTTCTGTACTACTTTCTGCTCTAACTTCTTCATCTACAATCTTGCGTGCTTTTCTCTTTTCTCTTGCGGTTGCTCCATAGTGTCATGCATTCTCACTTCTAGAACATTGGTTAATCCTTCATTTGCTTACTTTTGTTAATCACTTTGTATCTTTTACTTACTTTACTCTTTTCTTTTGCTTATGGATGTACTTAGATAGGGGATTTACTCCCTGATTAAGCTCTTTGAAAGTAGTTCAAGTTTATCCCCTTTAAGGACCTTTATAACCCCTTTTGTGGCAATAAAATTCCCCATCTGGGGTTTCCCTAAAAAAATGAAAAAAAAAACCCAAACCTCCTAAACTCCAAACCCAAACCCTATCACTAACTAACCACTAAACCCTAAACCATACCACCCCAAACCCTAAACCAATAATATTCTAAACCACTTACTCACCAAATAACCATATAAACCCTAAACCCTAAACCCTACCATAACCCTCCCTCTAAACCTAATAAACCTTAACCCAAATCCTAAACCCACCACCAAAAAAAATAATAAACCTACATAAATAAATAAAATAAAATAAAACCTAAACTAACCTAAACTTAAAATAAATAAAATAAAAAAATAAACTAAATAAAATAAATAAAATTAAATAAAAATAAATAAAATAAAATCCTAAATAAAATAAAATAAATAAAACTAAACAAGTGAACCCTAAACCCTCCCTAACCCTACCCACCCCTATAAACCTAAACCCTAAATAAAATAAACTCTAAACCCTAAACCTCCCAAAATAAACCTAAAATCCAAATAAACCCATAAAAACAAATAAACCCTAAATCCCTAAACCTTAAAACCTACGCTTGCTCAACCCTAAACCTTAAACTCTAAACCCTAAACCTAAACTAGAGATTCTAAACCCTTAACCCTAAATAATGAAACCTTATAGGAATCAATGTTAACCGGTCAGATGGTTGAGCGAAATGGAGCGGTTATCACAGTGGTGGTGGTGGATCTGGAGATGTTGGTGGATATGGAGGTGGTGGTCAGAGCAGTGGTGGTTATGGGGGGGTGGAAAATGGAGGTTATAGCCATGTGTGGCGGAGAGAATATGAGATATGATAAGATCCATACTAGAGGAAATGTTTTAGAAAGGTTTTGATTTTTATAGGCTCATTTTTAATCTATGTCATCGCTTATGTCTTAGAAAACATGGGTTGCTGCTTGGTTGATGAAATCAAAAAGAAGAAATGTCAAATTTGAATATATTCTCTGTTAAAAAAAATACCTTAAACCCTAAACTAAAACTTAAAACCTAAACCCTAAACCCTAAATCCTAAAAACCCTAAACACTAAACCTTAAAACCTAAACCCTAAACCTTAAACCCTAAACCCTAAACCATGAACCCTAAAACCCCTAATCCCTAAACCCTAAACCCTAAACCTTAAACACTAAAACCATAAAAATAAACCCTAAACCAAAACCTACAACCAAACCATAACTCTAAACCTAAACCAAACCCTAAACCCTAAACTAACCTAAACCCTAAACCCAAACCCAACCTAAATCATAAACCCCAAAACTAATCATAAAACCCAAACCACAGACAAACATACCTAAACCCTAAACATTGAATAAAGATGTCATTAGGAGTAGATCTAAAGAATGACCTAATCTAACATAGTTATGGTAGCTAAAGAATGTGTCTTCAAGAGACTTTCCTTGACTATTTAAGATTTGAATACCTAGCTCTAAACCTAAATCATATTATAATACCACCTATTATAGTATAATGTAGCATCATATATTTGAGCAAGCAGTGATGTGTTTTCGAATGTTATAAGTTGTTATGAAATGTTTTATTATATTATGGTATTGTTCCCTATAGTCTATATTAATATAAATCATAAAAATATTGATTTAATAAATCAGATGATGAAATTTATTAAATTTGAAGTGGGAATTAGGTTGTAGTACTAAAGGTGTGCTATGCCACTTGTAGTCTAACAAGTAAGATTTTATGTTAAAAATAAATATTATATATTGTAGCATAGTATAACATCATATATCATAATATATTATTCTGGGCATTTTAAATTATTTTAGTATTTTACAATCATGCAGTCGAGCCTACACTAGCATTATTTATAAAAATGTTGATTTAGACTTTAAATGGTTGAACTTGGCCAAATTCATAATAGGTAGAGCATGGAATCATAATATATTGTTTTAATTTAAAATATGTAAGTCATATGACTAAAATATATAGTTTTTTTATTATTTAGACTAATTTTATGATTTTTTTTATCTTAAATAATCCCTTGTGATGTGATATGCAATATAATATAATATAATATATTATGGTGTATTATAATATAGGATGCCATAACATAGTGTAGCATCATACATTATATCATACTATTATGTATTACTACTAGTTGTTAATCATATTTTATTTTGTTATAGTATGATGTAGTAGAGTTTGTACTGGTATAATTCATAAAAATAATAATTTATAGGCTGAGATGATGGGATTTGGCCAAATTTAAAGAAAGCTTTAGGGAACATCATTGGGGGTGTGCGTTGGTGTGTCATTTAATCAAAAGAAATGAATTTTGCATCCAAAATAAATGTTCATTTTTCAACCAAATTTTATAAATTTTTTGCTTAAAGTGATTCATTTTAAGGTGCAATGTAAGATAATATATTATATGAAAGCATATTAAAATATAATGTACATAACAATATAACTTCATATATATGAATGTGGTGGTGTGTTACTAAATGTTATTGTACATTTTAGTATGTTTTACTTTTGTTATAATACATTGGGTCAAAACTCACAAAAATATTAATTTAAAGGTTGAGATGGAAGAATTTGGCCAAATTCACACACACAAGCAACAAAATTATGCTATTTTGTACCATTTCTAATAGAAAATGAACAATTTTACATCCAAAATGAACATTATTCATATTTTGAGAAAATTTTGTTATTTATTCCTTTTAAGTGATTCTAGTGAGGTGTAATGTTAGACAATATATTATATTATAGCAAATTATAATATAACATCATATATTATAATATAATATTGTGTGTTAATTCACATTATAATATGTTTAACATGATATTACATTGTTAGTTTGAGCTTGCACCATCAGAAATCATAAAATGTTGATTACTATGTTAAGATGATGTAATTTGCGAATACATTATTAAGCTTTTGGTTGAAGTATTAAAGGTGTGCGAGAAGAAATAAGATTTGATGAGAATAGCATGTCATGGACATGGAGGGAGATCTGCTAGGGGATCACACATGCGTTGGACATGACATGTGAGGGGTCTATGTCGGGGCATAGAAGAAGAAAATTTGCTAGGGATAAGGCTTGAATTTGATTTGATTATATTATTTGTGGAAAAAACATCCACTAGGAATAAGAATCTATAATCCACCGAGATTAAGATCAATAAATTTAATTTTTTTTGATGTGGAGGAACATATTTTAGAGATTTGGGCTTGAGTCCACTAGGGATCGAGTATATGAACCTTCCACTAGGGAAGCAAGTTCAGGATATCCACTGAGGATTGAGATTTGAGTTTGATTTCATAGATTTATTTGGGGATGTATTCAATGGGAATAAAATTTTGGTTGGACTTCTTTGCTTTAGACTCTACTAATGCAGTTGGTTTAATTTGGCTCCACTAGGGAGGTTGGTTTTGAATTTTATTTGTTTGCTTGACTTATTTATATATGATTTGGGGCTCCACTAGGGAGAAGGGTGTAATTTAACTCCACTAAGAAAAATCATATTAAGTTAATTTAATCTGAGTTAATGTATGGACCACGTTGGTGTAAAGTATATTAGCCAACCTACCTCAGTTTACAAATCCAAGGGATAGTTTACTACTGTGGGGTAGAGCTAGCCAACCTAAAGGGTTGCCTTTGTGTTCGTGCTAAGAAGAAGGTAGCAGACTTACATCTTCTAAGTGAGGAACAACTGGGTGACTGTTGGGTGCACAACAAATAGAATCTAACCTAGAGAGATTACTAAGTGAATGACGTTGGGGACTTATGTCAACTCAAAAGTAGTCAAGATTAATTTCATATTAATTTTATATTAATTTCATGTGATTTGATATGATTTGTTTGGTTTAGTTTGATTTCGAATTGAGGGCATATCTGCTAGGGATGTGAGCTCGATCAAATTTGATAGATCTAATTTATGGACCATATTATGCGATGGACCCATTGAGAAGGGCTATATCAAACTTGTCCTATCTCAGATTTACAAATCCAAAGGGATAGTCTACTAGCCGTGGGGTAGAGCTAGCCAACCTAAGGGGTTGCCTTTTGATGTTCAATGGTTGTGCTAGGAAGGAGTAGCAGACTTACATCTTCTAATGTAGGTAATAGCTACGAGGGTGACCTGTTGGTAGTACAACAAATAGAACCCGACTTAGGGGCCACTACTGAGTGAATGTCATTGAGGACTTATATCAACTCAAGAGAAGTCAGGTTATTCTTATAAGGAGTTTTGCTGACACTTCCCTAAAGATAGGATGATTGCTTAGGAAAATTTATTACTAGGGGAGTCCTCCTAATCTATAAGTGAATATATATTTTATTTATATGTTTGTGTGGACCCTATTGGTGTGCAAGGAACCACTCTGAGAAGGGGCTATGTTAGCCTTTACCTATCTCAGATTTACTAGACTAAGGAGAATATGCATCCATAAGATCGATTCTCCAACCATGTGTTCTTAGAAAGGGGTGTCCAATCCGATAGTAACCCAGGTAGTGTATAAATGAGTTCAAAAAATATCCAAATATAGTGCCCACATGGGAGATGCTTCTAGGGTCATTATACTGAGCCCTGGAAAAGAATGCCTATAGGTGTACGATGGCCAACTCAAGGATAAAGCATAGCAGACTTACATCATCAAGTGGTGTGTATCCTAAGGTGCGAGAACCAACCAACCTAAGGTGTATCCATCAGCATGAGTGGTGTATCCATCAGGATAGTGAGAACTAACCAACCTAAGGTGCCTATCGGTGTGTAACGATCAATCTAGAAAGAAAGTGTGTAGGCTTACAACTTTTCAAGTGGAACTAATCATCAAGATAGTTTGTTGTCAACAAGACAAATGTTATCTGGTCTTAGAGCGACTACTTAGAGGGGAGCCCAGATGAACGATTCGACCTAGACTTGAAGCAGTCAGGAGGGAAGGAGGTGCTAAGGGACTTATCCTAAACCTCAAAAATACTTAACCTAATCATTGCATGAAGGCTAATCTAAGAAGTAAGTGTAGCAAACTCACATCCTCTTAAATGAAACCAACATGAGGTAGCTTACTGACCACATAGTAAGGCCTACCAAACTAACAAGGTGCACATCTATGAGAAATGGCCAAGTAAGGAATGAAAGTATAGCAGACTTACATCCTCCAAAGCAAGAAGACGACTGGGGTGATACACTAGCAAGGTAGCACATCATCTTGACCTAGAGCTCTTGTGGTTATGGGGCGTTATCTCAACTTAGAGTAGCTCGAGACAAAAGATATGTGTTTGCTTTATATGTTTGTGTGTAGGTTGTGTTTGTGTTATGTCGATGAAGGATAAGATGCTACTCGGGTTCCTTACACCTACTCTAAACACATTGTGGTAGATTCACAAACAATAATATTTTCAACAAGGAAGAGACTTAATTTGAAATGAAATTTTCATTGATGATAATTATTTTCAACAATGATTTATAATATTTCTTTAAGTAGAGCTCGTTGATTGGAAGCATTGAGTGCTCTCCTTTATGATTAATAAGCTAATAAGATTCTCCTTGGTAGGCCTTCTCAAAGGTAAAAGGGCTTTCTCAAGTGGGTTCAAACTTGCCTCCTATCTTATGACAAGCAACAATCGGTCTCCTTAGAACTAAAATAAGCTCTCATACTTGAAAGCACTAGAATGGACCAACTTGTGAGCTTGAATCATTTTAGCTTTGTACAACTCAAGGTTTTGGCATGCTCGCAGGCATCTCTCCTCCAGACCTTCGAGCTCTTCTAACCTCAACTTGGCATTCAACTCTGTTGTGATCTTGCTACCCACAGCTATCCTTAGTGATGGGAGTTGGACTTCTAATGGTAGAATAACTTTGGATCCATACAATTAGAAGAAAAGAATAGACTGAGTTGGAGTTCTATATGCGATGCGGTAGGCCCACAAGGCTTCAACTAACTGCTCATGCCACTATCGGTTGTTATTGTCGAGTGTCTTCTTCAGTATTTGGATGAGAGTTCTATTGAAGGCTTCTGCAAAGATGTTTTTCATTGGGTAGTTGATGGTAGAATATCTCCAATCAATGTTGTGTCTCCGGGTAAAGTTCTTGATCTTGGTGCTCTTGAATGTAGTACCACTATCAAATATAATTCTTCGAGGCACTCCGAACCTATATATGATATGGATCCTAAAAAATTGGAGCACATGTTGAGCTGTGACCTCTCTGAGCGGAATCGCCTTCACCATTTTGAAAAGTATTTAGTAGCAGCTAAGATGAACCAATGGCCCTTAGAAGAACGAGGATCAATCGGACCCACTATGTCAGTGTCCCGACACTCGAATGGCCATGAGGTCAATGTAGGATGTGAAATGTTGGGTGGTTGGTGTAGGACCATATCATGTATTTGACATTGGTGGCATCACCAAGCTATATCCATGCACTCTTTGATCATCGACAGCCAGTAGTATCCTATTCTCTTGAACATGGCTTTCATCTTCAGACCAGATTGGTTTGCTCCACATAATTTTGAGTGTAACTCGACCAAGATGTTACGATCTTCATGCTTGTCTAAATAATGTAACCACATATGATCGAAATACCACTGGTACAAGACACCATCCACAAGAGTGTAAGAAAGTGCTCTCTGCTTCATCTGCTAGGCTTGGGACTTCTCTTGAGGTAGTTTACCTTTATTTATGTAATCTATGAATGGTTGCCTCCAATCTAACTCCTCATCCTTTTTGGCAATGGAAACCTCCCCTTCAAGAGACTACTTTTTGATGAGTTCAATATCATTAAGGGATAAGACTTGTTTATTTTGGTCCATTATTGAAATGGACTCATCCTCCGGACATTGCAACTCCATGGCAAGCTTGGCTAAAGCATGCTATGACAGTCTCTCCTCGAGGAATCTTATAAATGGTAACCTGATTTGGGTCAACAACTCCATGGAGTTCTTATGGTAGTGATGGAGCTTGGACTTTATAACCTTATAGGACCCAACAATTTTGTTGATAACTAGCCGAGAATCCCTGAAGATGTTGATGTTCTAGATGCTTATAATAATAACTAACTCTAGACTGGCAATCAGAGACTCATATTCAGCTTCCTCATTGGTGCAAGGATTGGAAAGATGATATCTGAATCTCATCACATCACGATCTAGAGTTAAGAGAACTATTCCTATCCCTACCATTTCTAGAATAGTAGATTGTGATTCTTCTCCTCTTTGAGAGGAAGCCACACCATCAAAGCACATCTCCCAGTGATGAATGCTAGTATCCCCTAAGTTCATAATTTATTCATGATGGAGATCATCACTAAGTGGAGAGTCAGTAGAAAGTGGGTGTGATGCCAAGAAATCTGTTAGCGCTTGTCCTTTCACTACACGGAGGAATGAAGGTAATGTCAAGCTGAGAGGATCATGGATCATTCCAACCGTCGGATAGCATCGACATGTCATGAGATACTATAGTGGATTGATAGAGATTAATTTCACCTTATGAGGAAGCATGTAGTGCTGTAGCTTTTGGGATGCAAGATTAAAGCAAAGCATTGCATCTCAATGGGTGGATAATTAGCCTCAGCAAAGATTAGATAATAATTGATGTAGTAGAGTGTGTTTTCCTTCCCTTCGTCATTGGATTGAGCCAACAAAGCACCAAGGTAGTCATCTAATGTAGAAGTGTAAAGTATGAGTGGCATGCCCGGGAATAGGGGCTATTGATCCAGCGGCATCATCAGGTAATACTTAATGTCTTCGAAGGCATGCTCAAACTTATCATCCCACTTAAACTTGGCATCCTTTTTGACAAGCACTGAGAATGGCTGACATCTTCTATATAGGTTGGATATAAAGCATCTTAGATACTCCAACTGCCCTTGGAATGATCTGGGTTGAGTTAAATTTTTACGGGGTGGCATTTCTAATTTTGCCTTGATCTTCTATGAATCGATTTCAATTCCATGGTGTCAGACAACAAACCAAAAGAAATTCCTTGAAGCTACTCCGAATGCACACTTAGGGGGTTCATTTTAAGGTTAAATTATCTTAAATATTCGAAAACTAATCTCAAGTAAAAGAGATGGTCTTCTTTTTCTCTACTTTTGACCATGAGATCTTTGACATAGCACTTGTCTTGATGACGAATGAGTTCATTGAAGATTCAAGTCATAGCCCACTGGTATGTAGCACTGGCATTTTTAAGGCTGAAAGGCATGACCTTATAGCAATAGATTTCAAATGGGCATTCTAAAAGTAGTGTTTCTTTGATATTCAGGGGCCATCTTTAATTGACTATATTTAGATGAGCCATCCATGAAAGAGAAGACTACATGAGATGAAGCAATGTCCACCATCAGCTCCAGGATTGGTAGTGGAAATTCATATTTTGGACATGCCTTATTTAAACCTCTTAAATCAACACATATGTGAATTTATCATTATTTTTTTAACTAGGATGATGTTGGCTAACTAGGTAGGCTATTTTTCTTGCCGGATGAAGTTAGCATTGATCAGTTTCTTGACTTCATAAATGACCACTTGTTATATGTGTAATCTCATGCATCTAGGAGCTTGCTTGATTGGTTTAGCATTAAGCTCTATTGCTAGTTTATGGACTGTTATGCTAGGAGAAAATCTAGGCATCTCTTCATAACTCTATGTAAAGTAGTCCTTAAACTTAATCAATATCCTAACTAAGTCATAGGTTTTAATTTCATTCAACAAAGAACTGATGTATGTCAGGCATGGTTATTTTTAAGTTTCTAAATTGATATCCTTGAGCTCTTCAAACTCTAGCAGTTCATCTTTGACTTTACAATCATCTAGATCATCTGAAGTTTCTAAGTACAACTCCTCATATGAGTTAATGTGATTTGAAAAGAACCTATCAGATTCCAAATGAATGGTGATGACTAAGCACTGATCATCATCATCGACTGGACCCATTGTACTAAATCCTAATCCTGGTCTTGATTGAGAGGTTTTGAATTTGTCCTTCCATATTCTTTCATGGTAATCTAACCTGCGCTTTGACCAAGTATGTGGGATTATCCTTTTCTTTTCTAAATTATGAACACAAGGAAATCACTAATCAAAAGGTAATTCTATTAAATCTTTATATGAATCATGCTCAAGTTCTACATCAACTTCTTTACTTGAGGATGATGCTCCCAAAAAGAACCTCTGAGTCTTCACACCTGTGGATGACTTAAGGGCTTCCTTAACTACCAAACCCTCAACTTTTTGAGAGAAAAGTGGCTTTAGAGCTAAGGTTCCCAACTGATGCCTAACTATTTTATCTATAGACTTGGACACACTTATGCTTTACTTTGGAGCCCAATCTTCATCACTATCTGGCTCAAGTGTCACCTCCAAGGGATTCTACATCTGAGAAGAACTGGCTAGTGTGCTAACCATCTAAGACTCATCCTATGAACTATATTCTAAATCTATATAGATAGCAGGTGCACTCCTATTAGCTGGGACATAACTTCTATTGGGTGGCCAATAAAGAGGTTTTCCACCCCAAGGACTGCCTCTGAACTGGGCACTTCCTCTACTTACTGGCGGTCAGGTCGTCCTACCCATATGTTTAAATGGAATAACAAATTATGGGTGAATTTTAATGTCATGCTCCACTTCCTCCTCCAAATCTATTTTCGCTCCCTTTTATTCTCTTTTTAATTTGTTCATTTCTTTTCTTTTTTTCTTTTTCGTATTCATTTTACTTTTGTTTTTCTTTTTCTTTTTATTTTTAAACTTTTGCCAAGTTCATGAGAATAGACTTGTTGATTTTTAGGGAGGTAGTAAACCACATCCTCATATATGCCAACCTCATGAACTGTAAATGGCTTGAGATCTCATTTGACATAATAGATGATCCCACCACTCACGAACTTTATACACTGATGTAGAGAGGATGGAACTATGTTGTTCTCATGTATCCATGGTCTCCCAAGCAAATCATTGAAAGATGTATCTGAGTCTATAATGGAAAACTTGGTTGGAATCTTCCAATCATCTATCTCCAAGGGCTACACTATGGAGCCTTAGGCCTGTTGATCTCACTTTTGGAGTGCAGATTCAATCTTCCCATCTTAGACTTAAGAGTCTTGTAGACACTAAGACTTCCCTAGTCATAAGACACTTCTAAAAATTAGATAAACACTTAACCTAAGACTAAAGTCTTAGAAGGGTTAACCATAGGATTAGGTTATGTCTTAGGGATTAGGATAATCCACCTACCCTACAACCTAAATATAATCCAACGTTCACCTTCTCAAACCAAACCTCAAGTTCAATTTAGACATCAAATTGAAATCCAAATCAAAACCCAAATTTCAAAGCCAAATGATTGAAGCCCATGGTCAAATCCAAACTTGAAAATCTTCATATGCAATATGACCTATCCCATGGACTTAGCCAAACCTAAATCCAAATGAATCTAAAAATAATTGATTTTCTCATAATCACTTTATATCTTCAATCATCTTTCTAATTATAAATCAAATATACATTCAAATGATCAAAACTAAATCAAACTAAATCAAATTAAATCAAAACCCTTCTTAAGCCCTATGACCTAACCCATGGACTTAGCCAAATCTTAATCCAAATCAAGTCAAACTAAATTATTTTTCTCATAAATCAATTATATTTTCAATTATCTTCACAAATTTAAATGAAATATACATTTAAATGATCAAAACTAAATCAAACTAAATCAAAATCCAACCCTAAGCCACATGACCCAACTCCATGGACTTAGCCAAATTCCTTCATTCAAAAACCTAAATTCAATTGATTTTCTCATGAATCAATCATACCTTCAATCATAATTACAAATATAAATGAAATCTACAATCATCAAGCCAAACCAAAATGAACCCAAGGCTCCACTAGGGAGAAGGGTGTTGTTTAACTCCACTCAAAAAAATCAGATTGGGTTTAATTTAATCTGAGTTAATGTATGGACCCTGTCGGTGTATGATGGACCCTCTGAATAGGGGCTATATCAACCTTATCCTACCTCAGGTTTACAAATCCAAAGGGATAGTCTACTGCCTGCGGGGTAGAGCTAGCCAACCAAAGGGTTTTCCTTTCGATGTGCAATGATTGTGCTAGGAAGAAGGTGTAGCAGACTTACATCTTCCAAAGAGAGTAACAATCGCTGTTGTGACCTATTGGATGCACTACAAATCAACCCCCTAGGGAAACCTATGCCACGAGAACTTATGCTAACTCAAAAGTAGTCAGGATTAATTTTAATTTAATTTCATGTGATATGATATGGTTTATTTGGTTTAGTTTGATTTCAAATTGAGGGCATATTTGTTGGGGATTTGAGCTTGGTCAAATTTATTATACTTAATTTAGGGATCATGTCAGTCTATGATGGATCCACTGAGAATGGGCTATATTGGACTTATCCTATCTCATATTTACAAATCCAAAGGGATAGTTTCGGTAGTGGGGTAGCCAACCTAAGGCTTTTTTGGTGTGCAACGTTGTGCGGAAGATGATGTAGCGACTTACATCTTCAAAAGTAAGGAATAACCGGGTGACTTTGTAGCACAACAAATCAACCCAACTTAGGACGAGTGAATGCCACGGGACTTATATCAATTTAATAGTAGTGCGATTCCTATAGAGTTTTCGACCGCCTAAAGATGATACGCTTGGAAAAAAAATACCGCTAGGGATGTCCTCCTAATCCACAAGTGAAATATATTTTGTTTATATGTTTGTGTGGACATTATTGGTGTGCGAGGAACCACACTAAGAAGGGGCTATGTAGGCCTTCACCTGTCTCAGATTTACTAGACCAAGCGTGAATCTGTACTTCCATAGGATGGATTCTCCAACCACAGGGGTGGTTTCTTGGAAAGGGGAACTATCTAATCTGATAGTAACCCAGGCAGTGCCTAAATGGGGTCCCAAAGGATGTGACCCAAATATAGTGCCCAAAAGGGAGGTGTTGTTAGGGGCGTTATCCTAATCCATGGAAAAGAATGCCTATAAGTGTACGGTGGCCAACTCAAAGAGAAAGCATAGCAGACTTGCATCTTCCATGAGTGGTGTATCCTAAGGTGTGAGAACCAACCAACCTAAGATGTATCCATCAACATGAGTGGTGTATAGCATAGTGGGGCAACCTAAGGTGGTGTTAATGTGCAATGATCAATTTGGAAAGAAAGTGTGTAGGCTTACAACTTTCCATGTGGAACTGATCATCGGGATAGTCTGTGATCAGCGGGATAAGTGCTATTTGACCTATAGCGACTACTAAGCGGGGAGCCCCAAGAAAGAACTGGACCCAGACTTGAAGCAGTCAGAAGGGAAGGAGCTGCTAGGGGACTTATCCTAAACCTCAACTATACTCGACCTAGTTAGTGCATGAAGGCTAATCCAAGAAGAAAGCGTAGTAGACTCACATCCTCTTAAATGAAGCCAACATGAGGGAGCTTATCGACCATATAGTAAGGCTTACAAAACTAACAAGGTGCTCATCGGTGAAAGCATAGCTGACTTACATCCTCCAAAGAAAGAAGACCACTGGGGGTGACACACTAGCAGAGTAACATGTCAGCCCGACCTAAAGTAGCTATTGAGTGAGTGCCACTTGGGGTGTTATCTCAACTCAAAGTAACCCGAGATAAAAGATATGTGTTTATTTTATATGTTTGTGTGTAGTTTGTATTTGTGTTGTCTCAATGAAGGATAGGATGTCGCTTCGGTTCCTTACACCTACCCTAAACACATCATGGCAAATTCACAAACAAGAATACTTTTAACATGGAAGAGATTGAATTCAAAATGGAATTTTCATTAAAGATCATTATTTTGAAACATGATTTATAATATTTCTTTAAGTAGAGCCCATTGATTGGAAGATTTGGGTGCTTTTCCTTATGATTAACAAGTTGATAAGATCCTCTTTGGTAGGCCTTCTTTATGGAAAAAGGGCCTTACCAAGGGGGTTCAAACTTG
Source organism: Cymbidium sinense (assembly GCA_021442155.1). Taxonomy (NCBI): domain Eukaryota; kingdom Viridiplantae; phylum Streptophyta; class Magnoliopsida; order Asparagales; family Orchidaceae; genus Cymbidium; species Cymbidium sinense. The sequence continues at coordinate 111,699,417 of CM038214.1, forward strand.
CCTCCCATCTTTTAATAGGAAATAATCAGTCTCCTTAGAACTAAAATAAGCTCTCCTACTTGAAAAGATCTAGGATGGACCAACTTATTGTGAGCTTGAATCATTTTAGCTTTATGCAACTTGAGGTTTTGGCATGCCAGTGTCTCCTCCAAACCTTCCTCTTTAACCCCTTCATTTTTCTATTATGATCTTCTTGCTATTATCCTTAGTGATGGGAGTTGAACTTCTAATAGTAGAACGGCTTGGGACCCATACACAAAGGAGGAATGAGTAGACTGAGTTGGAGTTCTATATGTGGTGTAGTAGGACCACATGACTTCAACTAACTGAGCATGCCACTATCGCTTGTTATTGTCGATTACCTTCTTTAGTATTTGGATGAGAGTTTTGTTGAAGGCTTTTGCTAAGTCGTTTGCCCTTGGGTAGTTGATGGTAGAATATCTATAAGTTGTGTCTTGGGAAAAGTTATTGATGTCGGTGGTCTTGATTGTAGTACCATTATCAGATATAATTAACCGAGGCACTCTGAACTTATATACGATATGGTTCCTAAAAAATTGGAGCAAATGCTGAGCTGTGACCTCTCTGAGCAGAATCACCTTCCTATTTAGAAAAGTAGTTAGTAGCAGCTAAAATGAATCGATGACCCTTAGATGAAGTAGGATCAATTAGACCCACTATGTTGGTACCCCCAACACTTGAATGGCCATGAGGCCAATGTAAGATGTAGAATGCTGGGTGGTTGGGGTAGGACCACATCATGTATTTGACATTGGTGGCATCGCCTAGCCATATCCATGCAAACTTTGATCATCAATAGCAAGTAGTATCCTAGTCTCTTGATCTTAGCTTTCATCTTCTAATCATATTGGTTGCCTCCACATAATCCTAATTATACCTCAGTCACGATATTATGGGCTTTGTGCTTATCTAAACAACGTAACCATATATGATCAAAAGACCGTCAGTACATGAAACCATCCACAAGAGTGTAGGAATGTGCTCTCTACTTCATCTGATGGGCTTGGGACTTCTCTTGAGGTAGTTTACCTTTATTTAGGTAATCCATGAATGGTTGCCTCCAATCTAACTCCTATTCCTTCTTAGAAATGGAAACCTCCCATTTAAGAGAGTACTTTTTGATGAGTTCAATATCAATAAGGGATAAGACTTATCTATTTTGGACCTTTATTGATATGGACTCATCCTCCGTACTCCATGGAAAGCTTGGCTAAAGCATGCTATGATGTTCTCCCTCAAGAAATCTTATAAATTATAACCTCTAGATTTGAGCCATGAACTCCATGGTGTACTGATGATGCTTGGGACCCAACAATTTGGTTGTTAACTAAAATCCCAAAGATGTTGATGTTCTAGATGCTTAGAGTAACGGCTAAGTCCAGATCCACAATCAGAGCCTCATATTAGGCTTTATTATTGGTGTAAGGATTAGACATATGATATGAGAATCTCATCACTACGTTGTCTAGAGTTAAGAGAACTACTCCTACTCCTGCCTTTCCTGGAATAGTAGATTGTGATTCTTCTCCTCTTTGAGAGGAAGTGCACCATCAAAATATATCTCCCAGCAGTGAATGCGATTATCCCTTAAGTTCATGATTTGTTCATCGGGGAGATCATCACTTAGCAGAGAGTCAACAGGAACTGGTTGTATTGTTAAAAATCACATGGAGTGCAAGGTAATGTCAAATGAGAGAATCATGGATGCCAATGTGTGGATAGCATCGTAGTGTCATGAGATACAGTGGATTGATCCTAGAGATTAAGTTCACCTTATGAGGAATCATGCAGTGCTGTAGCTTTTGAGATGCAAAGATTAAAGCTAGGCAATGCTTCACACTGGGTGGATAGTTAGCCTCAGTAGGGATTAGATGAAAGTTGAGGTAGAGTATGTTTTCCTTCCCTTTATTATTGGCTTGGGCCAACAAAGCACCAAGGGAGTCATCTAATGCAGCAGTGTAAAGTATGGCTTTCTAGGATAGGGGTGCTAGGTAGCGGTGTCATCGTCTTCATATCTTCGAAGGCATGCTCACACTTTTCATCCCACTTAAACTTGGCATCCATTTTGACAAGTGCTAAGAATGGCTGACATATTTTTTATATGTTGGATATAAAGAATCTTAGATATGCCAACGCCTTGGAATGATCAGTTGAGTTAAACTTTCGAGGTGGCATTTAATATCTTGATCATTTCTGAATCTATTTTGATTCCTTGGTGTTGAACAACAAACCCAAGGAATTTCCCTGAAGTTACTCCGAATGCACACTTCAGGGGGTTCATTTTGAGGTTAAATTATTATTGACCTCACTTTTGGAGTGAGCTCTCAACATCCTCATCATAGATCTAGGACTCTTGACACTTGAGCTCCTTACTCTTAAGACACTTCTAGTGATTAGGTGAACACTTAACCTAAGCCTAGAGACTTAGAAGGCATAGCCATAGGAATAAGTTATTCCTTTAGACTTAGAAAACTTGACTACCCACTAAACCCAACCCATGTTTTCCTTCTCAAACCTCAAATTCAAATATCTATTCAAACTCCAAATTATAAATAAAATTCCAAGCCAAATGATTGAAGCCCTTGATCAAACCCTTCTAAGCCCTTTGATTTCATCTTATGGACTTAGCTTTAACCAAATTCAAATCAACCCCAATTCAATTAATTTTCTCAAATATCAATTTAATCTCAAATCAAATATCAAATCATAAATTAATTCTAAACCAAATAAATCAATCTCAAATTAAATCCATGTCCAAATTTCCTGCCTAAGTCTTATGAACCACTCTCATAAGCTTAATCAAATATTAGTCTAAACTATCCCAAACTCAATTGATTTATTTATAAATCACTTGTTCCTTTATTTATATTCACAAATATAAATGAAATCCACCCTCCAATGACCAAAATCAAACCAAACTAAATAGGTTTCCTTTCTTAGACCTTTTGACCTACACCCATAAGCTTGGTCAAATTTGCTTCCAAATCACTCCAAACTCAAGTTATTTTCTCATGAATGATTTATATTTTCATTTATATTCCCATATATAAATGAAATATAAATTTAAATAGCCAAAATCAAACCCAAATCAAATTAAATTTCTAATTTTAGCTTATTTTAGCTAATTTCTTGAACTTGGCTAAATCAATTCAAAACCCATGGATTTCTTCATGATTCAATCATTATTCCAAATATGAAAATAAACTACAATTATCAAACCAAATTCAAGTCAACTCAAGTCAAGCCCATGTTGACCCCTTTTGACTTGAGATTATCATATGAACCAAAATCCATTTAACTCCAAACCAATTGCAATTAGATTTATATTACAATCCTAGGTTCATATGTGAGTTCTTGAACGCCATGATCAAGCAAATTGACCCATTTGGATCCAGTTGACCCAAAGTGGCCTAAAGACCCTTTTGAGCTTAATTCAAATCCTACCCAAACTGGATTGAACTAAGCCCATCTAAACCTCATATCATGATCAACAATCATCCTAGGTTAATCAATTGTCTTGAATTGGGTCAAACCAAGTCAAGCAAGCCTATTGACCAAGGCAACCTTTAGCCCAAATGAAACCTAAACTAGCCAAAACACACCATATGCCAAATTGATTAAAACCTTTCATTCAAACTAATTCATAATCAATGATTGAACATGACCAAACCCTCAATGGAGCCAAACCAAGACCAATTGGCCATTTGACCCAAGGTGACCCAAATTGGCCTAAAAAAGTCAAAATAAATCAATCACAATCTAACCCAAATTGCAACCAATGGTTCAAATTCATCTCAAATTTATTATTGAACTTTACCAAAGCCATTATTAAGCCTAATTTGACCAATTGGTCAACCTAACTTAGCCCAAATTGACCTAAAGGGTCAAATTGGCCAAAATCCAAATTAAATCCAAATTGATTCAAAACAAAGCCTACAATCATTTTCAATTAACCAATTGAACTTGAACCAACACCCAACCCAAGCCAATTTGGCTAATTTAGTCAAATTGGTCTAATTGACCCATTTGACCTATATGAATCCAAAAGAGACAAAATCAAATCCAAAGCAAATTGAACCTAACCAATGACACCAATACACTCCAAATAATCAAGTGAACTCAACCCTTGGTTTCACTAATTTGACCAATTGGTCAACTTGACCCAACCTAATCCAATTTGACCTAAATAAGTCAAATAAAGCCAAATCAAGCCAAATCAATTCAAATAAACTCCAAACCACTTGAAATTTGGGCTAACCCACATTTGACCCATTTCAAATTTGCCAAAATCAAACCCATAGCCAAATGACCACTTTTTCCTTGGGTCTAGGGCATTCCATGAGATAATACACTTGTTCTTTTGGTCATTTCCTCCCCTTGGCCACTTGGCACCCATTCAAAGGTCCACTTAGGCACCAAGGACTAACTAACCCAATGGTGGTTGGGTCAGCCATGACTCATGGGGAGGTGAAATCACCTCCCTATTTCCATTAGAGTATTTCAAACCACCAAGGACATCCACTACTACCATGGTAGCCACCCTCACACCTTCCTCCACTCATGAGAGGCCAAGTGGAAGGATTCTACCCAAGTCGCTCTTGTGGTGACCATTTTATCAAAAAGTTGAAACAATCATCACCATCCAAGCTAAGGAAGGAGGGGGTATACCCCCATCATTCTCACTCAAACAAACACACCCACACTCGATTTAACCCTAGTAGCTAAGGAAAAAGATTGCAGTGCTTCCCCTTGCATTTCTCAAGCTCCCCAAATTTCCCATTCTCAGTTTTATGTAAAACCAAAATAGGGGAGCAAACCAACGATTGCCATTTCCCCATTTCTCAACCAAAGTGCAATTAACTTTGCACACACCATCCTTGGACTTAGACGAGCTAAAATGAATCATTTTCCAATCTTCCTGATGACCATAGTTGGAGTTTGATCAAGCCAATTGCTTACATGTGGGTTGGTCTTAGCAAACCACACAAAATCAATGCTCATAGCTCAAGATGGCTTCATTTTACCAAATGAAGCTTCCTTAATCATTGGAACCACCGATCATAAGCTTTTGTGAGGTATGCCATTAAAACTAATCCTTAGCTTAAAATAGGTAGGTCCTTTGTCAAGAAAACTTGCATCTCGTGCGATCTTCACCATTGGATGTGTTTGTTGTGCCTCCCTGAAGGTGTGGGATCAATTTGATTTCCATCCAAGCTCGGGTGAGCTCGGACCAAGCAACAATCGATGAACGATATACATCTATCGCCACTCGAGAGGAGACAAATCATGGACCATCCATTCCGTATGATCGAAATGGACAGTCCTAATCTGATCACACATAGAACCCCTCTTTTCTCCTTTTAAATTACGCATTTAATTATGGCCATTCGATCTTAAATCAGACGTCCCATGTGAAAGCGCATTCTGCTACCCTCAACATTAGCATTGTATGTGACAACTTAAATAACCAATGCCATGCACGCGTGGAAAGCACATTTGCCAAACACTCCTCCGGATTAGGTGGTTAATTAGGTTAATTAACCTTTTTTATTGAAACTTCTAGAATTCATAACTAATTATAAAAATCCAAAAATTCAAATGAGGGCTCATTTTAAAGGTATTTTAGAGGAGAGTCCATTAAAATTATTATTTATTAATTTTGAATAGTAATTTTTACTTAATTAAAGTTTAATTAAAATATAATTAGCCTAATTACTCTATAATTAATTATCCAATTAATTTCAAAATTTCTAGAGATGTTTAGGGGGTTGACCTCTACCTCTGTTATTTTTCTTGGGATTTTTTGGATAATTAATTGGAAAAAATAATGGATTAAGCCTTAATTACTCTCTTATCTTAATTAATGATAATTAAGCAAATGAATAGTAAATTAATCAATCAATTAAGCTTATTAACCTCTATTAATGGTGATGAAGTTTAAGGAAATGGATTGGGACCACCTCTTCCAATCTTTTCCTTAAGTCTTCTCCATTGCCTCTTAAATAATTAATTAGTTAAAAAATCATTAATTAATTAATTAATTAAATCAATCAAAATCTAAATCATACTTGAACTTTAATAAACTAATTAAAATTATTTAGGGATTGAGACTTATGCTCCCTTCATTGTCTCTTTCCCTAAGTCCATTTCATATTGTTGATTGATTAAGGATAATTAAGATTTAATTAGATAATTAATGAACTTAATTAATTTGATTGAATCTACTTTTAATTAACTCTTGGGTAGCTCTTTAGGTGTTTAATAACCTAAAGGGAGCTAATAAATTATGGTTAGTTCACATGTGTAAGAAAACCATAAGAGTAATTAAGTGAGCTCCTTAGCTTTAATAATTTTGAGCAATTGCATTAGGCCCCTTTCATTTCATAGGAGCATTGCCATTTACTTTCCATGTGGTTGCATATTATTAATAATTGATTGATTACCTTAAGGTGAGCTTAATTAATTGATTTAATCTATGCTTAACTTAATCAATCCATAAAATCAACCTAATTGCTTTTTTAGATCAAATTAACTCACACATATGGGAATGAGATTAGGACCAACAAACCTTTTTCACATTTCATAAATCAAATCAAATGTGAAATTAAAAATGGCTTTAACAAACTTTAGTTTATTTTAAATAAGCTTGTTTAATGTGATTGTCCTTAGGAATTAGTTGGATTGAATGAAATTACATGATTACGTTTCTTTATTTCTTTCTAATCACATAAAAAAAATGTTGTATGCCTCTTTTAGTCATGCTTTCATTCTTTTTAAAAATCAATTAAGTATGAAATGATTTCATTTATGCCAACTTGCATGTGTTGACTTAATTAAGAATATGTGTGGCGATTATCACTACTGAATCCCAAACATATTTTCAAAAGCTTCTTAATGAATAAGAATATGTGTTGTGACTTCAATTATATATATATATATATATATATATGAAGTTCATGTGAATATAAACTTAGTGTATGAAGTGAAGTTTCTTTCATATATTCATATGCTGATTTGCATAAGTAAGAATGTTAGCAGATATATTAGTCTGGACATCCCATGGATGCATGACTTTATGTAGCCCTAACAAGGTTCCTACCTCACTTCCTTGGTGTAGAACAATGGCGACGTACCTGGTTGATTTCATTCTTATGCATTTTTGATATTAGAATTTAGATGGGGCTTTAATTTACATAAATAAATTAATTAAATTGAATCAAATTTTGTATAATTTTTTATTTTATAGATGATTGCATTCTCATATTATATAAGAATCTGGGTATCTTGTGCATCCCAGATGCATGGCTTTAAATAAAGGAGGTTTACCTCCTTTGCCTTGGTGTTAAACAATGGCATTACTTAAATTCATATATATATATATATATATATATATATATATATATATATATATTTGTATGTATGTGTAATTCAATTAGTGGATGAAAATAATAATTTAATCAAATCAATTCAACTTTTACTTGATTCTCATTCTTATAGTTGCTTATACATCCATATGTTTTTGAGGATAGCTATATTATCCCAAGGATGCACAACTTTAAGTAGCCAAGGTTCCTACCTCACTCCTTTGGTGTGGAACAATGGCGATACTTTACTTCTTAAAACTTTTATATATTTGTGTGTACATTTGGCTAATGAATGAAAATCTCTTTCCCATTAAAAGTACATTCATACTTTATTAAAGTGGTTGAATTGATTAATCATGTAACTTAAAGCTCTTTTCTCATGATCTTGCATAAGAATTTAGATAGAGCTTTAAATTAATATGATAAAATAATTCAATCAAAGGAAACATCAATTCTAAATACATTTGCTTGCATTCATCATTCAAGTATACTAAAATATAAATTATACGTATAGGGATGTTTAGTACTTAATCATATGCATGCTATATTTGATGCAAAGAAATAAAAAAACATGTGTTATGTGATAATAATTCATTCCAATTAATCTAAAGATGCTTTTTTATTGAATGAGTTTATTTAAAGTGAACCAAAACTTAGGATTAATTAAAATATGTAATAAGCCATTAGAGAATTGTTTAATTAATTGTCTTTAGAAATGACTAAAGGTAGGGATAAAAGAGAGTGATCCTTTCTTTTCTTCTCTTTATAACACTTAGTTATTAAGTGTAAATCAAATGAAATAAAAGAAAACATTAAGTAAAACTTACAGATCAATTCTAAATACATTTGCTTGCATTCATCATTCAAGTATACTAAAATATAAATTATACGTATAGGGATGTTTAGTACTTAATCATATGCATGCTATATATGATGCAAAGAAATAAAAAAACATGTGTTATGTGATAATAATTCATTCCAATTAATCTAAAGATGCTTTTCTAATTGAATGAGTTTATTTAAAGTGAACCAAAACTTAGGATTAATTAAAATATGTAAGCCATTTTAAAATTGTTTAATTAATTGTCTTTAGAAAATGACTAAAGGTAGGATAAAGAGATTTTTCTTTTCTTCTCTTTATAACATAGTTATTAAGTGTAAATCAAATGAAAAAAGAAAACATTAAGTAAAACTTGATCAATTAAACCACTTAAAGTGAAACCACCCTCATGATCAAATCTCTTCATACTTGAAACTATAACCTTGAAATGTTGACCACACTTAATAAACACACATTAGATCAAGTCACCATGTCTTATGTTAATGCATGGTTTTGTATGTTTGGTTTTATAATATAGTATTTTAAATGGATGTTAGAATTTCATAGACTAGATGTTGGAAGGTTATTAGCCTAATTATATCTTTTTTTGAGATTGTTCTTAAGAGCTAAAAAGTAAATATAAATTCTCTCATTGCTTCCAAATTATAATCCAAATTAGGACATGGAGTTACCCATGTTAGTGCTAAGTCCAAATTATAAATATAATTGCTTAGGTAGAATGCATGTTTAGCTAACCTCCATTTTTGTAGTTAGATTATCTTTCCATTGAAATATAATTTTGCGAGGAATTAGATTATTATTTGGGATAAAATGGAGAGGGACTTTGTCCTGAGGCCATGTGATGATAAATGAAGTTCAAATGTGTTTGAAAATATTTGGTTTTGAATGAGACTTCACTTAGAAATTTTTAGTATTATATGTTCCAAATGTGTTTGAAAATTTTGGTTTGAATTTGCAGATTTGAGAACGTAAATGAAGTTCCAAATGTGTTTGAAAATTTTGGTTTTGAATTTGGAACTTCACTTAGCAAATTTGAGTATGCTAAATAAAGTTCCAAATGTGTTTGAATTTGAAAAATATGATTGTTAAGTTTTGATTTTTTAAAAGACTTCCATTCAACAAATTTGGGTATGTAGAAATGGAAGTCAATCTTATTTTGCAAATGTGAAAATTTTATTTTGTGTTTGATTATTTATTTTTGAAAGAGGGAATTCCAACTTAATCTATATGGATATGTTTAAGTGGGATTTCAAATGATATTATTTTATTGGAAATGAAATCTTCATTCAATAAATTTGGGTATATTGAAAGAAGATGTTCACATATGCTTTTGAAAAATTAGTTTGTTTTAAGATGAAACTCTCATTCAATAGGTGTGGGTGTATTGAATGGGAAGTTTCATGTGTGCTTTTGAAAGTTTTATTTTTTATTTTGATTTTGACTTTTAGAAAGATGATTGTTTATTTTATTTTGAAAATGAAATATTCATCAAAATGAATAGAAGGAAGATGTTCATTTATGCTTTTGGAAAAGATTGTTAGTTTTATTTTTGAATATTTATATATATAAAAATTATGAGAATTGTTAGATGAGGATGATTTAAGAAAATTTTGTGGAAAATATTTTATTATGCGCATTTTTGAAAGAGTACTTTTTGAAAAAGCAAATTTTTATGAAAAATTTATTTTGTCTTTATTATTTTAGAATGAACCTTTCCTTATCATAAAAATGATGAGGAAGTCTTTAAATATTTCTTTTATTTAGATCTTTTATTTTTGCACATTGATAATTGATGGGGGTTTTAAGACCAACATGGGGTGAGGTCATAAAACCTAAAGATGTTGGCTAGCTTAACTTAAGAATGAAATAAGCTAAGTGCCAATGGAAAGAAATATAGTTTTAGATTCATACTACAAACTATCAATACCAAGATAATGATCATTTACCAAAGATGGAGAGAGGAACCATCCACCTCGCAAAATCTATGGTAAAATATTTCTTTCCTTCATCTATCTTTTTTGGGAGAGGATAAATGAAAATATAAATATACGCCTTTTGTTGGGACACCACACCACGTAGATTTGCAGATGTTCTTATTGATGGTGATCAGGTACGACATTAAGGAGAGTCTATCGAAGATAGAAGTCACCACCCTACAATGGACCTAATCACAAGGACTCCTAAGGATAATGGGTCTGTATATGTAACAAAGATTCTTCTCCTAATTTACATGGAAATATAAAGTAAGGTTTATTTTAAATCAAGTTTGTTAAGTTCCTTACAGGGGCAAGCCCCCATAGTTAATTACATCGTAAAGAATGAGAACCCTTAGGAATACTCTTGATTAAGGTAAATGATCTTTGTCTCCAAAGACTTTAATATGTAGGACTATCAATCGATTAGTTTATTTTGGAAGAACAAAAGGGATTGATCAAGGAGAGGGAGTTATTATCAAAGCCAAAGGAAGATAAGTAGGAGATGCCCACGATGCTAGGAAACCTAGTGAACATCTCCAACTCTCCTAAAGTTGGGTTTTACATTTTTGAAATAGATTAAATTTATTTGACTTGAATTTTTCATTAGAAATTTAGGGCTTATGATTCCACGATAGAAGATGATGGAAATGCCTAAGAGCTGAGGATTTATGCTTATGGCCCACAAAGGGGAGAAGCAACTTAGAACCTAAATCTAGGGAGCTTTAGAGGGGGCCAAAGAACAACTTAAATCTAAGCTAAAAATGGGCTTTTGGTTTGCCTTCACAAGAGAGGACAATCCAGCTTGGACTTGCCTGGGTGGTCAACTAACTCCTCCTATGATTTTAAATTCATGTAGGCAAGTCATATGCTTTATGTAACATAGCTAGGCAGTTATTCGATTGGAAAGAGACTAGGTCCTTAAACTTACTCCCTAAATAGACTAGATCATGTAAGGGCATGCTTTAAATGACTTGAATCTAATGCAATTTAGATTTCATTTTTATTTTTATTTTTGGACAATCAGTTTGACTAAGGCTAATAGGATTCATATGCCTAATGCATGAGAAATAAGATTATCGGCCAAAATCAACGAGAAGGGAAGAGGTGTGTTTCCACCATGGCTCTCAAAGGTCAAGCCAAGTTTCACAAGCAAAGATGGAAACCCTCCAATTAAGAGTGAAAATAATATGCATTTGTGCATGATGTTATAAAAGAAGTACTCATCCTACTAAGGGATTGCTAATTCTGTTATCTTAATTTTTAGCCTAAGCTTTAGGTGAGGTTATGAGTTCTTTATTTTTAGTTTTGAATTATTAGATTTGGCAGAAGATTTATTTTTTCCTAAGTGCCTAATCCACATCCATGCCATACATAAAGCAAGGAAGAAAATAAGAAAAGTACCACTTAATGCATAAGCTAAACAAATTATCAATCAATTTATAAAGCTAATCACAAAAGAATAAGAGGCCATTGTGGTTAGGTACCACTGCACAAACCCAAACAAATTGGGAAGCTAAGCTCTACCCTTACACAACATGGATTACAAATGAATTACATACAATTAAGCAAGGAACTCATTGTTATGGGGGTATTGAAACTTCACTCCTTCATTCTTCTTCTCTTCTTTCTTCTTCCTTTCTTCTTTCTTCTTTGATTCCTTCTTTTGGATGGTTGGAATGTGGTGTTCCAAAGGCTTCACATGGTGCATAAGATGAGATCTTATGACCAATGCTCATCTTAATCCCCATAACAATCATTCTGAAATCCTAATTGCAAAAATTACATGAAAAGGAAAAGTAAATCTAGCTAACACCTGCAAAATAAAGTTTAGCTAAACAAACCACCAAATCCCAAGCATGTATATTGGACTTAACACCCCACACATGGGTGACTAAGCCCACCTAGCCTATTGGATCATGCTTAGGGGTATAAGCACCTGCACAGTAAAATCATTTATATTTATATTTATTATAGCGCCCCTTAAGCACAATCCCCTATAGAAGACAATGGATAGACTAAGATCACCCTACCATTCATTCTATGCACATTCACCCTAACATCCAGACTAAAACATATATCTCAAAAAAAGCAAGCATCAAATCATGCACTACCCTAACCTAAAGCTAGAAGTGGTGGCTTAGCCTAATGTGTGTGCTTTAGAGGTTTGTGTGGTGTGCTTAGCTATGGATTTAAGTTTAGAATTTTCTAAGTGTGAAGCATATTCAACTTAGAGGAGGATTTCATTTAAATTATTTAATTATTTTGGATTGATTTTATTTTATGTTTTGATTGGGTCTAACAGAATCCTACAATCAATTACTAAGTTATAAAGGGAGGGAAAGAGAAGAGAACTTCTCTTTCCTTCTCTAACCTAAGTAATTTCTAAAGTGGATTCATATTTTTATTTTGTTTAGTGAATGTTTTAATTAAGTGTTTTAATTGATCCTAAGTTTAGATGAACTCTAAACAAACCTATTCAAAAAGAAAGGCATTTTAAGATTAAGTAAAATGAACTAAATTCAAAAAATATACATCACTTCACTTCTTCCCCAACATGTATAACATGCATATGAATGAGTCCTAAACATATATATACATGAAAATGGGAATATTTAGCACTTTATGATGCATGCTAAGTAATTTACTTAAGCAAATTTAAAATTTTATGATGCATGATTTTTCATTAAGTAGCAAAGGGGTTTCTTATCCAACTTTCACATGCACACATGAATGTATGAAAGGCATAAGTGAGTACAATTCCATTGTAAACCAGAGGTGTAAGGTACAAGACCTACTTAGGGCTACTTAAAGCCTCGCAACCTTGAGGTTGTCCAGAATAATATACCACTTTCCTAAAATACAAGCATATGTACAAAAGAAATGAATGGAATAGAAAGAATGCAAAAGTTGGTGTTGGTTGATTTATTTTTGTTTATGTAATTTATATGTGCAAGCATAGGTATCCTTCTTAAGTAATGTTCTAGGAATGAATAGGATATGGAATTAGGCAAGTGTTAGGTTCTTTTCAAATGAGCCATACACCTTGCCAAATCCTATTCAAAACTATACTAAAAGAGAAGATAAGGAAAACCTACACTAAGCACATTCTTGTAATTTACACAATGCAAACTCATAAGTAAGATATAAGTAACACACTTTCAATTTTGATAATTGATCCATATTTGTTTGAAAATAATTAGAATTTAATAGTGATAATAGCTAATCATATTCTTACTTTAGCTAACACATGCAATTTGACATAAATGAAACATTTTCATTTTAAATTTGATTTTTGAAAAGCATGGATGCATGAAACCATATGACACACATATTTAGCATTTTGGGGAAGAACTAAAGTAATGAAATCATGTAAACACATTTAATTCAGTTAAATCCTAAAGACAATCATATGAAATAAGAGAGCTTAAAGTAAATCAATGTTTATTTAATATGATTTTTGTTTGATTTTAAATTTGATTTAATTTTGAAAATATGAATTTAGTTTGCTATTACTAACCATTCCCCATGACATTTTGTTTAATTTTTAGATGATTAGATTCATTTTATATTTTTGATTAGGTTAAGGTATGAATTAAACATGTTAATGATCCCTTACCTACACCACATTAGCATAATTAATCAAATAATTATGAGCCAATGAGATGACATAAAATCTCACGAAGAATTTTAATTTGCAATGCACCTAGGAAGAAAGGGGCATAATGCAATTTGGCTCATGATTAATGATTTATTAAGGGGTTTAACTTAAGTAATTTCAAAACACCCCTCACACATATGAGTTGAGTTTTGATTTCCTTAATTGAACATAGGCTCTTGAACACCAAGCATCTACCCAAAGTAGATTAATTAAGTTCTGAAAAGTTTTAGAATTTTATGAAATTAATTAAGAGGGTAATGAATTATCTCTTATTAAGAGAGGATTAAGAAAGAAAAAGGGGTTTAAGAAATAGCTTAGGGGAAATGCCACAAAATTATTTCCAAAACCTCCCATTCACTAAATCTGACCTTAATCAACTTCAACAATAGATTAAACCACTAATCAAACCATTAATTATCCTTAATTACATTAAGGGGGTAATTAGGAATCAAATTAGCAATTTCCCCAATTAAGCTACTAATAAATTCTAAAAAAATTAGGGGAGGCAAAAGTCATCCACCAAAATATACTCAAGAAGTTTGAGGTTAATTAGAGGATTAACTATGGAGTAATTAGCAAATTAATATTTTCAATAAAACATAAAATCAAAGAAAGATAATATTAAAACTCCATTAAAACCAATTTTAGAATATTCTAGATTGAATTTTCTTTCAGTTAAAATTACCTCATATTTTTCTATTTTTTCTTTAGAGAGAGATGAATTTTAGAAGTTTAGAGGACTAATTAGAATTATTTAAACCTTAATTAATTTCAATCCACGCCATGCATGCATTGACTCACCGTGCTTTACATGCATCATCCTTTGAGTGCCAAAACATCACATCATATGTGGCGACTATGCGCTTTTGCCTCTGTCATTCGATCAAGGATCGAATAGCTAGGATTTAATCCTCGGTTAGTCTTGATTGTCCATCCAAAATGAGTGGATGGATGGATAGAGATCATCCCTATTCTTCCCTGAAGAATAATGGAGACCATCCACTTTCAAAGGAAAGATTTGAGCTCGATCGAGCTCAAATTGGACTAAAACTCAACCCACACCATCGAAACCTAATGGCATGCACATCTAACGGTCAAAATTCCATGGGATCAAAATTTCTTTTACAAAGCTCCACACCACATCGAGTTTAATGGTCAAAAAATGTCATACCTCATCGGCACTCGATTCTCTTAGAGGAGCTTCGTCTGGTTGAGACAAAGCTTTGGTGAAAGTTTTAGCTCTTGAGGTTGAGTGGATAGTTATATGGACCAACTCCTCCTCCTAGTGAGCTTAATTTTGATTGAAGTGGATCTTCCCTTGCCTTTGGAGCTTGGGAAAGAGGTTGGGAAAGCTCAACTTGGTCCCTTGAGGGAGTGTACAAAGGGAATTGACTTGGTTTGGTGTGTGGAGAAAGTTGGCAAATCCTTGGAGCTCCCTTATTTTTGCTTAAGGGAAACCGAGAAATGGCTAACTCTCTCTAAGAAGCTTGGGAAGGCTCTCAAATGGCTCCTCGGCTTCCTATGCTTCAATCAAATTAGGCTCTTGGAATTGAAGTGAATTAGGGGAGTATATCTCCCCTGCAATAAAGGTCAAAGCTTCACTTGCCATTTTGATCCAATTGACTTGAGTGGGTTGTTTGATATTGTGAGGCTTGCACATGGTCAATTTGGGCTGAGAGTGGAATGGTAACTCCCATGTGCTCAAATTGAGCATGATTCTCATGTGGCCAATTTGAGCCATTTAGTTTTGTCCTTGGGTCAAGTCACCCAAACCCATTGTTTTGGTGCACCTCCATAAAGTTTACTTGACCGGAGAGTATCAACTAGGTATGAAGAGGAATTGACCAAATTCCCCATGGACTTGACCAAAATTTGTTATATGGCTTAGGGGTAGAATGGTTATTTGGTTGATTTTTGAATTTGGATATGTTAAGAAAATAGGTTTGGCCAAGTTTCATTAGATTTGGAGTTCATTTGGTATGGTTTGGCTCATGTTGCCATTTAGGTCAACTTGGGTCAAGTTGACCAATTGGTCAACTGGGTCAAACTAAGGGGGGTCAAGTTCATATGGCCATTTGAAATTTTTGGTGGCTTTGGTTTGATTCAATTTGGTTTAATTTGGTTCATATGACTTCATTTAGGTCAAATGGGTCAAGTTTGACTCATTTGACCTATTTGGCTAGGTCATGGGTAGGTTTAGATTTGGTTAGTCATATGAAGTGGATTGGTATCTTTGTTTCCAATCAATTTAGGTTAAGTTTGAATTTGGCTCAACATAACCCTTTAGGTCAAGAAGTTGGGTTCAATTGGGCTAGGTTAGGTCTAGTTGGCCAATTGAGGTTTTGGTCAAGTTCAACAAGTGATTTGGAATGAACATGACCCATGGTTTCAATCAATTTGGCTTAGATCAAGGTGTGATAGATTTTGACTTTTTAGGTCAAGTTGGGTTAACTTGGGTCATGTGGCCAATTGGCTAGGTTAGGCTCAAATGTTGACTTGGTCACGTTCAAACATAGTTCATGAATGAACTTAGATCAATGGTTTCAATCAATTTGGCCTATGGTGGATTTTTACTATGTTATGTTTCATTTTGTCTAAATGTTGACTTGGTTTGACCCAATTTGATTGATTGATCATCTCATGATGATTGTTGATCATGATGAGAGGCATAGGTCAGTTTGATTCAATCCAATTTGGTTAGGATTAAAATTTGGCTCATAAGGTGTACTTAAGGTCACTTTGGGTCAAGTGAGCCTAAACGGGTCAAATGGCTGGGTCAGAGCTTGATTTGAGTTTGATTGAACTTGTATATGGACTTATGATTGAAATATAAATCCATTTGCAAGTGGTTTGAAGTCAAATGGTTTTGATTTTTGACAATTTCATATTCAAAGGAAGAACATGAATATATTTTGGCTTAATTTTGAATTGAGTTTTGGTTAGTGATTGAAGTTTGTATTTATATTTGGATTCATGATTGAAGGATTAATTGAATCATGAAGAAAATTCAAGAGTTTGGGTTGATTTGAAGTTGATTTGGCTAAGTCCAAGATTTTGACTTATAAGGCTTAGGTTGGATTTTAAATGGATTTGAGTTTGATTTTTGGAATTGGTTTTGATTGTTTGAATTTATATTTCATTTATATATGTGAATATAAATGAGAATATAAATAGATCATGGGAAAATTTCATGAATTTGGAATGATTTGATCATGATCTAGGCTAAGTCCTTAAGAGGAAATTTAAAGGACTTAGGAAATTTTGGAGTTTGGATTTGATTTTTGAGTTTAGTTTGATTGATTTAAATTTATATTTCATTTATATATGTGAATATAAATGAGAATATAAATGAATCAACAGAAAATTTCATGAATTTGAAGTGATTTGATCATGATGTAGGCTAAATCCTTAAGAGGAAATATAAAGGATTTAGGAAATTTTTGAGTTTTGGATTTAAGTTTTGAGTTTAATTTGATTGATTTGAATTTATATTTCATTAATATATGCAAATATAAATGAGAATATGAATGAGTAATGAGAAAATCTCATGAGTTTAAATTGATTTGAAGGTGATTTTGGATAAGTCCTTAAGAGGGAAATTAAGGATTTAAAAAAATTGATTTTGAATTGGGAATTTGAATTTTGGATTTAGATTGATTGATTTGAATTAATATTTCATTTATGTATGTGAATATAAATGATAATATAAATGAGTTATGAGAAAAATTTATGAGTTTGAATTGATTTGATCATGATTTAGGCTAAGTCCTTTAGAGAAGATTAAGGACTTAAGAAAGATTTGGAATTAGGAATTTCATTCAAGGGTTTCAATCATGGATTTCAATCATATGGCATTGATTTGAGTTTGGAGAAAATAAATAAGATTGATTTGGAGTTTGACTTGAAGGAAGGAAGGTGAGGAGTGGTTCTAGCTAAGGGTAGGAAAATTTTCCTAACACCCTAAGGCATGACCTATTCCTATGGCTAACTCTTCTAAGTATCAAGGGCTAGGTTGAGTGTCCACCTAATCACTAGATGTGTCTTAAGACTATGGAACTCTTAAAGTCTAAGAGAAGTTTTATGTCTAATATGGAGGGGGTTGAGAGCTCATTCTAAAAATGAGGTCAACAGGTATGTGAGATGGAAATCAATTTTTTGAAAGAGGAGATCTCAAATTAATCATATATGGAATTATTAAGTGGGATTTCAAAGCAATGTCATTTTATTTTGAAATGAAATCTTCATTCAATAAATTTGGGTATATTGAATGGAGATGTTTATATGTGCTTTTGAACAATTTATTTTTTTGATTTTGTTTGAGAATGAAACATCTTCAATTGAATGGAGAGGTTTCACATGTGCTTTTTGGAAAAATTATTTTTGATTTTTTTTGGAAAGGTGAAAATTTCAACTTAACACATTTGGAATGTGCTGAATGGAATTTCAAAGTTATAAAGTTTTATTGTTTGAAGATGCAACATCCATTCAACATATTTGAATGTATTGAATGGATAAACTTATGTTCAAATTTGGTGCTTTTGAAAACATGATTGTTGAAATTTTATCTTTGAAAATGAGGTCTTCACTAAAATGAATTCAGTGAAGAAGCTCATTTGTGTTTTTTAGAAAATGGATTATTGAAATCTTACTTTTGAAAATGAAGTCTTCACCCAAAATGAATTGAAAGATGGAACTCATTTGTGCTTTTTAGGAAATGTGTTTGTTAGAATTTTATTTTTTTAAGATAATTTTACATATAATAATCGTAAAGATTGTTAGATGAAAATGATTTAGGAAAATTTTTGTGCAAAAATATTTTATTATGTGCATTTTTCAAAGAGTGCTTTTTGAAAAGCAAGATTTTTATAAAGGATTTATTTTGTCTTTATTGTTTTAGAATGAACCTTTCCATATCATAGAAATCATAAGGAGGAAGTCTTTAAATATTTTCTTTTTATTAGAATTTTTTTACCCATTGGAGAATTAACGGGGTTTTAAGACCAACATGGGGTGAGGTCCTAAAACCCAAAGATGTTGGCTAACTTGACTTAAGGATGAAATAAGCTAAGTGCCAACGAAAAGAAAGATAGTCTTGAATTCATACAAAGGTACAAATCAACTATCAATATTTAGAGACAACGATCATTTACCAAAGATGGAGAGAGGAACCCTCCCCAGCGGAGTCGCTAGAAAAATCTATGGTGAAAAATTTTCAATTTCTTTGAAAGAAATGTATACTTCCATCTTCACTCTATACGGGATAAAATAAAGATACTAATATAGTTTCTTTATTATGCATTTGGACACCACGTAGATCCATATATTTTCTTAATAAGGTGATCGAGTAAGACATTGAGGAGAAGTGTATTATCTCAAAAGATAGAAGTCACTACCCTACAATGGACCTAATCACTTGAATAAGGACTCCTAGGTACAATGGGTCTGCATGTGTACCAGAGATTCTTCACCTACTTTATTTAAAAAAGTAAAGAAGGGTTTATTTTAAATCGGGTTCATTAAGTTCTCTATAGGGGTAAGCCCCATAGTTAATTACATCCTAAGGAAGGAGATTCCTTAGGAATACTCTCGATTAAGGTAAATGATCATTGTCTCTAAAGATTGCAATAGGTAGGACTATCAATCGATTAGTTTATTTTGAAAGATCAAATGGGATTGATCAAAGAGAGGGAGATATTATCAAAGCCAAAAGAAGATAAGTCAGAGATGCTCACGATGCTAGGAAACCTAGCGAGAATCTGGAACTATCCTATGGTTGGGATTTACATTTTTGAAATTGATTTAATTTTTTTGAGTTGAATTTTTCATTAGAAATTTAGGGCTTATGATTCCACAACACAAGATTGTGGAAGTGCCTAGGAGGTAAGGATTTATACTTATGGCCCACAAAGGGGAGAAGTAACCTCAGAACCTAAAGCTAGGGAGCTTTGGCGAGGGCTAAAAGCATAGCTAAATCTAAGGTGGAAATGGGTATATGGTTTACCTCCACAAGAGAGAGTAAACCACCTGACTACTTAGACTTACAACCACCTGGGGGTGGCCACCAACTAACTACTATGATTTTAAATTCATGTACCCAAGTCATATGCTTTATACAAGATAGCTTGGCTATTATTTATTTAGAAAGAGTCCAAGTCCTTAAACTCACTCTTTAAAAGACTTAGATCATGTAAGGGCATGAAAAATGATCTAGATCTAATGCAAAACATATTACATATTATTTTCATTTTTGGACAATCAATTTGACTCAAGCTAACAGGATTCATATGCCTAATGCATGCGAAGTAAGATTATTGGCCAAAATCAGCAAAAAGGGAGGAGGTGTGTTTCCACCATGGCTCTCAAAGGTCAAGCCAAGTTTCTCTGCCAAAGGTGGAAGCTCTCCAATCAAGAGTGAAACAAGATGCTTTTGTGCATGATATTATAAAAGAAATACTCGTCCAGCTAAGGGGTTGCTAATTATTTTATCTTGATTTTTAACTTAGGCTTTAAGTGAGGTTATGAGCTATTTATTTTAAATTTTTCATTGATTAATTTGGTAAAAGATTTATTTTTCCCTAAGAACCTAATCGTCATCTAGGCCATACATCAAGTAAGGAAGAGACTAGGAAAATGATTCCATTTTAATGCATAAGCTAAACAAATCATGAATCAATTTATAAAGCTAATGCAAAACCCTAAAAACTTATACCCTAAAACCTAAACCCTTACCCTAAAACCTAAACCATAAACCCCAAACACTAAACCTAAAGCTAAAGTAATTAAATAAATTAAAAAATTTACCTAAACCTAAAACATAATAAACCTAAACCAAAACTTGAACCCTAACAACGGGTAGAACCTTGACGGTAGGAACATCACCATCAACTAGGCTCAGTCTAGATCTGGCGATGGAGATGAAAGTAGTGGCTATGATTATCGCAGTGGTGGTGGGGGATTTAGACGTGCTGGTGGATATGGAGGTGGTGGTCGGAGCAGTGGTGGTTATGGAGGCGGGCGGAGTGACGAAGGTTATAGCCATGGTGGTGATAGAGTGAGAGATCTGGATATGATGATTGATCCCGCTATTCGAGAGGCTAGGGTGGTTCTGATGGGAACTGGAGAGATTGAAGAACGACTGATCCGATTTGCTGAATATGGAACTATGTCTTTACATTTGAGATGATTTTAGTTATCTTGGGTTTTTAATTTTCTCTATGTGTGATCATTTTTTATCCATGTCATCTCTTGTGTTGTAGAAAACTTGCTGTGCTACTTGGTTGATGAAATCCAAAAGAAGAAATGTTGAATTTGAATTTGTTCTCTGTTAAGAAAAAAACCAAAAACCTAAACTAAAACTTGAACCCAAAACCCAAAACCTAAACCCTAAACACTAAACCCTAAATCCTAAACCTTAAAAATAGAAATAGAAAATACAAAAATGAAAAAAAAAACCTAACCCTAAACCCTAATCCCTAAACCCTAAAACCCAAAACCTACGACCCTAAACCCTAAACCATAAAAACCTAAAAAACCTAAACCTAAACTAAATAAAACCTAAAAATAAAATAAATAAAAAAACATAAACCTAAATAAAATAAAAAAATAAAATAAAATAAAACCAAAACTAAAACTAAAACTAAAAATAAATTAAAATAAGAAATAAAAGCCAAACTAAAATAAAATAAATAAAAACCATAACTAAACTAAAAAAATAAAATAAACCTAAATAATACCTAAACTAAACAAAAAATAAAAATAAAACAAAACTAAAATAAAATAAACTAAAAACTAAATAAAAACCTAAACCTACAAAATAAACCTAAATATAAATAAAAAATAAAATGTAACCTTAAACTAAAAAAAAACTAAACCTAAAAAAAAAATAAACTAAACTAAAATAAAAAAAACTTAAACCTAATCCTAAAATAAACTAAACCTAAACCCTAAACTAAATAAAATAAAATAAACTAAAAATAAACCTAAACCTAAACTAAAAATTAAAATCTAAAAATAAACCTAAAATGAAAACCTAAATCTAAACATAAAAAAAAATAAAATAAAAACCTAAACCTAAATCTAAAAATAAAAAATAAAATCTAAACTTAAAAGATAAAATAAAAATAAAACCAAACTAAAGAATATACATAAACCTAAACCTAAACCTCAAAAATAAACTAAAATAAAAAAACCTAAACTAAAATAAATAAACTTAAAATAAAGAAAAATAAAAAATAAAGCTAAATAAAAATAAAATATTAAATAAACTAAAATAAATAAAAAATAAACCAAATAAACTAAAAAACCTAAACCTACCAGTTTACTTAATTTAAAAATAAACTTCAACAAAAACTTTAACCCTAAACCCTAAACCCTAAACCCTAAAAAAAAAACATAAAAAAGCCCTAACCCTAAACCTTAACCCAAAACCCTAAACCGATAATCCTAAAACCTAAAGCCCTAAACCCCAAACCCAAAACTGAAAACCCAAAACCCTAAACCCTAAACCCTAATCTCTAAACCCTAAAAACCATAAACCATAAAGCCTAAACACTAAACCCTAAACCCTAACCCTAAACCCTAAACCCTATAAACCTAAACCCTGAAACCTAAACTTAAAATCGAAGAACCTAAAAACCTAAACCTAAAAAATAAAATAAAAATAAAACTCAATGAAAAAATAAACCTAAACCTAAACCTAAGAAAACTAAAATAAATAAACTAAACTAAATAAAAAATAAAAATAAATCTTAGTAAAATAAAATAAACTAAACTAAAATAAATAAATAAAACTATACTAAATAAACCTAAACCTATCGGTTTACTTAATTTAAAAAAACCCTAAAACCTAAACCCTAAACTGTAAAACTTAAACCCCAAAACTAACACTAAAACATAAACCTTAAACCTACAACATTAAACCTACAACCATAAACTGTAAGCCCTAAACCCTAAACCCTAGAAAACCATAAATCCTAAACCCTAACCCCTAAAAGCTAACCCCAAACCCTAAACCATGAAACCATAAACCCCTAAAACCCTAAACACTAAACACTAAATCCTAAATCCTAAACCCTAAACCCTAAACCCTAACACTAAACCTTAAACCCTAAACCCTAAACCCTAATCATAAGCCTAAAGTAACTAAATAAAGTAAAAAATAAACCTAAACCCTAAGAATGTGCAGAACCTTAACAAGAGGAACATCACCATCAACCAAGGTCAGTCTAGATCTGGTGGTGGAGATGAAGGCAGAGGCAGCAGTTATCATAGTTGTGGTGGGGGATTTAGAGGTACTAGAAGATATAGGCATCGTGGTCAGAGCAGTGGTGGTTATAGAGGTAGGAGGAGCGACAGAAGTTACTAGCATGGTGGTGGCAGAGATCGGGGATATGATGGTGGATCTTGCTACTCGAGAGGCCGAGGTGGTTTTGATTGAAACTGGGGAAATTGAAGAACGGTCGATCCGATCTGCTTCCTATGGAACTGTGACTTCATGATAGAGATGATTCTAGTTAACTAGAATTTTTTATTTGTTCTATGCATCCTCATTTTTGATCTATGTCATTGCTTGTGTCTTATAAAACTTGGTGTGTTACTTGGTTGATGTAATCGAAAAGAAGAAATGTTGAATATGAAATTATTCTTAATTAAAAAATGCAAAAACCCTAAACCTTAAACCCTAAACTAAAACTTGGACCCCAAACCTAAAACCTAAACCTTAAACACTAAACCCTAAAAAAAATAAAAAAAATAAAAAAATCTCTAACCCTAAATCCTAAACCCTAAAGCTAACCCTAAACTCTAAACCTACAACACTAAACCTACAAGAATAAACCCTAAATCATAAACCCTAAATGTTAAACCCTAAACCTACAACACTAAACCTACAACAAACCCTAAACCCTAAATCCTAAAGCTTAAACCCTAAGCCCTAAACCTTAAACCATAAACCCTAAACCCTAAACTCGAAAAGCATAAACCTTAAGACCCTAAACCCTAAACCCTAAAGTAAACTAAATTATCCTAAACCTACCAGCTTACTTAATTTAAAAAAACCCTAAACCCTAAATTCTAAACCTTAAACAATAAATCATAAACCCTAAACCCTAAACCTACAATAGTAAACTTACAACCCTAAACCCTAAACCCTAAACCCTAAACTCTAAAACCTAAATAGCCATATACTGTATAAACCCTAAACGCTAAACCCTAACCCTAAACTTTAATCCCTAAAAGCATAAACCTTAAAATCCTAAACCCTAAACCTTAAACCCTAAACCATAACCCTAAACCCTAAACACTAAACTTGAAACCCTAAACCTAAACCAAAGGTAGCTAAATAAATTAAAGAATAAACCTAAAACAAAAAAAACCAAATAAACATAAACTAAACATAAACCCTAGGAATGGGTAGAACCTTGACGATAGAAAAATCACCATCAACCAGGCTCATTCTGGATCTGGTAGTGGAGGTGAAGGCGAGGAGGTGGTTATCACAGTGGTGGTGGGGGATCTGGAGGTGTTGGTGGATATGGAGGTGGTGGTCTGAGTAGTGGTAGTGATGGAGGCGGGAGGAGTGATGGAGGTTACATTCATGGTGGTTGCACAAGGAGAGATTGGGAATATGATGGTGGATCCAGCTATTTGAAAGGTCATGGTGGTTCTGATGGGAACTAGAGAAATTGAAGAACGATCGATCCGATCTACTGCTTATGGAATTGTGTCATTATAGTAGAGATTGTTCTAGTTTTCTAGTGTTTTTGATTTTCTCTATGCATTCTCATTCATGATCTATGTCATCGTTTGTGTCTTAGAAAACTTTGTGTGTTAATTGGTTGATGAAATCGAAAAGAATAAATGTTGAATATGAATTTGTTCTCTGTTAAAAAAAATAAAAAACCCTAAACCCTAAATTTAAACATAAACCCTACACCAAAAACCTAAACCTTAAACCCTTAACCTTAAAACTAACACTAATCCTAAAACACTAAACCTACAACCCTAAACCCTAAACCCTAAACCCTAAATCCTACTCCCTAAACCCAAAAACCTAAACCTTGAAAGCATAAACCCCTAAAACTCTAAACCCTAAACTCTAAACCCTAAACCATAAACCCTAAAGTAAACTAAATAAACCTAAACCTATCGGTTTACTTAATTTTAAAACCCTAAACCCTAAATCTTAAACCCTAAACCCAAAACCCAAAACCCAAAAATGAACCATAAACTTTAAACCCTAAACCTACAATCCTAAACCTACAACCCTAAACTCTAAACCCTAAACCCTAAACCCTAAACCCTAATCTTAAACCCTAATCCTAAACCAAAACCCTAAAAGTATAAACCCTATACCCTAAACTGTGCACCTAAACCATATACCCTAAACCCTAAACCA
Source organism: Cymbidium sinense (assembly GCA_021442155.1). Classification (NCBI taxonomy): domain Eukaryota; kingdom Viridiplantae; phylum Streptophyta; class Magnoliopsida; order Asparagales; family Orchidaceae; genus Cymbidium; species Cymbidium sinense. Next base: position 111,724,672 of record CM038214.1, read on the forward strand.
TAAACCCTAAACCAAAAACCCTAAACCTAAACCTAAACCTAAAGTAACTAAATAAATTAAAAAATAAACCTAAACCCTAAAACCTAATAAACCTAAACCTAAACCTAAACCTTCATAGTAAGAGTGAGTCATCAGCTCACATTGATTACATCCCTGCCCTTTGTACACACCGACAAACCCACCCGCTTCGGGCCTCGACCTGTATGCGATTCCCTTTTCCCTCTCATTTTAGCTTGCTGCTTGATGGCTGTTTGGCATGATTATCATGGGTTTCCTTGCAGAATCGATAGCAGCTGGCTGCTTTCATGTTTTTCTTGGAGTGATGTCGTGGCTTGGTATCTTCCTCAATGATTTTTTGGGAAACTGATGGATCCAATGGATCCTACTAGGGCATCAACTTCCTTGACTTTGTCTGCAACAAAATAATTTAAAGACGTCCTCACTAGTTAGGATAGTTGTTCAGGTGAGTCCCTAGAACTTGTTTCGACTTCTTTTTTAGGCATGTTTGCAATTATGTGCTCTGATCTGATTGTGGAAAAGTTTGCTAAGCCATTTGAATTCACTTTGGTTGGAAAGTTTACTCTTTGTAAGCCGAATTTGGAAAGCATTAGCTCTTTTTTTTCATAATTTGAAACTTTCAGGTGCTTTTAAGATTTGTTTAATTGATCCTACTATATTTTGTTTCAATTAACGAACAATTTGGATTACTCATGTGTTTTTGCATTGGTGATGACTAAGCAGTAATCGTCATCATTGACTGGACCGAATATACAAGAATCCTAGTCCTGCTCTTGATTGAAAGCTTTTGCATTTATTCTTCCATATCCTTTTGAAGTAGTCTGACCTGCACTTTGACCAAGTATGTGAGATTAACCCTTTCTTTTCTTAATTATGAACACAAGAAAAGTACCAATTAAAAGGTATTTCTATTAAATCTTTATATGAATCTTCATCAAGTTCTACATCAACTTCTTGACTTGATGATAATGCTCCCAAAAAGAACCTCTGAGTCTTCACACCTATGGATGACTTAGGGGCTTCCTTAACTCCAAACCCTCAAATTTTTGAGAGAAAAGTGGGGTTAGAGCTAAGGGTCCCAACTGATGCCTAATTATTTCACATATATACTTGGATACACTTATGCTTTGCTTTAGAGCTTGGTCTTCATTGCCATTTGCCTCAAGTGTCACCTTTAAGGGAATCTACTAAGAAGAGCTGGCTGGTGTGCTAACCATATAAGACTCATCCTATAAACTAGATTCTAAGTCTATATAGATATCAAGTGTACTCCTAGTAGCTGGGACATATTTTCTATTCGGTGGCCAATAAAGAGATTTTCCACCCCTAGGATTGCCTCTGAACTGTCCTCTTCCTCTCCTTGGTGGAGGTCAAGTCATCCTACCCATATGTTCGAATGGAGTAATGAACTATGGATGAAATCTAATGTCAACCTCCACTTCCTCCTCGAAGTCTATTTCCTCTACCTTTTTGTTTCTTTTTAATTGTTGCTTTTCTTTTATTTTTCTTTTTCTCATTCATTTTCTTTTTATATTTCTTTTTCTTCTATTTTTAAACATTGGCCAAGTTTACGAGAATAGACTTGTGTATTTTGAGGGAGGTAGCAAGTCGCATCTTCATATATGGCGACCTTCTGAACTATAAATGGCTTGAGATCTCCTTTGACATAGTAGATGCTCCCACCCCTCACAAACTTTATACACTTATGTAGAGAGGATGGAACTATGTTGTTCTCACGTATCCATGGTCTCCCATGCAAAGCGTTGAATATGTATCAGAGTTTATAATGTTAAAATTGGCTTCGGTCTTCCAATCATCTCTCTCCAAGGGAAACACTATGGAGCTTAAGGTCTGTTGAACTCACTTTTGGAGTGTGGGTTCAATCTTCCCATCTTAGACTTAGGAGTCTTCTAGAAACTAAGGCTTCCCTAGTCATAAGACACTTTTAATAATTAAGAAAATACCTAAGCTTAAAGACTTAGAAGGGTTAACCATAGGATTAGGTTATGCCTTAGGGATTAGGACAATCTACCTACCATACAACCCAAATCCAATCCATGTTCACCTTCTCAAACCAAACCTCATGTTTAATTCAAACATCAAATTCAAATCCAAATCCAAACCAAAATTCCAAAACTAAATGACTGAAGTCCTTGATCAAATCCAAACTTGAAGCCCTTCCAAATAAATCCAAAACCAATTGATTTTCTCATAATCAATTTATATCTTCAATAATCTTCCTAAATATGATTAAAATCTACATTTAAATGATCAAAATTAAATTAAGCTAAATCAAATTATATCGTAACCCTTCCTAAGCCACATGACCTATCCCATGGACTTAGCCAAATCTTAATCCAAATCAAGTCAAACTCAATTGATTTACTCAGAAATCAATCATATTTTCAATCAATTTCATAAATTTAAATGAAATATACATTTAAATCATCAAAACTAAATTAAATTAAATTAAAATCCAAACCTAAGCCACATGACTTAACTCTGTGGACTTAGCTAAATTCTTTCATTGCAAAACCCAAATTCAATTGATTTTCTCATGAATCAATCATACTTTCATTCATATTCACAAATATAAATGAAATTTACAATCAATAAGACAAACCAAAATCACCCCAAGTCAAACCCAACTTAACCCTTTTGACTTGAAATGTTCAAATGAACCAAAACACATTTGAACCCAAGCCGATTGCAATTGAATTTATATATATTTCCCAAATCCATATATAAACTTAATTAAATAAAACTCAACCCAAAATCAAGCCAACTAATCCTAATTGGTCCACTTTACCCAAAGTGGCCAATTTGACCTATTTGAGCCAAGTTCTAATGCTACTCAAATTAGATTGAACTAAGAGCATCAAAACCTCCAATCATGATTGTTGATCACCCTAGGTTGATCAATTATCACAAATTATGTCAAACCAACTCAACCCATTAACACATATAAACCCAAACTAGCCAAATTGCAACCTAAGCCAAATCCCCTGAAACCAATGATTCATACCAAATCAAAATCAATATTTGAATATGACTTGACCTTTAATTGAGTCAAACCAAGCCCAATTAGCCCTCTTGACCCAAGTTATTTCAAATTGACCTGAAAGACCAAATTGGGTCAAATTAATATATAAACCAAATTGATTGCAACTAATGGCTCAAGTTCATTCCAAATTGATTGTTGAACTTGACCAAAGCCATGATTTGACCCAATCGAATCCTATTGACCTACTTAGCCCAAATTGAACTAAAGGTTCAAGTTGGACTAAATAAAAACCAAATCTAAATTAATTGAAACCAAAGCCTACAATCATCTTCAATTGGTCAACTAAACCCAAACCAACACCGAACTTAAGCCGATTTGGCTATTTTGGTCAAATTGGTCAACTTAACCCATTTGACCTAAATGAATTCAAATGAGCCAAAATCAAATCTAAGCTAAACTAAACTAAAGAAATTGAACCAAAACATCTCAAATGATCATATGAACTTGACCCAACCCTTAGTTTGACCTAATTTGACCAATTTGTCAACTTGACCCAACCTAACCCAATTTAACCAAATTTGGTAAAATAGAGCAAAACCTAACCAAATAAACTCCAATTGACTTGAAATTTGGAATAACCCACTTTTGGCAAATTTCAAATCTACCCAGATCAAATCCCATGCCAAATGATCATTCTACCATTGGTTCAAGGGCATCACATGAGACAAATCACCCATCAAAGTGGTCATTTCCATTCCTTGTCCACTTGGTACTCTCCTAATGGTCCACCTAGGGACCTAGGACATTGCTTAACCTGATCCAAGGGTTGTTGTGTCGGCCATGACCCATGGGAGGTGAAATCACCTTACCCTACCCATTAGACTATTTAAAACCCAAAGGACACCCATGATTCCTCTTTGGTAGCCACCTCCACACCTTCAACTAACCAAGACAAGCCAACTCACCTCCTCCTAATGACACACAGCTCCCTAAGATGGTTGGACGGCCACTAGAAGACAAACCTAATCCTAATGTCCGATCAAGATGAAGGGGAGTATACACCCCCTCATTTCCACTCAAACACATAAATAATCATTCCTCAGAGCCCTAGCTACATAAGATGAGCTGCTATAGCCATTCCCTAGGCTCTCGAGCTCATTCCTTGATCAGAAAATGCCATTCCCGTCCGTCTCGAAATAAGAGACTCCATTTCTAACCTAAATTCCCTATTTCTCCATCAAACTCAAATTAACTTTGCACGTACCTTCCCTAGTCCTCATTGAGCAAGATCGAATAATCTCCCAAGCTTCCGGAGCACTAGAGGTGGGACTTCAATCAAAGTTGAGCTCCAAATCATCAATTCATACCTTTCAATTGAACATTAAGGAATTAATCTAATTATTGCTCAATAGGACTTCCTTTCCACTAGATGAAGCTTCATCAATCATTTGAGCCACCGATCTTGAGCTCTGGTGAGGTATGCTTCTAAAACTGATCCATAGGAAAAAATGGGTTGGAGCTTTTTGAAGAAAACTTGCATCTCATGTGATCTTGATCGTTGGATCGCCTTTGATCAATATCATGAAGGTGTGGGATCCTTTTGGTGTTGATTCAATCTTGGGTAAGCTCTGATCAAGTGAGCAATGGTGGACGGACTCCATTCTCCCTCACTTGCATGTTAGATCACACACCATCCCTTTCACGTGATTGGAATGGATGGTCATGATTAGACCGACTAAATTGAACAGATTTAATCATATTAGGATTAATCATGGCATTGTTATCTTAAGTCCGAATAATGATGAAGAATTCATTTTGTCCCCACATATTAGATCTTAGATCTATGCCATCATTGTGTCTTAGAAAACTTAGTGTGTTACTTAGTTGATGAAATCAAAAAGAAGAAATAATGAATATGAATTTGTTCTTTGTTAAAAAAAATTAAAAATACTAAACCCTAAACTAAAACTTGAACCCTAAACCTAAAACCTAAACCCTAAACCATAAACCTACAATAGAAAACCTACAACCCTAAACCCTAAACCCTAAAAACCTTAAACCTTACCCTCTAAACCCTAAACTTTAAACCCTAAACTGTAACTCTAAACCCTAACCATAAAAGCATAAACCCTAAATTCCTAAACCATAAACCCCAAAGTAAACTAAATAAACATAAACCTATCAACTTACTTAATTTTAAAAAACATTCTAAACCTTAAATCTTAAACCCTAATCCCTAAACCCTAAGCCCTAAAACTAACCCTAAACCCTAAACCCTAAACCTAAAACCTACAAAACTAAACCTACAACCTTAAACCCTAAACTCTAAAAAACCCTAAACCCTAAACTCTAAATCCTAAACCCTAAACCCTACACTCTACACCCTAAACCATAAACTATAACCCTAAACCCTAAACCCTAAACCCCAAACCTAAATCTAAACCTAAATTAACTAAATAAATTAAAAAATGAACCTAAACCCTTAAACAGATGGTGGATCCTAGCAGAGGTGAAGGAGAGATCGGGGATATGATGGTGGATCCTGCTACTCAAGAGGCTAGGGTGGTTTTGATTGGAACAGGATAAATTTAAGAATGATTGATCTGATCTACTGCTTATAGAATTGTGTCTTTATAGAAGGTTCTAGTTATCTTGTGTTTTTGATTTTCTCTGTGCTTCCTCATTCTTGATGCTTTTGCCTTAAAAAATTTGGTGTGTTACTTGGTTGATGAAATTTGAATTTGTTCTTTGTAAAAAAAAAAAATTTAAAACCCCTAAACCCCAAACTAAAGCCTAAACCCTAAACCAAAAACCTACACAAAAAAAACTCTAACCCTAAATCATAAACCCTAAAACACACAACCCTAAACTGGAAATCCTGAACCCTAAACCCTAAACCCTAAACCCTAAACCCTAAAAACCTGAAAACCTAAACATAAACTTAACAAAACCTAAAAAATAAAATAAATAAATAAATAAAACCTAAACCTAAATAAAATAAAAAAATAAAAAAAATAAAAACCTAAACTAAAATGCAAACCTAAACCTAAACCTAAACCTAAAAATAAAATAAAATAAAATATAAAAACTAAACTAAAATTAAATAAATAAAAACCTAAACTAAGCTAAAAAATAAAATAAACCTAAAAATAAAAAGCATAAATAAAATATAAAGTAAATAAAAAATAAAAATAAAATAAACATAAAATAAAATAAAATAAAACCTAAACCTTAAAAAAACTTAAAAATAAATAAAAAATAAAACTTAAACCTTAAACTAGAAAAAAAACCTAAACCTAAAATAAATAAAATAAAATAAACCTAAACCTAAACTAAAACAAACTAAACTAAAATAAATAAAACCTTAACCTAAAACTAAAATAAACTAAGCCTAAACCCTAAACTAAATAAAAGAAAATAAACTAAAAATAAACCTAAACCTAAACTAAAAAATAAAACCAAAAATAAACCTAAAGTAAAAACCTAAAACCTAAACCTAAACTTATAAATAAAAAAATAAAACCTAAAACTAAAAAATAAAATAAAAATAAAACTAAACTAAAAAAATAAACATAAACCTAAATCTAAACCTAAAAAATAAACTAAAAAAAATAAACCTAAATAAATAAAATAAAATAAACTAAAATAGTAAAAAAATAAATCAAATAAACAAAAAAACATAAACCTACCAGTTTACTTAATTTAAAAATAAACCTAATTTAAAACTTGAACCCTAAACCTAAATCCTAAACCTAAAGACCTAAACCCTAAAAAATAAAAATAAGATTTAAAAAATCCTAACCCTAAACTGTAAACACTAAAACTAACCCTAAACCCTAAACCTAGAACCTTAAACCCTAAACCCTAAAACACTAAACCCCAAACCCAAAAACCTAAGCCCTAATCCCTAAACCCTAAACCCTAAATACTAAGCCTTAAAAACCCTAAATACTAAATCCTCAACACTAAATCCTAAACCTTAAACCCTAAACCATACACCCAAATTCTAAACCCTAAAAAACCCTAAACCCTTAAACCTAAACCCTAAACCCTAATCCTAAACCCTAAAAGCATATACCCTAAAGCTTTAAACCCGTAACCCTATACCCTAAACCTAAACCCTAAACCCTAAACCCTAAACCCTAAACCCTATACCTTAACCCAAGGTATAGGTTTATTAGGTTTTAAGATTTAGATTTATTTTTTAATTTATTTAGTTACTTTAAGTTTAGGTTTAAGTTTCTAAACACTAAACCCTAAAGCCTAAAAATAAATAGTAACCCTAAATTCCTAGTAAGCACTAGTCATCAACTCAAGTTGACTACATCCCTGCCCTTTGTACACACTGCCAAACCCACTCGCCACCCGAGCCCTCAACCTTGTGCTCTGGTGATTCCCCTTTTCCCCTCTCATTTTTGGCTTTCTGGCTGCTTCTTGATAGCTATTTGGCTTGATTCTCACTAGATTCCTTTTAAAATTGATGGTCGTTGGCCACTTTCATGTTTTACTTGGAGTGACACCGTGAATTGGCATCTTCCCCGATGATTCCATTGGGAAAATTGATGGATCCAATGGATCCTACTAGGGCATCAACTACATTGGCTTTGACTGCTTCGAAAGCATTCGAAGATGACCTCACTAGTAAGGATAGCTGTTCAGGTGAATCCCTAAAACTTATTTTGACTTCTTCTCGAGGAATGCCCGTGGTTAAGTTCTTTGATCTGATTACAGAAAAGCTTGCTAAGCTATTTGAATTCACTTTGGTTGGAATGTTTACTCTTTATAGGCTAAATCTAGAAAACATTCTCACTTTCTTTCATAGTTTGAAACTTTTGGGTGCTTTTATGATCGGTTTAACTGATCCCCGCCACATTTTGATTCAGTTAAAGAATAGTTTGGATTACTCATGTGCTTTTTCTTATCATTCTTATTTTGTTTTCAATTTCCAGATGAGGTTGCTGAAATGGACTCCACTATTTGATATTAGGGAAGAATCCCCAATCATTCTAGTTTGGATTTCTCTCCCCAATATGCAAATTCATTTTGTTAATCATCAATTCCTCTTTGCAGGGGGTGATTTATTTGGTCAGCCATTGCAAATTGATTAGGCAACACTACAAAATCTTGACCTTCTATGGCTAGAATCCTTGTTGAATTGGACATTACCAAGAAACACCCTAAAGAAATCTGGGTATCTAAAATTATGGTTATATGCAAAAAATTTGATTTTAAAAATTTTCCTATCTTTTGTTCTCATTATAAAATTCATGGACATAATAATTCTAAATGTTTCATTATGCATCCTCACCTAAAAAAAATTTCTTATTAAGGAAACTTTTGATCCTAACCTTAAGTCGACCATTGTTAAATATCAAAAAGTTAATTTAAAAAAAGATTTTTTGAATATTCCTTATAAGTGTGTTTTACCTCTAATTTATTCTATGTAATTGAAGGTTTCTAATGTGGAAAATAATAATTTCTCTAATCTTTTGGATGATGATTCTTTTTCCTCTAAGTTGATCCCTACATCCTTATCAATTTTGATCGACATAAATGTAGCTTTAATTGAAAATATTAATAAGGATGCCAATGTTATGCATCACTCAAATTCAATGGAGAATATGGCATTGGCTTTTCATGATATTCAATTTGAAAAACCTAACTTTACTTTAGTTCAAGATGATTTAAATTCTTAAAAAAATTTGGTTTTCTCTAATAATCTAGGTATTGTAGAAGAAGGGCTTGATGTTTACACTTTCCCTCTTAATAATTTTGTTTCAGCTCCCTCACTTGCTATACCTGATGCTCATTTGCCTTTAATAAATTCTAATGGCTTGGAAGAAGGAGAATTCACTTCTATATAGGAGACATCCCCTAAATCTGTGACTAATGTTGATAAATCCTTCTCGGATGATGATTCTATGGAAAAGGAAATGGTTTCCAAACTTATCATGCTAAAAAGAAAAAAAATGTTAAAAACTTCCCTCCCAAATTGTCCAAAAACACTAGATCTGCTATGACCTACCTCTCCTCTCTTAATTAACCTTTTCTTAACCCCTAATTTATTTCCTTATGTTTAATTATCTTGTTTGGAATGTTAGAGGGATCAGTAACCTCTCTTTTTGTAACCGTATTAGAAACCTTTGTCATATTCATAATATTTCTTTACTTATTATTTTGGAGCCTCTTATTCATGCAAACAAAATTAACCATGTTGCTAAAATAATTGGTTTCAATAAAATTTTCTCTAATGGTAGTAATAAAATTTGGTGTTTTTGGAATAATTTTATGGTGCTTTCTATTCTTGATGATTTTCAACAACTTGTCAATGCTCAAATATCTTATGATGAATATTGTGTTTTGGGTTCTTTTATCTATGCATCTTGTAATATATCTAGTAGAAATCTTCTTTGGGAAAATTTGAGGAATTTTTCTACCTCTGTCAATAAACCTTGGTTTGTTGGTGGGGATTTCAACACTATTTTATTCTCTTCTGAATGGAGTGGTGGTTGCTCTCCTAATATTCAGTCAATTGAAGAATTTTTCAATATGATCCTTGATTGTAATTTGATTGATATTGGCTTTAAGGGTTTAAATTTTACTTGGCAAAACTCTAAACTTTTGAAAAGGTTGGACCAGATTCTTTTTAATACTCATTGGATTACTCAATCGACTATTACTTTTGTCAATCATTTAAGTGGAACCTTATCGAATCATCTCCTCTTTTAGTTTCTGTTAAAGATAACTCTAATAGAATAAAAAATTTCTCTCATTTTAGATTTCAAAACAAGTGGATTCAGCATATTCATTTCTTTAATGTTGTGGCTAACAATTGGAAACCACGCTTACATCCTGACAATTTGATTATGGGGATGAACAGATTTTGGTTTAAGCTTAAAAGAATTAAACAAAATCTGGGTTGGTGGAACAAGCATTATTTTAAAAACATTTTTGCTAATATCAAAGAAATGGAAAAAAATGGTTTGTAATCTTGAAGCCTTTCTTATGTCTAATCCTACTAAGATTAAGGACTTGCTTGCGGTGAAAGATAAACTTGTAAATTTTCAAAATTTGGAAGAGACTTATTGGCACCAAAAAGTTGCTAGCAAACCTATTATGGTTGGTGACATAAATACTAGATATTTCCATGTTTTAGTTAATAAAAGAGAGCTTTAAATAATATTCAAAAAATTAAAGATGATAATGGAGAATGGATTATGGAGAATAATGATATTAAGGATTCAACCATTAATTACTTTCAAAATATGCTTAATAAGAGTTATTGTTATGAAGCTATTTCTAAATCACACTTGATTCCTTCTATTATAAATAATAATGACAATGATTTACTTATTATTATACCAAATGAAGAGGAAACTTTTATAGTTCTTAATAACATGAACATAGATTCTGTTGCTGGTATGGAGGGTTTCACTACCCAATTTTTTCAAAAATGCTGGTCTATTATTAAAAATGATTTGGTTGAGGCTATGGTTCATTTTTTTAATGGTAATCCTTTTCCTAGATATTTTTCTAACACTTCCATTAGTGTCATCCATAAGAAAAATAATCTAGACTATTAGAGTGATTTTAGACCTATTAGTATTTGCAACATCTTTAAGAAGCTGATTTCCAGAATACTAACCAACAGGCTTAATCCTTTACTTTATAGGATTATCTATCTAAACCAAATTGATTTTATTAGAGGTAGATCTATTTCTAATAATATTCTACTTTCCCACCATTTTAATTCATGCATTATATGCTAGGACTAGAGGTTGCAACATTCTATTCAAATTAGATTATACCAAAGCTTTTGATAATATCTCTCAGGATTTCATCATCCATATTTTGAATATATTTAAGTTTTTTGATAAATTTATCTTTCTTATTAAAAATTGTATTAAGAATGCCTAGTTTTTTATTTTTCTTAATGGGGATGCCTTGGGCTTCTTTCCTTCTTCCCATGGCCTAAGATAAGGGGATTCTCTATCTCATGCCTTATTTATTATTATTGTTGAGTACTTATCAAGGAGCATCAATGATCTATTTTTAAATAATCCTAGCATGAATTACAGAACTCTTAGTGGCTTCCTATTTCTCATTTAAGATTTATAGATGATTTCATTATTTTTTGTAATGCTTCTATTCATCATATCAATAATCTCAAGATTTTTTTAAATAAAATTGGTAGAGAAAGTGATCTATCTATCAATGATAATAAAAGCTATTTTATTACTTCTTCAAGCTTCTCTAATAATAAAATTAATCAAATCCTGCATATCACTAACTTTAAACATCAACACCTTCATTTTAAGTACTTGGGTGCTCCTCTTTTAAAGGTTCGAAATGATCCCATCTTTTTGATGAGTTAATTCAAAAAAAATTAAATAAAATTTTTGTTTGGGGATTTCATTTACTTTCCTTTGGTGGCAGGCTCACTATTCTTAGAAGCACTTTTAATTCAATGCCTCTTTATTTGATTCAAACTATTATCCCAAGTAATTCTACTCTTATCAAAATTGATCGCTTGCTTAATAATTTTTTTTGGGTATCCAATAATTCTACTAAAATAATGCATTGGACTTCCTGGCATAAATGTTGTGGTCCCTTGAGGGAAGGTGGTCTCTATTGCAAACTAATTTGTGATGCTATTGCTGCCTTCTCTCATAAACTCTGGTGGAATTTTAGAAAGAATGATAGCCTTTGGGCTAATTTTATGATGAAATTTTTTTCCAGGGTAAACACCCTCTTATCTATGCTTATAAAGTTGGTGACCTTCTAGTTTGGAAAAGGCTTTGCTCCATTAAATGGGTTGTTGAACCCTTAATGTCTTAGTGTATTCATTCAGGGTCTTCTTTCTTTCAACAAGACAATTGGATTGGCAATGGCTCTATTGACTCCCTTTTATCTAGCCACTCTACTGCAGCTATTAAAGTTAACTCTTTCTAGCATAATAACACTTCAAATGAAAACACACTTGAGAATTATATTCCTATTTATCTTTTAGATAACTATAGAAATGTCCCTATTATCTCTAACAAACTGGGCCAAATTCTCTTTAAGCTTTCTTACAATGGTGATTTTGTTCTTAAAGAGGTTTGGAATTTTATTAGAGATAACCAAAACTCCTCTAATGTTTTCATTAAACTTTGGAACAATATCATTCTCATTTTTTATTCAGTTTTAGCTTTGAGGATTTTGAATATCTTTATTCTTCTGGACACTTTGCTCTAGAATAAAGGGTTTTATTTATCTTCAAAGTGTTATTGTTTCTTTTATATTAAAAATGTTAATCATGTTTTTGTCAATGGTGTTATTGCATCTAAATTATGGTTATGGTATGATGATTTATTTAATACTAACTACTTGCATGGCTCTCTTTTCATATATCAACATCTTGAAGTCTATTTCCAAAAAATTTTGAAAGGTCATATCAAAGTTCTAGTTACTGTTACCATTATCTGGTTCATCTAGATGAACATAAATGATGCTAAATATCATGGTATTTGTATGAGCCATAAAAGGATCCTAGCTAAAACCAAATACAAATAAAATTCATGCTCTATTTAATGCCAATTTTGTTAGTAACATTCATTTTTGAGGCTATAAATTTGTGGCTAAAAAATTGGGTATCATTATGCCTGATGATGACTCTTATAAGAGAGCTATGATTAACCATTAGATCAAACCTAAAGTAAATTTGATTAAAATGAATACTGATGGTATTGTTCCTTCCAATAAATATGGTTGTGGTGGTATTCTTAGGGATTCTAAAGGTACTGTCATTTGTGCTTTTTCCTATCCTCTAAAAGCCTATTTTGTTATCTATGTTGATCTTAAGGCTGTCAATAAAGCTATTGAAATTTGTTTCAATAAAGGTTTCCTCAACATCTAGATTGAAGTCGATGCACTCTTGCTTCTTGACATGCTAAACTCTAATAGAACAATAAATGCTGATTTATTTTATCTTCTCAATCATACTAAAAATCTTCTTTCTCAAGTTTGTTATAAAATTACTCATATCCTTCGTGAAGGTAATGCTTATGCTAATTTCTTGGCTACTTTAGGTGTGAACTTATCTAACTTCACTTTATTTGACAATCATAATTTGCCAAAACTTTTAAAGGGTTTGGTCAATCTGGATAACACTAGATTATCTTATTTCATATTATAATTTTCTTGGCTTGGTTTTTTCAGTTACTTTTTGATAAGCCATTGCTTTTGGTTCCCCTTTGTTAAACTATTTTTGGGTTATGGCCATTTACTTATTTTCACTCTTGGGCCTATGCTAGGTTTTGTTTTTGAGCTCCTGCTTTTGGGTTGGCCTTGTGTTTGCTACCTGGTGGTTCTTATTTTTTATTGCAAAAGTTGTTGTGGTTTTTTTATCTTGGTGATTGCTATTTTCCTGGCTGGGTGATTATTATTGTTTGGTTATTTTTGGTGACCTTCATTTGGGCGATGGCATTGATTGTTGTTTTCTGTATGGGGTTTGTCATATCTCCAGATTGGTTGCTTCTTTAACTGAGTTAGAGTTTTGCTTATTGTGGTGGTTGGCTAGGTGGCCTTGTTGGTGAGTTGGTTGGACTGGTTGGGTTGGTTGGCTGGCTGGCTATTTTGGATGTTTTATCCACTTCTATTGGTGGCAGATCAGAGGGGCTATTGGTGTTCTAATTTTTGATTAGATTTGGCTAGGTGGAGGTTATTTGTTGACTGTTATTTCTTCTTGTTTTGTGGATTGGATGGTCGCTTTTGGTGGTTTGTTTCTTTGGTTGTCGTTTTGGCCTCTAATGGTCTTCCTCTGGTTGTAGTCGCTTTTGTTTTGTTGTTATTTTGGGTTGATGGATGTTTAGTGGTCATGTTTTTTCTTTGGGATCTGGTGACTTGGTTTGGTGTATTGGTGCCTAACTTGGCTAGGGTTATGATGCTTGCAGTCATTGATATTTCTCCTCCATTTTTGCTATTGGCTTTGGTGGTGTTCTTGTTGTATTGTTGTTGCCTTTGATGGATGGCTTTTAGTCTATCTTATTGGTCTTTGATTCATTTTATTTTTGGCTGGCTATTCACCTCACCTAGATAAAAAATTATGCAACATTTGTTGGGTTTGGATGTCTTGTTGTTTGCTTCTGGGTTATCTTGGGTGGTTTTGGCATGGTGGATGCAGTTAGTCTTTTCACTGATTTGGATTTTCTATTACTGTGGTGGTTGGTTGGGAGGCTATGTTGGCTGGTTGAGTTGGTATGCTACTTTCGATGGTTGGGTTGGATGGATGGGTGGTTATTCTAGCCTTTCTTTTTTGCTTTATTGGTGACATGTTGGTTGGACTGCTCCTGCTATGGTTCTCCTCTCTTGGCTATTGCTGCATCCTTTCTTTTGGTTTAGCTGACAGCCTTGCCACCTTTTCTATTTTCTTGTGGAGAACATGAGCTCTTGTGTTTTTTCATTTTGGTCTTGGTTTTTTCTAGTTTATGTTGTTAAGGTCATCATGCTTGCTCCCTTTGATGTTCCTATTTCTCTTTGGTGGAGGCTTTGGTGGTGTTCCTACTATTCTGCTACTGTCCCTGAGGGTTGGTTGATTTTCTGACTTATTGGGCTTACTTGTTTTGGTGGCTTTATTGTTGTCTATTATGTTTGCTGCTTGGAGGAGTTTGCAGCCTTGCAAGATGATGGACTTGGGATGATGGGCAATAAGAGGTATGCTAGCAATGATGGCCTTAATGTTTCCCTCTCAATCTTTTTTTGGCTGGTAGCACTATATGTAATTGTAACCCTTCTTCGAAGTTTGGATGCTTACATATTGTGTTGCTCCTTGAGATGATTGTAACTAAGCCCGAGACTTTTCTTTACTTTGCTCCTTTACTTGGCTCATACCATTTATGCTTGCTTAATTGTGCTCATCCTTTCATTAGTGAGAATTTTAGGTTGAGAATCTTGTAGGTGGATCTGCATGGAAATTTAATTTGTTAGCTTTGGTTTTTCCTATAATATGGTTTATCTCTTTGAGCATTAGTTTAGAGATTTACCCCCTCTAAAGACTTTGTACTTTTCTTTGTGGCAATAAAATTCCTCTAATTTCCCTAAAGAAAACATAAACACTAAGAATGGGAAGAACCATGACAGCAAGAACATCATCATCAACCAGACTCAATCTAGATCTGATGATGTAGGCGAAGGCGGAGGAAGCAGTTATTGCAATGGTGGTGGGTGATCTAGAGGTGCTGGTGGATATGGAGGTTATGGTCGGAGCAATGGTGGTTATGTAGGTGGGAGGAGTGACGGAGGTTACAGCTGTGGTGGCAGAGGGACAAATCAGGGAAATGATGGTGGGTCCCGCTACTCAAGAGGCCAGGATGGTTCTGATGGAAACTAGAGAAACTGATGAACGCCGATCCGATCTTCTGCTTATGGAACTGTGTCTTTATAATAGAGATGATTCTAGTTATCTAAGGTTTTTGATTTGCTTTAAGCATGCTCATTGTTGATATATGTCGTAGCTTGTGTCTTAGAAAACTTGGTGTGTTACTTGGTTGGTGAAATTGAAAAAAAGAAATGTTGAATCTGAATTTTTTCTTTTTTAAAAAAAAACCTAAAACCCTAAACCCTAAACTAAAACTTAAACCCTAGACGTTAAACCTCTCTTATGGTGACTATTGTGTTTTGGGCTCTTTTGTTTATGCATCTTGATATAGATCTCATAGAAATCTTCTTTGGGATAATTTGAGGAATTTTGCTACTTCGATCAACAAACCTTGGTTTATGGGTGGTGATTTCAACACTATTTTACTCTCTTCTGAATGAAGTAGGGACTGCTTTCCTAATATTCATTCCATGGAAGATTTTTCCAATATGATCCTTGATTATAATTTGATTGATATTGTCTTTAAGGGTTCTAATTATACTTAGCAAAACTCTAGACTTTGGCAAAGTTTAGACTGTATTCTTTTTAATACTCATTGGATTACTCAATGGCCTATTACATTTATTGATCATTTAAGCAGAACCTTGTCTGATCATTCTCCTCTTCTAGTTTCTATTAAATATAATATTAATAGATTACATAGATCCTCTCATTTCATATTTCAGAACATGTGGATTCATCATATTGATTTTTTTGATGTTATGGCTAATAATTGGAAAGCTCCTTTACATCCTAATAATTCTTTTATGGGGATGAAAAGACTTTGGTTTAAACTTAAAAGACTTAAACTAAATTTGGGTTGGTGGAACAAGAATTATTTTAAAAACCTTTTTGCTAATATTAAAGATATGGAAAATTGATTTGTGATCTTCAAATCTCTGTTATGTCTGATCCTTCTAAGATAAAGGACTTGACTGAGGTGAAAGACAAACTTGTTAACTTCCAAAATATGGAAGAGAGTTACTTATGCCAAAAAGCTGCTAGTAAGCATATTATGGATGGTGATAGGAATACCATGTATTTCCATGCTTTAATTAATAAAAAGAGAGCATTAAATAATATTCAAAAGATTAAAGATGATAATGGTGTTTGGATTATGGAGAAAAATGATATTAAGGAATCGATTATAAATTACTTTAGAAATATGCTTAGTAAGAGTTGCTTTTATGAAGCTATTTTTAAATCACATTTGATTCCTTCTATTGTCACTAATGATGATAATGATTTGCTTACCATCGTGCCTAATGAAGATGAACATGTTGCAATTCCTTAATAGTATGAATATAGATTATGTTGCTGGTCCAGAGGGTTTTACTACTAAATTTTTTCAAAAATGTTAGTTTATCATTAAAAATGATTTGATTGAGGTTGTGGTTCATTTTTTTAATGGTAATCCTTTTCCTAGATATTTTCTTAGTACTTCTATCATTCTCATAACTAAGAAAGATAATCTATACTATTGGAGTGATTTTATACCTATTCATCTTTGCACCTTCTTCAATAAGTTGATTTCCAAAATTCTAACCATCAGGCTTAGTCCTTTACTTAATAAAATTATCTCTCTCAACCAAACTGGTTTTGTTATAGGTAGATCTATTTCTGATAATATTTTATTGGCCCAAGAATTAATTAATGATCTTGATGTGAAGACTAGAGGAGGAAACATTCTTTTCAAATTAGATATTACCAAAGCCTTTGATAACATCTCTTGGGACTTTCTTTTCCATATTATGAATTTTTTTGGGTTTTCTAATAAATTTATTTTTCTAATTAAAAATTGTATTAATAATTTTTGGTTTTCAATAATGCTTAATGGGTAAGCTTTGCGTTTCTTTCCCTCTTCCCATGGCTTAAAATAAGGGGATCCTTTATCTCTTGCTTTACTTATTATCGTTGTTGAGAACTTATCTAGGAGCATAAATGATTTATTCTTTAATAATCCTAGTATGTACTATAGAACTCTTGGTCTTCTTGTTTCCCATTTAAGCTTTGTAGATGGTTTTATTTTTTTGCAATGCTTCTATTCATCATCAAGCATTTCAAGTAATTTCTAAATAAATTTGGAAGAGAAAGTGGCCTTTCTATCAATGATAATAAAAAATATTTTATCACTTCCTCTTGTATCTCCAATAATAAAATCAATAAAATCTTGCATATCACTAGTTTTAAGCATCAACACTTACCTCTAAAGTACTTCAGTGATCCTCTCTTAAAAGGCTCGAAATGATCCCATCTCTTTGCCGAGTTTATTCAAAAAATTTTAAATTAAATTTTTGTTTGGGAATTTCATTTACTTTCCTTTGGTGGCAGGTTCACTATTCTTAAAAGTGCTCTCAATCTAATGCCTCTCTATTTGATTCAAACTATTATCCCCACTAATGTTACTCTCATCAGATTTGATCGCTTGCTTAATAAATTTTTTGGGGCTCCAATAACTCTACCAAAAGAATGCATTGGACATCTTGGCATAAATGTTGTGGTCTTTTGGGTGAAGGTGCTCTAGTTTGCAAAACTATTCGAGAAGCTATCGCCGCTTTCTATCATAAGCTCTAGTGGAATATTAGAAAGAATGATGGCCTTTTGGCTAACTTTATGATGGAAAAATATTACCAAGGTAAACACCATCTTATCTGTGCTTATAAAGTTGGTGACTCTTCGGTATGAAAAAGCCTTTGCTCCATTAAATGGGTTGTTGAATCCTTAATATCTTGGGGTATTCATTCAGGTACTTCATTCTTTTGGTAAGGAAACTGGACTAGCAACGACTCCATTGACACCCTTTTATCTACCCAGTCTACTGCTGCTACCAAATTTAACTCTTTTTGGCTTAATAACAATTGGAATGAAAATAAACTTGAGAATTATATCTCTATTTCTTTTTTTTTTTGACAATTTTAGAAATATCCCCATGTCTTCTACCAAACTTGATCAAATTATTTTTAAGCTTTCTTATAATGGTGGTTTTGTTTTCAAAGAGGTTTGGAATGTTATTAGAGTTAACTAGAAACCCTCCAATGACTTTATTAAACTTTGCAACAATATCATTCTCATTTCCTATTCAGCTTTAGCTTAGAGGATTTGAATAACTTTATTTTTGTGGACTCTTTGATCTAAACAAAAGGGTTTTATTTACAATCAAAATGCTATTGTTGCTTTCATATTGAGAATGTAAATCTTGTTTTTATCAATGGTGCTATTGCTTCTAAATTATGGCTTTGGTATTATGATTTATTTAATACTAACTATTTTCATGATTCTCTTTCTTTATATCAACTTCTTGAAGTTTGTTTCAAAACAACTATGAAAGGTTATATTAAAGTTTTAATTGCTATTACCCTTCTCTGGTTAATCTGGATGGATAGAAATGATGCTAAATATTATGGCACTCCTTTGAACTATAAAAGGATCTTAGCTGGAACTAAAAAAAAAATTCATGCTCTATTTAATGCCAATCTTATTAGTAACATTCATTTTAGAGGCTATAAATTTGTGGCTAAAACATTGTATCATTCTGCTTCACTTGGACCCTTTTAAAGGTGCTAGGATTATCCATTGGATCAAACCTAAAGACAACTTGATTAAAGTGAATACTGATGGTTTTATAGCTTCCAATAAATATGGCTATGGTGATATCCTTAGGGATTCTAAAGGTACTGTCATTTGTGCTTTTGCCTATCATCTCAAAGCCTATTCTGTTATTTTTGCTAAGCTTATGTCTGTTAATAAAGCTATAGAAACTTACTTGAATAGAGCTTTTCTCAACATCTAGTTTGAAGTTGATGCTCTCTTGCTTCTTGACATGCTTAATTCCAATAGAAATGGGAATGCTAAATTATTTTATCTCCTTAATCACACAAAAAATCTTCTTTCTCAAGTTTGTTTTGCAATTTCCCACATCCTTCATGAAGGTATTGCTTGTGCTGATTTCTTGGCTAATTTAGGTGCCAACTTAACTAAGTTTACTTTATTTGATAACCCAACGTTACCTAAACTATTAAGAGGCTTGGTTAATCTGGATATTACTGGATTGCCTTATTCAAATTATAATTTTTTGGCTTGGTTTATTTTGTGTTGGTTTTGGTTAAGCCTTTACTTTTGTTTGCCTTTTGTTAAACTCTCTTTGGGTTGTGGTTATCAACTAATTTTCTCTCTTTGGCCTAAGCTGGGTTATGTGTTTGATCTCTTACTTTTGGATTAGCATGGTTTTTGCTACCTGGTGGTTATTGTAAGTGCAACCTAGGCTATCTAGGTTTTTTCAGCCTGGTGGCTTCTATTTGTCTAGCTGGGTGGTTCCCATAATTTTCCCTTTGCTATTTTTAATATCCTCCTTTTGGGTTGTGGCTATGGATGCTGTAGTGTTTTTCTTCTGTATGGGTTTTGCCTACTTTATAAATGGGGTTGACATGGTAGCTTGTATGGTCTTTGGCGCTTGGCTAGTTGGGTTGTTTGATAGTCATCGTTTAGCTATTTTTTTATATTTTGTTGCTGACTGCTCTGGGGGTTGTTGGTGGTTTATCTTGGGCTTTATTTTGGCATGGTCGAGGTTGTTGGTTGGCTATTTTTTTCTCTATTTTGTTGACTGGGCCTTGGTGGTCATTTTTACTGACTTTGTTTTTTGTATGGTTTTAACCTCCTCCTATATTGGCCTTTCCTCTTTTGGCTCTAGTGGCTTTGGGTTTGGGTATTGTCCTAGATTGGCTAGTTGAAGACTATTCTGGATGTTAGTTGGCCTACAGTGCTGGTGGCATGGTTGGGTTCCTTTATTGCTGTTGTTCTTGTTGGTTGGCTTGTAGTCTATCTTACTGGGCTTTGTACCTTTTTGTCTTTGGCTAGCTATTCTACTTACTTGGATCAAATTTTC
Source organism: Cymbidium sinense (assembly GCA_021442155.1). Classification (NCBI taxonomy): domain Eukaryota; kingdom Viridiplantae; phylum Streptophyta; class Magnoliopsida; order Asparagales; family Orchidaceae; genus Cymbidium; species Cymbidium sinense. Next base: position 111,744,973 of record CM038214.1, read on the forward strand.
TTTGCTTTTGGGTTTATTACTACCGCTTCTTCTACCCTTTCCCTGATTGTCTTGGAAGATTTTGGTTTGATTACTGTTGTTGGTCTTTACACTAACTTGAGTTTTCTACTGCTGTGGTAGTTGGCTAGGAGGATATGTTGGCTGGTTGGTTTGGTTGGTTGTATTTGGCTAGGTTGGTTGGAGGGGTCGCTATTTTGGTCAATTTTTTCTGCACCTTAGGTGAATGTTCTGAGAACCTGCTAGTTTTCTTTCTGTGAACTATATTTCTGGTTTGCTCCTGCTTTGATTTTTCTCTCTTGGCTATACTACCCCCCCCTTTTCTATTGAGTGGTAGTCGCCCACCCCTTTGCGCTAGTGGTGTTTTTACTAGCACTTTTTTCTTTTTTATTGATGGAGGATACAAGCAGTTGTGTTTTTCTTTTTTTCTCTGGTTTGTCTTTGGTTTGTGTAGTTACCTCTATCATGATGCTTGCTCTTTTGGATTTTGTTATTCCTTTTTTGGTGGTGGCTTTGGTGGTGCTCCTACTATATTACTACTATCCCTGATGGTTGGTTGATTATCTTCCATATTGGGCTTGGTTATTCTAGTGGCTTGGTGGTTAGCTGTTATGTTTGCTGTTTGGAGGATTTTGCATTCTTGCTAGATGATGGACTTTGGATGATGGGCTACACGAGGTATGCTAGCTTTGATGGCCTTGATGTTTCCCACTCTTTCTTCTTTTGGCTGGTAGCGCTATATGTAATTGTAACCCTTCTCTTGAAGTTTGGCTTCTTACATATAGTGTTGCTCCTTGAGATGATTGTAACTGAGCCTGAGCCTTTTCTTTACTCCTTCAATTTGCTCTTACTTTTTATGCTGGCTTCATTGTACTCATCCTTTCAAAAGTATGTTATAGATTTCTTTTATAGGTAGGGAGAGTCTTGTAGGTGGATCTTGCTCATATTAGAAGGACCAAATGAAGTTTGCTGATGCTCACATGGATTTTCTACTTTGATTTTTTGGTTTTCCTTTTGCTTTCTTTCTTTCATTATTATAATAGTTAGGGGGTTTATCTCCTTAGGATTTATTGTAGCTCATTGAGCATTAGCTTAGATATTTCCCCCTCTTAGTACTTTGTACGTTTTCTTTGTAGCAATAAAAATTTCATTAATTTTCCTAAAAATAATCCTAAACTAACCCTAAACCATAAACACTAGAAAGCTAAAAACCTAAACCTAAAAATGAAATAAAATAAAAAAATAAACTAAAACCTAAACCTAAAAAGAAAATAAAATAAAAAACAAAAACTAAACTAAAATAAAATATATCAAAACCTAAATTAAACTAAAAAATAAAAAGCCAAAATATAATAAAAACTAAACCTAAAATAAAAATAAAATAAACCTAAAATAAAATAAAATAAAAACTAAATAAAAACCCCAATAAAGATAAAAATAAAAATCAACCTAAATATAAATATAAAAAATAAATAAAATAAACCTAAACCTACTAGTATATTTAATTTAAAAAAAGGTAAAAAAATTAAAAATTTAAAAAAACCCTAACCCTAAACCTAAACTTACAACCCTAAACCCTAAACCTAAACCCTAAACCCTAAAACCCTAAACCCTAAATCCTAAACCCTAAACCTTAAAACCTACAACCCTAAAGCTTAAACACTAAACTACAAACCCTAAATCCTAAACAATAAACCCTAAATACTAAACCCTAAACCCTAAAAACCTAAAAACCTAAACCTAAACTAAATAAAACATAAAAATAAAATAAATAAAAAACCTAAACCAAATTAGAAAAATAAAATAAAATAAAAACATAAACTAAAACCTAAACCTAAACCTAAAAAAAATAAACAAAAAGCAAAAACAAAACAAAAATAAAATAAATAAAAACCTAAACTAAACTAAAAAAAATCCTAAATAAAACAAAAACTAAACGTAAAATAAAAATTAAATAAAGCTAACATAAATAAATTAAAAACTAAATAAAAATCTAAACCTAAAAATTAAACCAAAAAAATGAAACCTCAAAATAAATAAATAAAATATTAAAACATTAAACTAAATAAAACTTAAACCTAAAATATTAATAAAATAAACCTAAATCTAAACTAAAATTAACTAAACTAAAATAAATAAAACCTAAACCTAAACCTAAAATAAACTAAACCTAAACCTAAATCTAAACTAAATAAAACAAAATAAACTAAAAATAAATCTAAACCTAAACTAAAATATAAAACCTAAAAATAAACCTGAAATAAAAATCTAAAACCTAAATTTAAAACATAAACAAAAACCTAAACTTAAACCTAAACCTAAAAATAAAAAATAAAACCTAAACCTAAAAAAATTAAACTAAAAAGCAAACCTAAAGCTAAACCTAATCCAAAAAAATAAACTTAAAGAAAAAACCAAAACTAAAATAAATAAACCTAAAATAAATAAATTAAACTAAATAAAAATAAAACTAAAATTGAATAAAAATAAAAAATAAATTAAACTGAAATAAATAATAAATAAACTAGATAAACCTAAACCTACCAGTTTACTTAATTTTAAAAAAATAAAAATAAAAATAAAATAATAATAAACAAAATCCAAACCCTAAACCTTAAACCCTAAAACTAATCCTAAACCCTAAACCTACAACCGTAAACCCTTACACCCTAAAAAGCCCTAAACCCTAAATGCTTAACCCTAAACCTAAACCCTAAAACCATAAACCCTAAAACTCTAAACCCTAACCCTAAACACCAAACCCTAAACTTAAACCTAAATTAACTATAAAAGTAACAAAAATCTAAACACTAAAACTTAATAAACCTAAACCTAAACCTAAATAAAACCTAAAACATAAACTCCAATAAATAAAAAACTAAAGCAATACGTAACTGAACGTAAGGAGGCCACAATTATCGATTGGTGGTGGGGAATCTGCAGATATGAAGGTGGTGGTCCAAGCAAGGTGGTGGGAAGTGCAATAAAGGGTACAACCGTGGTGGTGAGGAGAGATCGGATATGCAGGTGGATCCCGCCAATGAGGTGGTTCTCATGGGAACTGAGAAACCAAGAACGCCAATCCAATCTACATGGAACTATGTCTTTAAGAGACTGCTCTAGTTATCGTGGTTTTGATTTGCTCTATGTGTGCTCATTTTTGATCTATGTCGTTGCTTGTGTTATCTAAAACTTGGTGTGTTACTTGGTTGATGAAATCAAAAAGATGAAATGCTTAATCTGATTTTGTTCTCTATTAAAAAAACCAGAAACCCTAAATTAAAACTTGAAGGTTAAACTTAAAAGCTAAACCCTAAACCCTAAACCCTAAAAATAAAAAAATAAAAAAAATTATAAAAAAGGCTCTAACCCTAAAACCTAAGCCCTAAACCCTAAACCCTAAGCCCTAAACCCTAAACCCTAAACACTAAATCCTAAACCCTAAACCTAAACCTTGAACCATAAACCCCAAACCATAAGCCTAAACTTAAAGTAACTAAATAATTTTTTTTAAATAACCTAAACCCTAAGACCTAATAAACCTATACCTAAACCTAAACTCTAAGAATGGGCAGAACATTAATGACAAGAACATCATCAACTAGTTTAGTTAGATCTAAATGGAAAGGGCAGGAGGCTGTATCGTGAAGGGTGGTGGGAGATCTGGAGGATATGGAGGTGGAGTGGAAAGAGTAGTGGAGCAGAGGGAGGAGTGATCGAGGTTATAGCCTGCCAGGGTGGGAGGGTGAGATCAGGGATATGATGGTTAGGGTGGTTCTGAAGGGAACTACAGAAATTGAAGAATGATTGATCTAATCTACTGCATATGGACCTATGTCTTTATAGTAGAGATGATTTTAGTTATCTAAGATTTTGATTTGTTTCTATGCGCTTTTTTTATCTGTCATCACTTGTGTCTTAGAAAACTTTGTGTTTACTTGGTCAATGAAATTGAGAAGAAGAATCAATTTGTTCTCCTGGAAAAAACATCCAAAACCCTAAACCCTAAACTTAAAACCAAAACCTAAACCCTAAAAAAAATAATAAAAAAACAAAAAATAGAAAACCTAACCCTAAACCCTAATCCCTAAACCCTAAAACTAACAACCCTAAACCCCTAGGCCCTAAACCCTGAACCCTAAACCCTAAAATCATAAAAACCTAAACCTAAACCTAAACTAAATAAAACCTAAAAATAAAATAAATAAAAAAGCATAACCAAAATAAAAATAAAATAAAAATCTAAACTAAAACCTAAACCTAAACCTAAACATAAACCTAAACCTAAACCTAAATCTAAAAATAGATTAAAATAAGAAATAAAACTAAACTAAAATAAATAAAAACCTAAACTAAACTAAAAATTAAAATAAACCAAAAAAATAAAAAAACCTAAATAATATAAAAACTAAACAAATATTCAAAATAAAATAAAATAAAAACTAAATAAAAACCTAAACCTAAAAATAAATAAATAATAAAACCTAAACCATAAAATAAAAAAATCTAAACCTAAACTAAAATAAATAAAACCTAAACCTAAACCTAAAATAAACAAAACCAAAACATTAAACTAAATAAAATAAAATAAACTAAAAATAAACCTAAACTTAAACTAAAAAATAAAACCTAAAAATAAACCTAAAATAAAAACCTAAAATCTAAACCTAAAACAAATTAAAACCTAAACCTAAACCTAAAAATAAAAAAAATAAAACTATACCTAAAAAATAAAATAAAAAACAAACTAAAATGTAAACATAAACCTAAACCTAAACCTAAAAAAATAAACTAAAATAAAAACCCTAAACTAAAATAAATAAACCTAAAATAAATAAACTAAACTAAATAAAACTAAATAAAACTAAAAAATAAAATAAATAATAAAACCAAAGCATAAAAAAATAAAAATTTAAAAAATTTAAACCAAAATTAAAACTTAAACCTAAACCTAAACCTAAACTAAAACCTAAACATAAACTTAAAAATATAATAAAATGAAAAATAAAATAAACTAAAATAAAATAAACCTAAGAATAAAAAACCTAAATAAAATAAAAAATAAACATAAAATAAAAATAAAATAAACCTAAAATAAAATAAAGTAAAATCTAAACTAAAACCTAAACTTAAAAAATAAACCTAAAAATAGAACATAAAAATAAATAAAAAATAAAATCTGAACCCTAAACTATAAAAGAAACTTGAACCTAAAATATAAATAAAATAAACAAAATAAAATTAACCTAAACCTAAACTAAAGTAAACTAAACTAAAATAAATAAAAACCTTAAAATAAACTAAACTTAAACCCTAAACTAAATAAATTAAAATAAACTAAAAATAAACCTAAACTTAAACAAAAAAAGAAAACTTGAAAATAAACCTAAAATATAAACTTAAACCTAAAAAGATAAAATAAATACCTAAACCTTAACCTAAAACTAAAAAAATAAAACCTTAACTTAAAAATAAAATAAAAATAAAACTAAACTAAAAAATAACATAAACATATACCTAAACTTAAAAAAAAACTAAAATAAATAAACATAAAATAAACAAACTAAACTATATTAAAATAAAAAATAAACCCAAATAAAAAATAAAAAAATAAAATAAATAAATAAAATAAACTAAACCGACCGATCTACTTAATTTTTTTTTAAAAAAACCTCAACCCTAAACCCTAAAACTATCCCTAAACTCTAAACCCTAAACATACAACCCTAAACCTTAAACCCTAAACCCTAAATGCTAAAGAACCCTAAACCTTAAACCCTATACACTTACCCTAACCCTAAACCTTATGCCCTAAATAAAAGTTTAAACCTCCAACCCTAAACTCTAAACCACCCTTAAAACCTAAACTTTAAAGTTTAAACCTACCCTATACCCTAAACTATAAACCCTAAACCCTAAACCCTAAACCCTCAAAACCTTAAACCGTAAAGCTTAAACACAAAGCCCCAAACCCTAAACCCTAAATTCTAACCCTAAACCCTATACCCTAAACCCTGCAACCCTAAACCCTAAACCTTAACCCTAAACCCTAAACCCTAAAAGCAAACCCTAAAACCCTAAACCTTAAACCCTAAACCCTAACCATAAACCCCAAACCCTAAACCTAAACCTAAAGTAACTAAATATATTAAAAAATAAACCTAAACCCTAAAACCTAATAAACATAAACCCTAAGAATGGGCATAACCATGATGGTAGAAACATCACTGTCAACCAAGTTCATTCTAGATCTGCAAGGAGAAGGGGGGGCGACATCATGGTGGGGGATCCGATGTGCCGGTGGATATGGAGGTGGTGGTGGGAGGAGCATTAAAGAGTTATAGCCTGGTGGCGAGGAAGAGATCAGATGATGTGGATCATGTTCGGAAGTCGGTGGTTCTACTGGGCACTGAAGAAAATGAAGAACGGTTGATTTGATTTGCTGCTTATGGAACTATGTCTTTATAGTAGAGATGATTCTAGTGATCTAGAATTTTTGATTTGCTCTATGAGAGCTCATTTTTTATCTATGTCGTCACTTGTGTATTAAAAAACTTGGTGTGTTACTTAGTTGATGAAATAAAAAAGAAGAAATGTTGAATCTAAATTTGTTCTCTATTAAAAATAAACTAAAAACCTTGAACCATATACTAAAATCAAACCTGCCAAAACTTAAACCATAAACTCTAAACCAAACCTAAAACCATAAACCCAAAACCTTAAATCCTAAACTATAAAACCCTAAAACCCTAAACCCTATAAAAAACCCTAAACCCTATCCTAAACCATAAACTTAAAAGTAAACCTAAATAAACCTAAATATAATAAATAAATAAAACCTAAATAAAAAAAAAAAATATAAACTTAATCCTAAAATAAAATAAAAATAAAATAAACAATAAAATAAACTTAAATAAAAAAATAAAACCTAATAAAAAATAAATAAGAATAAAACTAAACAAATGTGAAAATAAAATAAAAGAACCTAAAATAAAATAAAATAAAAATTAAATAAAAACCTAAATCAAAAAAATAAACCTAAAAATAAATAAAAAATAAAAACCTAAACCCTAAACTAAAATAAAACCTAAACCTAAAATAAAAATAAAATAAACAAAATAAAATAAACTTAAACCTAAACTATAATAAACTAAACTAAAATAAAAACAACCTAAACTTAAACCTAAAATAAACTAAACTTAACTGCCTAAACTAAATAAAATAAAATAAACTCAAAATAAACCTAAACCTAAAAATAAAGTTAAATAATCCTAAAATAAAAATCTAAAACCTAAACCTAAAAAAATAACATAAAAACCTAAACCTAAAAAAAAATAAAATAAAAACCTAAACCTAAACCTAAAAATAATAAAATAAAACATAAACTTATAATATAAAATAAAAATAAGCATAAACCTAAACCTAAACCTAAAAAAATAAACTAAATAAAAAAATTAAACAAAAATAAATAAACCTAAAATAAATAAACTAAACTAAATAAAACATAAATAAATAAAATAAACTATAATATATAAAAAATAACTAACTAAACTTAAACATATTAGTTTACTTAATTAACCTAAACCTAAACCCTAAACCCTAAATCCTAAACCTTAAACTTAAACCCTAAATCCTAAACTAACCTAAACCCTAAACCTAAACCCAAAACCTAAAACTATAAACCCTAACTCCTAACTCCTAAATCCTAAACCTAAACTCTAAAACTAAATCAGAAACCCTAAAACTAAACTAACTATAAACCTCAAAACCATAAACCCTAAACTAAACACTGAGCTCTACACTAAACCTAAATCCTAAACCCTAAACCCTAAAACCCTAAACCCTAAAACCCTAAACCCTAAACCCTAAACTCTAAACCTTAAACCCTAAACACTAAACCCTAAAAACTAAAACCAAAATCTAAACTAAATAAAACCTAATAATTAAATAAATAAATAAAACCTAAACCTAAATAAAATAAAATAAAAATGAAATAAAATAAAAAATAAAATAAACTAAAATAAAATAGGTAAAACCTAAACTAAACTAAAAAATAAAATAAACCTAAGAATAGAAAACCTAAATAAAATAAAACCTCAAATAAAATATATTAAAAACAAAATCAAAACCTAAACCTAAAAAACAAACCTAAAAATAAATCCTAAAAATAAATAAAAAATAAAACCTAAACCCTAAACTAAAAAAAAATTTAACTTAAAATAAATGTAAAATAAACAAAATAAAATAAACTTAAACATAAACTAAGATAAACTAAACCTAAACCTAAACCAAAACTAAATAAAACATAATAAACTATAAATAAACTTAATCCTAAACTAAAAAATAAAACTTAAAAATAAACATAAAATAAAAACCTAAAGTCTAAACCTAAAAAAGTAAAACAAAAGCCTGAACCTAAACCTAAAAAATAAAAAATAAAACCTAAACCTAAAAAATATAATAAAAATAAAACTCAACTAAAAAATAAACCTAAAGGTAAAAAATAAACTAAACTTAAAAACCTAAACTAAAAATAAATAAACATAAAATAAATAAACTAAACTAAATAAAAATAAATAATAAACCTAAATAAAAATCAAAAATAAAATCAAATCAAATTAGTAAAACATAAATTAAATAAATTGAACTTACCGATTTACTTAATTTTTTAGAAAAAACCCTACAACCCAATCCCCAAACTCTAAACCATAAGTTCTAAACCCTAAACCAAACTATAAACTAACTCAACTGAAAACTTTAAACCTACAACCTTAAACCCCTAAATAATAAACCTTAAACTTAAACCTAAACCTAAATAAATAACTAAACAATAACCCTAACCCAAAACCCTAAACTAACCTTAACCTTGAACCCTAAAACACTAAACCCTAAACCCTAATCTAACCCTAAACCCTAAGCCCTAAAAACCCTAGTGCCTAAACCTTAAACCCTAAATCATAAATTAGAAACCCTAAACTAACCCTAAACCCTAAGATAACCCTAAACCCTAGCCTAAACACTAAACCCTAAACCCTAAACTCTAAACCCTAACCCTAAACCCTAAACCCTAAACCCTAAAACACTAAACATTAAAGCTCTTAAACCTAAAACCCAAAACCAAAACCCTAAACTCTAAAAGCTAAAAAGTTTAACCTAAACTAAATAAAACCTAAAAATAAAATAAATAAATAAACCTAAACTTAAATAAAATATAATAAAAAAATCTAAACTACATCCTAAACTTAAACCTTAAAATAAAATAAAATAAACTAATAAAAATAAACTAAAATAAAATAAATAAAAAGCTAAACTAAATTAAGAAATAAAATAAACCTAAGAATAAAGAACCCAAATAAAATAAAAACTAAATGTATAATAATAATAAAATAAACCTAAGGTAAAATAAAATAAAAACTAAATAAAAACCTTAGCCTAAAAAATAAACCTTAAAATAAAACATAAACCCTAAGCTAATAAGAAAACCTAAACCTAGAATAAAAAGAAAATAAACCTAATCCTATACTAAAATAAATAAAACCTAAACCTAATCCTATACTAAACTAAACCTAAACCTAAACCTAAACTAAATATAATAAAATAAACTAAAAATAATCCTAAACCTAAACTAAACAATACAACCAAAAAGTAAACCTAAAATAAAACCTTAAACCTAAACATAAAAATAAAATAAAAACCTAAACCTGAACCTAAAAAAAATAAAACCTTAACCTAAAAAATAAATTAGAAATAAAACTTAAGTAAAAAATAAAACTAAACCTAAACATAAACATAAAAATAAACTAAAATAAAAAACCTAAACTAAAATAAATAAACTAAACTGAGTAAAAATAAAAAATAAACCTAAATAAAAATAAAAAATAAAATAAACTAAAGTAAATCAAAAATAAACTAAATAAACTTAAACCTACCAGTTTACTTATTTTTTTTTAAATCATAAACCCTAAATCCTAAACCCTAAACCCTAAAACTATAACCCTAAACCCTAAACTCTAAATACTAAACCTTAAACCCTAAACCCTAAACCCTAAAACTTAACCCTAAACATTAAAATCATAAAACCTAAAACCCTAAATCCTTGACCCTAAACCCTAAACCAAAACCTAAAGTAACTAAATAAATTAAAAATAATAAACCTAAACCCTAAAACCTAATAAACCTAAACCTAAACTTAAACACTAAGAATGTGCGTAACCTTCACCATAGAACATCATCACACCAGTGTCACCAAGATCTAGTGGTGGAGGCTGCTGAGGCAGGAAGTTGGTAGCAAGGTGGTGGGGGGCCTAGAGGTGCTGGGTATGGTGGTGGTGGTGGATGCTATGGAGGAGGGAAGAGGACGGAGGTTACAACCAGAGGTGGTAGGGAGAGATCAAGGATATGATGTTGGATCCCACTGAGAGGTGAGTAGTTTTGATGGGAACCAGAGAAAGTGAAGAACCATCATCCACACTACTTATGAAATTATGAGACACGGCAGACACGGTTCTAGTTATCTAAGGATTTTTATTTACACTATGTGTGCTCATTTTTTATCTATGTCATCGCTTGTGTCTTAAAAAATTTGGTGTGTTACTTTTAATGAAATCAAAAAGAAGAAATGTTGAATCTGAATTTGTTCTTTATTGATTAAAAAAAACCAAAAACCCTAAACTCTAAAATAAAACTGGAACCCTAAACCAAAATCCTAAACACTAAATGCTAAACCCTAAACCATAAAAACCCTAAACGCTAAACCCTAAACTATAAACCCTAAAATCCTAAACCCTAAACCCTAAACCCTAAACCCTAAACCCTAAACCTAAACCCTAAACTCTAAACCCTAAACCCTAAACCCAAAAAAAACCCTAAACCCTAAAATGCTAAAAACCTAAACCTAAACTAATTAAAACCTAAAAATAAAATAAATAAATAAAAACAAAACTAGAAAAAGAAATAAAAAATAAAATAAAATAAAACATAAACACTAAAACCTAAACCTAAACCTAAACCTAAACCAAAAAAGAAACTAAAATAAAAAAATAAAAACTAAACTAAATTAAAATAAATAAAAACTAAACTTATAATAAAAATAATATTGAACTAAAATATAATAACATAAAAACTATATAAAAACCTAAACCTAAATAATAAATCTAAAAATAAAAGCTAATAATAAATGAAAAATAAAATCTAAGCCTTAAACCAAAATGAAAAAACTAAACCTAAAATAAAAATAGAATAAACCTAAACCCAAACAAAAGTAAATAAAGCCTAAACCTAAACCTAAAATAAACTAAACCTAAACCTAAACCTAAACTAAATAAAATAAAATAAACTAAAAATAAACCAAAACCTAAACTAAAAAATAAAATGTAAAAATAAAACTAAAATAAAAACATAAAACCTAAACCTAGGAAAATAAAATAAAATCCTATACCTAAACCTAAAAATAAAAAATAAAAAATAAAACCTAAACCTAAAAAATAAAACAAAAATAAAACTAAACTAAAAAATAAACCAAAACATAAACCTAAACCAAAAAATAAACTAAAATAAAAAACCTAAACTAAAATAAATAAACTAAAGTAAATAAAAAAATAAACCTAATTCTAAATAAAAATTAAAAGAAACTAAAATAAATAAAAAATAAACTTAATAAACCTAAACCTATGAGTTTAGTTAATTTAAAAATAAATAAATAAAATCTTAACCCTAAACCCTAAAATCAAAACTCTAAACCCTAAACCTATAACCCTAAACCCTAAACCCTAAACCCCAAAACCCAAAACCCTAAACCCTAGACCTTAAACCATAAACCCTAAACCCTAACAAACCCTAAACCATAAACTACTCCTAAACCCTAAACCAAAATCCCTATCCCTTCCTGAGCGCTCTCTCATTCTCCTGGCAAGCTAAATCCTCTTGGTGGAGCTGGCCCCCACCAATGGATTTTGACTTGGCCTTGGTTTTAACCAAATTCAAAGGCTTGAATGGCATCTGGCCTGCATGATGCTTCATCATTGATCATGGCTATAGTGAGTTCTACCTTAGGTTCCACCTCAAATTGATGCTTTCAAGGCAGCTACACTACACTTTGGGCTTTGGACCAAACACTTTCTTACTAAATCTCTAAGTGGGTAAGACTTCTCCCTCTATTGATTTGGTTAATCTCATTTCAAAGTCTTTTAGAGGTATTCCAGTCTTAATGTGCTTTGATGTGGATGTTGAAATGTTGGAAAAACCCTTTGAATTTTTTCTTGTCGATAAATTTGCTTTGTGTCATCCTAATTTGGATAAGATTCACATTTTTTTCCATAATCTCAAGCTTTACTGCTTGATTAGCTTTATTGACCATATCTTGATTCAACTTTCTAATGATTGGGATTATTCATGTGTTTTTTGCATTGTTCTTACTTCATCTTTAATTATTAAATGTGTTGCTGAAGTGGTCACCCCTTTTTTTACATTAAGGAAGAATCTCCATTATCCTGGTTATCTCTTCCTAATATGTGCATTCATTTTGGTACCCATCATGTACTTTTTGCTATTGGGGCTTTATTTTGTTGGCCTTTGCAACTCGACCAAGCAACTACTGAGCAATCTCACCCTTTAATGGCTCAGATCCTCATGTAATTAGATATAACTAAAACATTACCCTAAGGAAGTTTGGATTGGCTCTAAAAAATATGGGTATTCATAAAAGGTTGAATTAGAGTACCTTTTAGTTTTTTGTTCTATATAAAAATTCATGAGTCATTACAATTTGGAATGTTTTATTCTCCATCCCAACTTAAGAAAATGAAATCCTCTTAAAGAGAATGTTGTTCTAACCATGTTTCCATCCCTACTTATGTTTTCAAACCTTGGATCCTAAGAATGCTATGAAGGATATTATTGAGGTTGATTTCTGATATCGAGGGTAATCCCTGGAACAAGTTTTGACTCAATCGCTGATATAAATCTGAATTTGATTTTCAAAATAGGAAGGATGATTTACCTTTTTTTCCTTCTTTGAATTTGAATATTTCTAATACAGAGAATAATAAATTTTTAAAGTTATTGGAAGATGATTTTGTTTCCTCTGATTCTATTTCTGCATATATGTCAGCTTTGATCAATGAAAATGAAGCTTTTAATGAAGATTAAAATGATGTCGAGCATGCTAAAAACATTTCTAATCCAAATTTAACTGCTTGTGCTTTAAATGGCTCTAAATCATCACTATCTCTCATCTCTAATCTTGATATTCATGTTAATCCTACTTGTCAACTTAATATGGATTTGGAAGAGGGTGAACTCCCATCCAAACACTTGGAGAATTCTCCTAAATTTGTGACCAATGTTACTAAATATTACTTGGATGACAACTCTAGGAGAAAACAAAATGGGTTTCAAACTTATCATGCTAAAAAGAAAAAAAGTGTTAAAAATTACTCTCTCAAATTGTTCAAAAACACTAGATTTTCTATGGCCTCTCACTCTTCTCTTAATTAACCATTTTTTTTATTTTAATTATGTTAAATTTTCTTGTTTGGAATGTTAGAGGGATCGATACCCTCTCTTTTCATAATCATTTTAGAAATCTTTGATGCATTCATAATATTTAATTACTTTTTTTTTCTGGAGCCTCATATCCATGCTAATAAAATTAACCATGTTGATAGCATGACTAGCTTCAATAAATTTTTCTCTAATATTAGTAATAAGATTTCACATTTTTGGAATAATTTCATTGAGGTTTCTATTATTGATGATTTTCAACAAGTTTAGGGTTTATGGATTTGGAAGAGGGTGAACTCCCATCCTAACACTTGGAGAATTCTCCTAAATTTATGACCAATGTTACTAAATATTACTCGGATGACAACTCTAGGAGAAAAGAAAATGGTTTTCAAACTTATCATGCTAAAAAGAAAAAAAGTGTTAAAAATTACACTCTCAAATTGTTCAAAAACACTAGATCTGCTATGGCCTCTCACTCTTCTCTTAATTAACCTTTACTTAACCCCATTTTATTTTAATTATGTTAAATTTTCTTGTTTGTAATGTTAGAGGGATCGATATCTCTCTTTTCATAATCGTATTAGAAATCTTTGATGCATTCATAATATTTAATTACTTATTTTTCTGGAGCCTCTTATCCATGCTAATAAAATTAACCATGTTGCTAGAATGACTCACTTCAATAAATTTTTCTAATCTTTTATGGTGACTATTGTGTTTTGGGCTCTTTTGTTTATGCATCTTGTTATAGATCTGGTAAAAATCTTCTTTCGGATAATTTGAGAATTTTGCTAAATTGGTCAACAAACCTTGGTTTGTGGGTGGTGATTTCAACATAATTTTATTCTCTTTTGAATAAAGTGGTGGCTGCTCTCCTAATATTCATTCCATGGAAGATTCTTCCAATATGATCCTTGATTGTAATTTGATTGATATTAAGGGTTCTAATTATACTTGGCAAAACTCTAGACTTTGACAAATGTTGGACCAGATTCTTTTTAATACTAATTGGATTACTCAATGGCCTATTACTTTTATTGATCATTTAAGCATAACCTTGTATGATCATGCTCCTCTTCTGGTTTCAATTAAAGATAATTCTAATAGATTACATAAATCCTCTCCTTTTAGATTTCACAACATGTGGATTCAACACATTGATTTTTTTGATGTTGTGGCTAACAATTGGAAAGCCCCTTTACATCCTCATAATTTGATTATGGCGATGAATAACTTTGGTTTAAACTTAAAGACTTAAACAAAATTTGGGTTGGTTGAATAGGCATTATTTTAAATACCATTTTACTAATATTAAAGATATGGAAAAGTTGGTTTGTGATCGTGAAGTCTCTGTTATGTTTAATCCTTCTAAGATTAAGAACTTGACTGAGGCAAAAGACAAACTTGTTAACTTTAAAAATATGGAAGAGACTTACTTGTGCCAAAATGCTACTTGTAAGCATATTGAGGATGGTGATAAGAATACTAGATATTACCATGCTTTAGTTAATAAAAAGTGAGCTTTAAATAATATTCTAAAAATTAAAGTTGATAATGGTGTTTGGATTATGAAGAGTAATGATATTAAGCAATCAGTTATTAATTACTTTAGAAATATGCTTAGTAAGAGTTGCTCTTCTAAAGCATTTTCTAAATAACATTTGATTCTTTCTATTATTATTAATGATGATAATGATTTGTCTACCATCATGCCTAATGAAGATGAAAATGTTCCAAGTCCTTAATAGTATGAATATAGATTTTATTGTTGGTCTAGAGGGTTTCACTACTCAAATTTTTTTAAAAATGTTGGTTTATCATTAAAAATGATTTGATTGAGGCTGTGGTTGACTTTTTTTAATGGTAATCCTTTTCCTAGATATTTTTCTAGTACTTCTATCATTCTCATACCTAAGAAAGATAATCTAGATTATTGGAGTGATTTTAGATCTATTCATCTTTGCACCTTCATCAATAAGTTGATTTCCAAAATTCTAACCAACAGGCTTAGTCATTTACTTAATAAAATTATCTCTCTCAACCAAATTGGTTTTATTAGAGGTAGATCTATTTTTAATAATATTTTACTGGCCCAAGAATTAATTAAAGATCTTGATGCCAAGACTAGAGGTGGCAACATTCTTTTCAAATTAGATATTACCAAAGCCTTTGATATCATTCTTGGGTCTTTCTTTTCCATAATCTGAAATTATTTGGGTTTTTTGATAAATTTATTTTTCATATTAAAAATTGTATTAATAATGCATAATTTTTGATAATGCTTAATGGGGGAGCCTTGGGTTTCTTTCCCTCTTCCCAGGGCTTAAGACAAGGGGATCCTTTATCTCCTGATTTATTTATTATTATTTTTGAGTACTTATCTAGGAGCATCAATGATTTATTATTTAATAATCCTAGTATGTACTATAGAACTCTTGGGGGTCTTCATGTTTCGCATTTAAGCTATGTAAATGATTTCATTATTTTTTGCAATGCTTCTATTCATCATATCAAGCATCTCAAATATTTTCTAAAAAGATTTGGTGGAGAAAGTGGCCTTTCTATCAATGATAACAATAGCTATTTTATCACTTCCTCACGTATCTCCAATAATAAAATCAATCAAATCCTACATATCACTAATTTTAAGCATCAACACTTAGCTCTAAATTACTTGGGCACTCCTCTCTTTAAAGGCCAAAATGATCACATCTCTTTGATGAGTTAATTCTAAAAATTTTTAATGAAATTTCCATTTGGGAATTCCATTTACTTTCCTTTGGTGGAAAGCTCACTATTCTTAAGAGCACTCTCAATTCAATGACTCTTTATTGATTCAAATTATCCCCTACTCTCATTAGAATTGCTCGCTTGCTTAATAAATTTTTTTGGGGGCTCCAATAACTCTACCAAAAGAATGCATTGGACATCTTGGCATAAATGTTGTGGTCCTTTGGTTGAAGGTGCTCTAGGTTGCGGACCTATTTGTGAATCTATCACCGCTTTTTCTTATAAGCTCTAGTGGAATTTTAGAAAGAATTATAGCTTTTGAGCTAATTTTATGATGGAAAAATATTGCCAAAGTAAACACCCTCTTATCTGTGCTTATAAAGTTGGTGACTCTTCGATTTAGAAAAGGCTTTTCTCAATTAAATGGGTTGCTGGATCTTTAATATTTTACGGTATTCATTTGGGTACTTCTTTCTTTTGGCAGACTAGGTAACTAGCTCCATTGACACCCTTTTATCTACCTCTCTTGTTGCAATCAAAGTTAACTCTTTTTTTAACAAGCGAATGAAATTAAACTTGAGAATTATATCCCTATTTCTCTTTTTAACAATTTTAGAAATATCCCCATTTCTTCTAACAAACTTGATCAAATTGTTTTAAGCTTTCTTATAATGGTGATTTTGTTCTTAAATAAGTTTGGAATTTTATTAGAGTTAAGCAGAACCCCTCCAATGTATTCATTAAACTTTGGAACAATATCATTCCCATTTCCTATTTAGTTTTAGCTTGGAGGATTTTGAATAACATTATTCATATGGACTCTTTGCTCTGGACTAAAGGGTTTCATTAACCATCAAAATGTTATTGTTGCTTTCATATTGAAAATGTAAATCATGTTTTTGTCAATGGTGCTATTGCTTTTAAATTATGGCTTTGGTACAAGGATTTATTTAATTCTATCTATTTTCATGATTTTTTTTCTTTATATCAACTTCTTGAAGTTTGTTTCAAAATAACTGTGAAAGGTCATATCAAAGTTTTAATTGCTATTACCCTTCTCTGGTTCATCTAGATGGATAAAAATAATGCTAAATATTGTGGCACTCCTATGAACCATAAAAGGATCTTGGCTAGAACTAAAGAAAAAATTCATGCTCTATTTAATGCCAATCTTATTAGTAACATTCATTTTATAGGCTATAAATTTGTGGCTAAAAATTATATCATTCGACTTGGACCTTTATAAAGGTCCTAGGATTATCCATCGGATCAAACCTAAAGATATGGCTATGGGGGTAACCTTATGGATTCTAAAGGTACGATCATTTATGCTTTTTCCCATTGATCAAATTATTTTTAAGCTTTCTTATAATGGTGATTTTGTTCTTAAATAGGTTTGGAATTTTATTAGAGTTAAGCAGAACCCCTCCAATGTATTTATTAAACTTTGGAACAATATCATTCCCATTTCCTATTCAGTTTTAGCTTGGTGGATTTTGAATAACATTATTCATATGGACTCTTTTCTCTGGACTAAAGGGATTCATTTACCATCAAAATGTTATTGTTGCTTTCATATTGAAAATGTAAATCATGTTTTTGTCAATGGTGCTATTGCTTTAAATTATAAGCTTTGGTATGAGGATTTATTTAATACTAACTATTTTATTTTCTTTATATCAACTTCTTGAAGTTTGTTTCAAAATAACTGTGAAAGGTCATATCAAAGTTTTAATTGCTATTACCCTTCTCTAGTTCATCTAGATGGATAAAAATGATGCTAAATATTGTGGCACTCCTATGAACCATAAAAGGATCTTGGCTAGCACTAAAGAAAAAATTCATGCTCTATTTAATGCCAATCTTATTAGTAACATTCATTTTAGAGGCTATAAATTTGTGGCTAAAAAATTGGGTATCATTAGTGACTTGGACCTTTATAAAGGTCCTAGGATTATCCATTGGATCAAACCTAAAGATATGGCTGTGGTGTAACCTTATGGATTCTAAAGGTATGGTCATTTGTGCATTTTCCTATCATCTCAAAGCTTGATCTATTATTTTTGCTAAGCTTATGGCTATTAATAGAGCTAATAAAACTTATTTGAATAGAGGTTTTCTCAACATCTGGATTAAAGTTGATGCTCTTGCTTCTTGGCATGCTTAATTCCAATAGAAATGGGAATGCTGAATTATTTTATCTCCTTAATCATACAAAAAAAATCTTCTTTCTCAAGTTTGTTTTAAAATTTCCCACATCCTTCATGAAGGTAATGTTTGTTCTGATTTCTTAGCTAATTTAGTTGTGAAATTAACTGAGTTTACTTTATTTGACAATAAAACGTTGCCTAAACTATTAAGAGGCTTGGTTAATCTAGATAATACTGGATTGCCTTATCTCAGATTATAATTTCTTAGCTTTCTTTCTTTTGTGAAGGTTTTTGATAAGCCTTTGCTTTTGTTTGCCCTTTGATAAACCCTCTTTGTGTTGTGGTTATTTTCCTATTTTCACTCTTTGGCTGAAGCTGGTTGTTACTTTTGACCTTTTACTTTTGGGTTACTGTGTTTACTCCCTAGTAGTTCATTGTAGTCGGGTTAATTTAATTATTTTGGCCTAGTGGTGTTTTGCTAGGTTTTACCACATTTTTTAGCTATTTTTGATAACCTCCTATTGGGTTGCGGCTTTGTCTGCAGTTTGTTTTTCCTCTTGTAAGGTTTTACCACCTTTTGAGGCTTATTGCTCAGTTACATATTTTGGATCTACTGCTATGGTGGTTGAATGGGTGGTTTTGTTGGCTAGATGGGTTGACTGGCAGTATTGGCTAGTTAGGTTGGCTAGCTAGTTTAGTGGTTTTGGCTATTTTTCCTTTTTGTTTGGTGACATATCTAGAGGTTGGTCATTTATCTTTGGCTTCATTTTAGAATTATTGAGGTTTTGTTTGGCTATTATTCTCTATCTTGTTGATTGGTGGTCAATTTTGTTGATTTTGTATGTTTCTTTTGGTTTTTTTTTGTCCTCCTCTTATTTTAGCCTTCCTCTCTTGGCTACAGTGGCTTTGGGTTTGGTTATTATTTTGGGTTGGCTCGTTGTGGGCTTTTTGGTGGCTATTATTTTCCTGGTTATCTTGGGTGATTTTGGCTTGAGGGTTGTTGTTGGTCTTTACATTGACTTAGGTTTCTTACTGTTGTGGTGGTTGGCTAGGAGGCTATGTTGTCAGGTTAGATTTGTTGGTTGTTTCTCTATTATGTGGTGTTTTGCTGGGTTTTCTACTTTTTCCTCGCTGATGGGGATTGTTCTTTTGTTGGTTACTAATGATGGGCTATTCTTTGGTGGCTTGGATGTTTTTTTACTTCTTTGGTGGGAGGACTTTTACTTGTCCTTGGAATCTTGGTTGGCTGCCTTTCTCTTTATTGGTTTTTTTCTTCTTCATAGCTAATTTGCTGCAGCCTTTTGCTGTGCTGGCCAAACCTTTGTTGATCCTTCTAAATTAGGATTTTTGGTTTCTGGTGGTTGGTGGCTGCCTTTGGCTTCCTTTTGTGTGTGCTGGTCTTGGTTGTTGCCATGTTCAGGTATGTTGGTGGTGGTTTTGGTGGTGTTATTGCTTGGTTCTATTAGCTTGGCCAATGATCCTACCGTAACTTCTGGGTTGTTGGCCTTATGTGATTGGCCTATTGTGTGTTTTAGTTGGTGGGCTAGCTACTGAATGGCTACTGGTTGGTTGTTTTCTCTATTTGTTTGGTGCGGGACTGAATCACTATGGATTGCTTGCCTTGGATGGCTCTGGTGTCGGTATAATACTATGATATGGCTTTGATGTTACTCACCTCCCCTCTTTGGTTGGTAGCTTTACATATGACTATAACCCTTCTTATGAAGTTTGGATGCTCCTATGTATTGTTTCCCATTGAGATGATCTTAGCTGAGCCTGAGCCTTTTCTTTCTCAGCTCTCTCTTTTCAGTGTGTTTATCCTTATCTTTTTATCTATGACTTTTGCCTTGGTAGTGTTTTTTGCAGAATTCTTTCATAGGTTGGAACTTTTGCCCTAGGCCTGGTCAATTTTCAGTCATCCCTACTATTGTTACTATGGAGCTTGCTTATCTTGCTTTCTCAAAACAATCGTGAACTGCTACTGACTCAACCTTTTTCTGTTTTCATACTTTGTTTTGTTTTACTCTGCATCATTTTACTCTCATGCTTTTTAGATGTTGTTCTTCCTCTTTTGTTTTCTTTTCTTCTTCTAATGTACTTAGATGGGGGGCTTTAGGTTTCTAGTAGCTCTGAGGAGGAATTAATTGAACTTTCCCTTTAAGGACATTATATCTTTTCCTTTTATGGTAATAAAATTCTAACTTTTCCAAAAAAACCCTAAACCCTAAACCCTAAAATATAAAAAACCCTAAACTAAACCTAAAAACCCTAAACCCTAAACCCTAAACCCTACACTAAACCTTACTACCCACTAAACCCTACACTAAATCCCACCCTAAACCTAAACCCTCTTAAACCTAAACCCTCTAACTAAACTAACCTAAACCCAAAACCATAAACCTTAAACTACAAACTCACCTCTACCCCACACCCTAAACCCTAAACCCTAAACCCTAAAAACCCTAAATTCTAAAAATCCTAAACCCTAAAGCATAAACACTAAACCCAAAACCCTAAACCCTAAATGCTAAAACCTTAAACCCTAAAACCCTAAACCCTAAAATTCTAAACCCTAAACCCTAAACCCTAAACCCTAAAAACCTAAAAACCTAAAAACCTAAACTTAAACTAAATAAACCAAAAAATAGAATAAATAAAGAAACTTAACCTAAATAAAATAATAAAATAAAATAAAAACCTAAACCTATACCTAAAAATAAAATAAGATAAACTAATAGAAATAAAACAAAATAAAATAAAATAAATAAAAACTTAAACTAAATTAAAAAATAATAGAAACCTAAGAATAAAAAACCTAAATAAAATAAAAACTAAATGTAAAATAAAAATAAAATAAACCTATAATAAAATAAAATAAAAACTAAATAAAAAGCTAAGCCTAAAAAATAAACCTAAAAATAAAACCTAAAATTATATAAAAAATAAAACCTAAACCCTAAAACCTAATAAACCTAAACCTAAACCCTAAGAATGAGCGAAACCTTGATGGAAGAAACATCACCGTCAACAAGGCTCAGTCTTGATCTGGTGGTGTAGGCGAAGGAAGAGGTCGTGGTTATCACAGTGGTGGTGGGGGATCTGGAGGTGTTAGTGGATATGGAGGCGGTGGTCGGAGCAATGGTGGTTATGGAAGCGGGAGGAGTGACAGAGGTTATAGCCATGGTGGTGGCGGAGGGAAAGATCAAGGATATGATGGTGGATCCCACTACTCCAGAGACCGGGGTGGTTCTAATGGGAACTAGAGAAAGTGAAGCATGATTTGTTTTATTGAGTGTCTTTACACTAAAAGACCGTTATCCGTGGTTTTGAATTGCTCTATGCATGCTCATTTTGTATCTATGTCGTCACTTGTGTCTTAGAAAATTTGGTGTGTTACTTGGTTGATGAAATCAAAAAGAAGAAGTGTTGAATCTGAATTTGTTATCTCATAAAAAAAACCAAAAACTCTAAACCCTAAACACTAAATCCTAAACCCCAAACCATAAACACTAAACCCTAAACCCTAAACCCTAAATGGTAAAAAGCTAAAAGCCTAAACCTAAATTAAATAAAACATAAAAATAAAATAAAAAAACAAACCTAAACTAAATTAAAATAAAATTAAAACTGAAACCTAAACCTAAACCTAAAAAGAAAATAAAAACTAAACTAAAATAACAAAATTAAAAACCTAAACAAGTCTAAAGAAATAAAAAACCTAAATAAAATAAAAACTACACCTAAAACAAAATAAAATAATCCTATAATAAAATAAAATAAAAACTAAATAAAAACTTAAACCTAAAAATAAACCTAAAAATAAATGAAAAGTAAAACC
This sequence comes from Cymbidium sinense, assembly GCA_021442155.1. Lineage (NCBI taxonomy): Eukaryota > Viridiplantae > Streptophyta > Magnoliopsida > Asparagales > Orchidaceae > Cymbidium > Cymbidium sinense. The sequence continues at coordinate 111,767,191 of CM038214.1, forward strand.
TAAACCCGAAACTAAAAAAAATTGAAAACCTAAACCTAAAATAAAATTAAAATAAAATAAACTAAAATAAATAAAGCCTAAGCCTAAACCTAAACTAAAACATAAAACTTAATAATAAATCTAAAATTAAAATCTAAAACCTCATACTAAAAAAATAAAATAAAAGCATAAACCTAAACCTAAAAATAAAAAAAATTATACTAAAACCTAAAAAATAAAATAAAATTAAATTAAATTAAAAGATAAACTTAAACCTCAACCTAAACATAATTAATAAACTAAAATAAAAAAACATAAACTATAATAAATAAATTTAAAATAAGTAAACTTAACTAAATAAAATAAATAAATAAATTTAAATAAATATAAAAACTAAAATAAACTAAAATAAATAAAAAATAAACTAAATAAACCTAAACCTACTAGTTCACTTAATTTAAATAAAAATTAAAAATGAAAAATAAAATAAAAAAATAAAAGGATACCCAAAACCCTAAATCTACAACCCTAAACAAACCTAAACCAAAATACTAAACCTAAAAATATAACCTAAAATTAAATAAAAATAAAAAACCTAAACCCCAAAAAAAGAAAAAAAAACCTAAACCTAAAATAAAGAAAATAAAATAAACATAAACCTAAACTAAAATAAACTAGACTAAATTAAATAAAACATAAATCATAAATCCAAAACCCTAAAACCTAAACCATAAACCCCTAAACCCTAAATCCTAAACCCTAAAAAACAAAAAAACTAAATTAAACTAAATAAAACCTAAAATAAAATAAGTAAAAAAAATCTAAACATAAAGAAAATAAAAAAAATTAAAAAAAATAAAAACCTAAATTAAAACCTAAACCTAAACCTAAACATAAAACTTAAAAAAAAATTACACAAAAATTAAAATATAAACTAAATAAAAATAAATGAAAATATAAACTAAACTAAAAAATAAAATAAACCTAAAAAATCTAAATAAAATAAACTTAAATAAGCCTAAATAAAATAAAACCTAAACGTAAAATAAAATAAAATAAACCTAAAATAAATTAAAATAAAAACTAAATAAAAACCTAAACCTAAAAAATAAACTTAAAAATAAAACCTAAAAATGAATAAAAAATAAAACCTAAACCCTAAACTAAAAAAAAAAACTAATCCTAAAATAAAAATAAAATAAACCTAAACTAAAATAAATAGAACCTAAACCTTAACCTAAAATAAACTATACCTAAACCTAAGCCTAAACTAAATAAAATAAAATAAACTAATAAACCTAAACCTAAACAAAAAAAACACAACCTAAAAATAAATCTAAAGTATACACCTAAAACCTAAAACAAAAAACTAAAAAAATAAAATAAAAATATAAACCTAAACATAATAATAAAAAATTAAACTAAAATAAAAAAATAAAATCAAAATAAAACTAATCAAAAAATAAAACCTAAACCTAAACCTAAAAAACACTAAAATAAATAACCTAAACTAAAATAAAAAAATCTATAATAAATAAAATAAACTAAATAAAATAAACAAATAAACCTAAATAAAAATAAAAAATAAAATAAATTAAAATAACCAAAACCTACCAGTTTACTTAATTTTAAAAATAATATATAAAAATATATCAATATAAAAATATAAAAAATAAAAAGAAAACCTTAAACCATAAATTCTATACCCTGAAACCCTAAACCCTAAAGCCGAAAACCTGCAACCCTAGACCCTAAACCCTAAACCCTAAACCTTATACCCTATACCCAAAACACTATAATCAGAAACCTAAAACCTAAAACCTAAAACTAAAATAAAACCTAAAAATAAAATAAATAAAAAACATAAACATAAATAAAATAAAATAAAACAAAAAACTAAACTAAAACCAAAACCTAAACCTAAACCTAAATTTAAAAAATAAATAAAATAAAAAATAAGAACTAAACTGAATAAAATAAATAAAAACCTAAACTAAATTAAAATATAAAATAAACATAAAAATTAAAAACCTAAATAAAATAAAAACCAAAGGTAAAACAAAAATAAAGTAAACCTAAAATAAACTAAAATAAAAATGAAATAAAATCCTAAATCTAAAAAATAAACCTAAAAATAAAACCAAAAATTAAATAAAAAAACCTAAACACTAAACCAAAAAAAAATGTAAACCTAAAATAAATAAAAGAAAATAAACATAAACCTAAACTAAAAAAAAAACTAAACAGAAATAAATAAACCCTAAATCATAAACCCTAAATCTTAAACCCTAAAAACCTAAAACCTAAAACTAAACTAAATAAAACAAAAAATAAAATAAATAAATAAATTTAATTCTAAATAAAATAAAATAAAATAAAACCAAAACTAAAACCTAAACGTAAACCTAAACTTAAAACTAGTAATAAAATAAAATAAAAAATAAAAACTAAACTAAAATATAATAAATAAAATTGAAATTTAACTAAGAAATAAAATAAACCTAAAAAAACCTAAATAAAAAAACCTAAATGTAAAATCAAATTAAAATAAACCTAAAATAATAAAATAAAAACTAAATGAAAACCTAAACCTAAATAATAAACCTAAAAATAAGGAAAAAACAAAACCAAAATCCTAAACTAAAAAAAAAGACCTAAACCGAAAATAGAAATAAAATGAACCTAAACCTAAACTAAAAATAAAACCTAAAATAAAAACCTAAAACCTAAATCTAAAAAAATAAAATAGAATCCTAAAGCTAAACCTGAAAAATTAAAAATAAAACATAAATCTAAAAAATATAATAAAAATGAAACTAAACTAAAAAATAAATCTAAACCTAAACCTAAACCAAAAAAATAAACTAAAATACAAAACCTAAACTAAAATAAATAAACCAAAAATAAATTAACTAAACTAAATAAAAATAAAAAAATAATCCTAAATAAAAATAAAGAATAAAATAAACTAAAATAAATAAAAAATAAAAGTAAAAAATCCTAAACCTACTGGTTTACTTAATTCTTTTTAAGAGAACCCTAAACCCTAAAACTAAACCTAAACCTTAAACAATAAACCTATAACCCAAAGCCCTAAAAAACCATAAACCCTAAATCATAAATAAAAAATTTTAAAATTTTAAAATAAAACCCACCTCCAAACCCTAAACCCTAAAACTAACACTAACCCTAAACCTATAGCCCCTAACCCTAAACCTTAAAACCCTAAATCCTAAACCCTAAACTCTAAAACCCTAAACCCTAAACCTTAAACTCTAAACACTAAACCCTCAACCCTAAACCCTAAACCCTAAACCCTTAAAATAAATAAAAAATAAGCTAGATAAACTAAATAAACCTAATCCTACCAATTTACTTAATTTAAAAAAATAAAATGAATATCCCTAACCCTAAACCCTGAAACATAAAAGTAACTTTAAACCCTAAATCCTAAACCAACAAAACTAAACCCTAAACCCTTAACCATATAACTCTAAACCCTAAACCCTGAACTCTAAAACCTAAACCATAAACCTTAAACCCTAAACCCTAAAACCTACAACCCTATACCCTAAACCCTAAACCCCAAACTCTAAACACTAAACCCTAAACCTTAAAAACCTAAATACATAAACCTAAACTAAATAAAACCTAAAAATAAAATAAATAAAACTCTAAACTAAAATAAAATAAAACAAAATAAAATAAAAACCTAAACTAAAACCTAAGCCTAAACATAAACATATGCCTAAACCTAAACGTAAAAATAAAATAAAATAAAAATAAAAACTAAACTAAAATAAAATAAATAAAACTTAAACTAAACAAAAACTTAAAATAAACCAAAAAATTCAAAAGCTAAATAAAATAAAAACTAAACGTAAAATAAAAAATAAACCTAAAATAAGATAAAATAAAACTAAATATAAACCTAAACCTTAAAATAAATAAAAAAATAAAACCTAAGCCCTAAACTATAAAAAAAAACTAAACCTAAAATAAACAAAATAAAATAAATCTAAACCTAAACTAAAATAAATAAAACCTAAACCTAAACCTAACATAAACTAAACCTAAACCCTAAAGTAAATAAAATAAAATAAACTATATGTAACCTAAACCTAAACTATGAAATAAAAAATAAAAATAAACCTAAAAAAAAAACCTAAAACCAAAACCTAAAAAAAATAAAATAAAAACCTAAACCTAAACCTAAAAATAAAAAATTAAAACATAAAGTTAAAAAATAAAATAAAAATAAAATAAAACTAAAAACTAAACATAAACTCAACCTAAACTTTAAAAGAAAACCTAAAATAAAAACCTAAACTAAAATAAATAAACCTAAAAGAAAAAAGTAAACTAAATAAAAATAGAAAATAAACTAAAATATAAAGGAAAAAAATAAACTAAAATAAATTAAAAATGAACTAAATAAACCTAAACTTACTGGTGTACTTCATTTTTCTAAAAATAAACCCAAAACTCTAAACCCTAAACCTACAACCCTAAACTTACAACCCAAAACCTACAACCCTAAACTCTAAAACCTAAACCCTAGACCCCAAACCCTAAAAAACCTTAAATCTTAAACCGTAAACCCTAAACAAACCCTAAACCCTAAACCCTAAAATGCAAACCCCTAAACTCCAAACCATAAACCCTAAACCCTAAACCTAACCTAAACCCCAAACCCTAAACCATAAAATCCTAAATGTATACCCTAAATTAACAATTAATCATAAACCCTAAAACCCTAAACTTAAACCCTAAACTAACCCTAAACCCTAAACTTTAAACCTAAAAATAAACCTTAAAGCTTAAACCTTAAACCTTAAACCCTAAACCCTCAAAACCCTAAACCCTAAAGCCTAAACCCTAAAGCCTAAATAATAAACCCTAAATCCTAAACCCTAAACCCTAAACCCTAAAACCCTAAACCCTAAGACCCTAAACCCTAAACCCAAAACCCTAAACACTAAACCCTAAAACTTAAAAACCTAAAAACCTAAACCTAAATGAAATAAAACCTAAAATTAATATGAATAAAAGAACTAAAACTAAAACCTAAATAAAACTAAAATTGAAATAAACCTAAGATTAAAAACATAAATAAAATAAAGAATAAAAAATAAAATAAAAACTTAAGTCTAAAAAATAAAACTAAAAATAAAACCTAAAAATATATAAAAAATAAAACCTAAACCCTAAACTAAAAAAAAATTGAAACCTAAAATAAAAAAAATAAAAAAATAAACTTGAACCAAAACTAAAATAAATAAAGCTAAAATAAATAAAATCCAAACCAAAACTTAAAATAAAAAACCTAAACCTAAATAAAAACTATATAAAATAGAATAAACTAAAAATAAACCTAAACCTCAACTAAAAATAAAACCTAAAAATAAACCTAAAATGAAAACATAAAATCTAAACATAAAAAATAAAATAAAAACCTAAACCTAAACCTAAAAAAAAATTAAAACTTAAACCTAAACAATAAAATAAAAACAAAACTCAACTAAAAAGTAAACTAAAATAAAAACCCTAAAATAAATAAGCTAAACTAAATAAAAATAAAAAAAATAAACCTAAATAAAAAGAAAAAATAAAATAAACTCAAATAAAAAAATAAACTAAATAAACATAAACCTACTAGTTTACTTAATTTAAAACCCTAAAAATAAACTCTAAACCCTAAACCCTAAACCCTAAACCCCAAACCTACAATAACAATCCTACAACCCTAAGCCCTCAACCCTAAACTCAAAAACCTAAACCCTAAACCCTAAACGCTAAACCCTAAACCCCTAAAACACTAAACCCTAGACCATAAACCCAAAAACCCTAAACCCTAAACCCTAAATCCTAAACCCTAAACCCTAAACCCTAAACTCCAAACTCTAAACGCTAAACTAACCCAAAACCTTAAACACTAAACTAACCCTAAACCCTAAACTAACCCTAAACCCTAAGAGTTGGCAGAACCTTGATGGCTGGAACATCACCGTCAATTAGGCTCAGTCAAGATTTGGCGGTGGAGGTGAAGGCGTTGGCAGCGATTATCATAGTGGTGGTGGGAGATCTTGAGGTGATGGTGGATATGGAGGTGGGGGTCAGAGCAATGGTGGTTATTGAGGTGGGAGGAGCGATGTAGGTTACATTCATGGTGGTGGCAGAGGGAGAGATCAGGGATATGATGGTGGATCTTACTACTCGAGAGGCGGGGGTGGTTATGATGGGAACTGGAGAAACTGAAGAACGATCGATCTTATCTGCTACTTATGGAACTGTGTCTTTATAGTAGAGATAATTCTACTAATCTAGGGTTTTGATTTGATCTATGGGTGCTCATTTTTGATCTATGACCTCGCTTTTGTCTTATAAATCTTGGGGTGCTACTTGGTTGATGAAATTAAAAAGAAGAAATGTTCAATCTAAATTTGTTCTCTGTTAAAAAAAAACCTTAAACCCTAAACCCTAAACTAAAACATAAACCCTAAATAAAAACATAGCTCTAAAAACCCTAAACCATAAATAATAAAACCCTAAAACCTAAACCTTATGCCCTAAACTATAAACCCTAAACCCTAAACCTTGAACACTAAAACCCTAAACCCTTAACCCTAAACCCTAAACCCTAAAACCCTAAACCATAAACCCTAAAACCTATAACCCAAAACCCAAACCCTATACCATGAACCCCAAGCCCTAAACCCTAAACCCTATACCTAAACCCTAAACTAACCCTAAACCCTAAAACCTAAACTAAACCTAAACCTTAAACCTTAAACTAACCCTAAACCCTAAGCCAAAACCCTAAACATTAAACCTTAAACTAACCCTAAACCTTAACCCAAAACCCAAAACCCTAAACCTTGAATAAAGATGTCATTAGGAGTAGATCTAAAAGATAACATAATCCTAACATAGTTATGGTAGCTAAAGAAAATGCCTCCAAGAGACTTTCCCTTGACTAGTTGAGATTTGAATACCCTAAACCCTAACACTAAATCATATTATGACACCAAATATATTATAGTATAATGTAGGATCATATATTTTAGCATGTAGTGATGTGTTTTTGGATGTTATAAGAGGTTTTGAAATGTTGTAGAATATTATGGTATTGTGCCCTATAGTCTATATTAATATAAATCATAAAAATATTAATTTAATAAATCAGATGGTGAAATTTGTTAAATTTGAAGTGGGAATTATGTTGTAGTATGAAAGGTGTGCTACACCACTTGTAGTCTAAAAAGTAAGATTTTATGTTAAAAATAAATATTATATGTTGTAGCATAGTATATCATAATATATTGTTCTATGCATTTTAAATTCTTTTAGTATTTTATAATCATGCAGTTGTGCCTACACTAGCATTATTTATAAAAATGTTGATTTAGACTTTAAAATGGTGGAATTTGGCCATATTCATAATCGGTAGATCATGGCATCATAATATATTATTTCAATTTAAAATATGTAAGTGATATGACTAAAATATATGGTTTTTTATTATTTAGACTAATTTAATGATTTTTTATCTTAAGCAATCCCTTGTGATATGACATGCAATATAATATAATGTAATATGTTATAGTGTATTATAATATAGGATGCCATAACATAGTGTAGCCTCATGCATTATAGCATACTATTGTGTATTAGTACTTATTGTTTAGCATATTTTAGTTGGTTATAGTATGATGTAATAAGTTTGTACAGGTATAATTCATAAAATTACTGATTTATAGGCTGAGATGATGGGATTTGGCCAAATTTAAGATAATCTTTAGGGAAGATCATTAGGGGTGTGCTAGGGTGTCATTTAATCAAAAGAATGGAATTTTGCATCCAAAAGAAATGTTCATTTTTCAACCAAATTTTATGAATTTTTTGCTTAAATTGATTCATTTTAAGGTGTAATGTAAGATAATATATTATATAAAAGCATATTAAAATATAATGTACATAACAATATAACTTCACATATATATGAATGTGGTGGTGTGTTACTAAATGGTATTTTACACTTTAGTATGTTTTACTTTTGTTATAATGCATTGGGTCAAAACTCACAAAATGTTAATTTGAAGGTTGAGATTTAAGAATTTGGCCAAATTCATGGCACACACCAAGACGCAACACCAAAATTATTCTATTTTGTACCATTTCTAATAGTAAAATAACAAATTTACATCTAAAATGATTATTATTCATATTTTAAGAAAATTTTGTCACTTGGTCCTTTTAAGTGATTTTAATGAGGTGTAATGTTAGACAATATCTTATATTATAGAAAATTATAATATAACATCATATATTATAATATAATATAGTGTGTTAATTCACACTATAATATGTTTAGCATTATATTGTATAGTTAGTTTGAGCTTGCACCATCACAAATCATAAATGTTAATTACAATGTTAAGATGATGCAATTTGAATGAATACATTGTTTGGCATTTGTTTGAAGTATTAAAGGTGTTCATAAGAGAAGAAATTAGATTTGATGAGAATTCCATATCAAGGACATGGAGGGAGATCCGATAGGGGATCACACATGCATTGGACATGACATGTATTTGGTCTATGTCGAGGACATATAAGAAGAAAATTTGCTAGGGATAAGGTTTGAATTTGATTTGATTATATGATTTGTGGAAAGAAGATCCACTAGGGATAAGAATCTATAATCAACCATGGATTAAGATCGAATCAACTTTAATTTTTTTTATTTTAAGTGATGTGGAGGCACATCTGCTAGAGATATGGGCTTGAGTCCACTGTCATTCAAGTACATGAACCTTCCACTAAAGAAGCAGGTTCAAGCTATCCACTGGGGATTAGGATTTGAGTTTGATTTCATAAATTTATTTAGGTTGTATCAGCTTGGTATAAGAGTTTGGTTGGATTTCATTGATTTAGAGTCTACTGGGGGAGTTGGTTTAATTAGGCTCCATTAGGGAGGTTGGTTTTGAATTCAATTTGTTTGCTTGACTTGTTTATATATGATTTAGGGCGACACTGTGGAGAAGGGTGTGATTTAACTCCACTAGGGAAATTCAGATCAGGTTTAAATTAATTTGAGTTAATGTATGGACCCTATCAGTGTGTGATAGGCCCACTGAGAAGGGGCTATATTAGCCTTGACCTACCTCAAGTTTATACCCAAAGGGATGGGGCTATGGAGTAGCTAGCCAACCTAAGGGGTTACCTTCAATGTGTGCTAAAAGAAAGCGTGGCACTTACATCTTCCAAAGTGAGAACAACTCGAGGTGACCAATTAGATGCATAACCAATCGAACTTGACTTAGGGTGACTACTGAGTGAATGCCACTAGGGACTTATGTCATCTCAAAAGTAGTCAGGATATTTTTTATCTTAATTTCATGTGATTTGATACGGTTTATTTGGTTTAGTTTGATTTAAAATTGAGGGCATATATGGTTAGGATGTGAGCTTAGTCAAATTTGATAGATTTAATTTATGAACCATGTCGGTGTGTGATGGAACCATTTATAAGAGGATATATCGGACTTGTCTTATCTTAGATTTTCAAATACAAAGGGATAGTCTGCTGATCATGGGGTGGAACTAGCCAACCTAAGGGGTTGCCTTTCGGTGTGCAATGATTATGCTAGGAAGAAGGTGTAGTAGACTTACATCTTCTAAAGTTGGGAACAACCACTGGGGTGACCTGTTGGTATCACAATAAATATAACTCAACTTAGGGGAGACTACTGAGTGAATGTCATTGGGGACTTATATCAACTCAAGAGTAGTTAAGCGATTCCTATAAAGAGTTTTGCTGACACTGACCTAAAAATAGGATGCCTACTTAGGAAAAGTTACTGCTAGGGGTGGGCTCATAATCCACAAGTGAATATATATATATATATATATATATATATATATATATATATATATATATATATATATATATATATATATATATTTATTTATATTTATATGTTTGCATAGAACCTTTTGGTACATGAGGGACCACACTAAGAAACGGCTATGTCGACCTTGACCTATCCAATTTTACTGGACCAAGGGAGAATATGCACATCCACAAGATAGATTCTCCAACCACAAGGGTGGTTACTAGGAAAGAGGAATTGTCTAATCTGATACTAACCCAAGTAGTGTCTAAACGGGGTCACAAAGGACGTGATCCAAATATAGTGCCCACAAATGAGGTGCTGCTAAGGGTGTTATCCTAAGTTGTATGGTGACCAACTCAAGGTGAAGGCACAACAGACTTACATCTACCATGAGTGGAGTATCCTAAGGTGAGAGAACCAACTAACCTAAGGTGTATCCATTAGCATAAGTGGTGTATCCATCAACATAGTGAGGACCAACCAACCTAAGGTGTCCATCAGTGTGCAATGATCAATCTAAAAAAAGTGTGTAGGCTTACAACTTTCCAAACAAAATTGATCATCGAGATAGTCCGTTATCGGTAGGACAGATGTTATCTGACCTAGAGTAACTATTGCGGGAGCCCGAGGAAGGCGGACCCACTTGAAGCGGTCAGAGGGAAGGAGCCTAACCTAAACTATAAATATACTCAACCTAGTTAGTGCACGAAGGCTAATCCAAGAAGAAAGCATGGCAGATTAACGCCCTTTTAAATGATGCCAACATGAGGTAGCTTACCGACCAAGCAGTATAGCCTACCAAACTAATAGGGCCCTCATCGGTGTTCAATGGACAAGTAAGGAAGGAAAGCATAGCAGACTTACATCCTCCAAAGCAAGAAGACCATTAGGGTGACACACTAGTAGGGTAGCATGTTAGCCTGACCTAGAGCAGCCACTGAGTGAGTGCCGTTGGGGGCATTATCTCAAAAAATATGTTTTAAGTAGTCAATGCTATGGTGCCATGTGGAAAGCGTGCCGCATCAGCATGCCACGTGGCACCAACAGGATTAGGCAATTTGGCTTAATAAATCATTTTTAAAGGCTGAAACTTCTAAAAATCCTAAAAAATCATAGAGAAATATATAATGATAATAAGTACTCATTTTAAAGATATTTCAAAGGAGAATTAATTAAACATGATCTTAACTAATGTTGAACAGTAATTAAAGTTTATTTACAAAATTTATTAGTTTAATTACTCCTTAATTACTTGAGCAATTAATTCTAAATTTTGTGGGTTAATTTAATGTGATGGCCTCTACGTCCCATAATTTTCATGGGATTTATTGCTCACTTAATTAGGAAAATTTACTAATTAAACCTTAACTACTCTTTAAGTTAATTAATGATTAGTTAATCCCATGAATAATAATAAATTGGTTAATTAAGTTTATTAATTATTATTCAACAGTAAGTGAACTAAGGAATAGGGTTGGGACCCCATTCCCTAAGTTCATTTCACATTTTTTTTAAATGAAATTAATTAAGATTTAACTAATTAATTAAATCACTTAATCAAATTAAAATCATAATCACATCAGACCTTAATTAATTAAATCATGGGGTAGATCTTTAGGTTTTTAATAACCTAAAGGAGTTTGATCAAATTATTGTTAGTCCACATGTGTGGGAAAACCATAAGAGTGATTGATTAAGTTCTTTAATCTAACTAACTATTAATCGTAATCCAATTGCATTAGGCCTATTTTATTTCCTAGGATCATTGCAAGTTTATTTTCCATGCATATCATGTTGGCTTATAATTATTTAGTTAATTACTTTAAGGTGACATAGGTAAGGGTAATTAATTTTTCTAATTAAGGGTTCAACTTAATTAACCCATAAACACAACTTAATTACATTTCCTCAAATTAAATCAAATCACTAATGTGGAAATGGGTTTAAAACATCAAGTGATGAATGACATGCTTATATTTGATTTTCCTCTTTACAATCATGTTAAATTTGGTATGTCATTTGAATTCATGCATCCATCTTTTCAAAATCAAGTAAAATAAAATGGATTTCCTTTATGTAAGCTTGCATGTGTTGATTTAATTTAAAATATGTGTGGCTATTATTACTATTAAATCCAAATGTATCTTTCAAAAGCTTATAAATGAATAATAATATGTGTTATGATGCTAGTTATAAATACATAAAAAATGCATGTGCATTTACCTTAAGTCTATGATTGTTGAGTTCTCTTTCCTCTATTCATGTGTTGATTTATATAAGATGGAATGGTAATGGGTATATAGTCTAGACATCCCGGGAACACGAGGCTTTAGCTAGCCCCAAGGAGGTCATTTGATTACCTCATTTCCCTAGTTTAACAATGGCACATACCCATTTGATTTCATTGTATGTATTTCAACATTAGAATTAGGATAGTGTTTTAATTCATATATATAAATGATTCAATAAAAAATATACAATCTTTGCATGGTTTTCTTTCTCTCATTTATGTATACATCCATGTGTGTCTAAGAAAAGCAAGTATATAGTTTGGACGTCCTAGGAATATGAGGCTTTAGTTAGCCCCAAGAAGGTCATTTGATTACCTCACTTCCCTAATTTAACAATGACACACTTGCCTATATCTTTGTACATGCATATGTATATGTGATTAGTGAATGAAAATCCCATTTTACATTAAAATTTCATGCATTCATAATTGACTAAGTTGTTGAATTAATTAGGCATATGATTTGGAGCTTACTTTTATGTTCATGTATATGAATTTACATATGTTTGAATGCAAATGGGTATATAGTCTGGACATCCTTAGAATATGAGGCTTTAGCTAGCTTCAAGGAGGTCATTTTATTACCTCACTTCCTAGGTTTAACAACAACACATGCCTATTTAATTTCATTCTTATTTCATTTGTATAAGAATTTGGATAAAGTTTTAAATTAATATGTTTAAATAATTCATTCAAATAAAATATAAATTCTAAACATACACATACATTCATCATTTAAGTGTGCTAAAATATGTTGCATGTATAGATACACTTAGGATTAAATCATAAGCATGTTACATGTGATGGAAAGGCTTGATTTAATATATGTCATGTGGCAGTAATTAAATTAAATAAAACTTAAGATGCCTTTCAATTTGAATAGGATTATTTAAAGTGAACCTAAACTTAAGATTAATTAAATAATTTAATAAGCCATTGACTAAAGAGAACTAAATCAAAATAATATACTTTAGAAAGTGACTTAAGGTAGGGATGAAAGAGGGCAATCCTCTTTTCCTCTCTTTATACCACTTAGTTGTTAAGTGTAATCAAATGAAACAAAAGAAAACACAAATTAAAATTCTCAAATCAATTAAACTACTTCATGTGAAATCAACCTTTCATGTTAAATTGAATTCTTCTATACATAGAAAATACAACCCTAATGCTTAACAAGACTAACCACTCAAGCCTTAATACACACATTATAATTAAGTCACCACTTCTTTCTCTAAGTTAGGATGGTGTATGATGTGTATGTTTTCTTTCATGATGTATTATTTTATATAGGTTGTTAGGGTGTATGCTTCATAGACTAGATGATTGGCAAATATTAGCCTAATCATATTCTCTATACGTGATTATGCTTATGGAATGCTTAAAAATAAATCTGAATGCTCTTTTTGTAGGTTGCTTAGATCCTTAAGCATAATCAAAATTAGGACAGGTAGGCTTAGTTACCCATGTGTAGGGTGCTAAGTCCAAATTATAAATACCAGCTTGGGCTTATTTGTATATTTAGCTAACTTATATTTTGCAGGTGTAGTTAGATTTACTTTTCCCACATAAGTATAATTTTTACAATTTAGGATTAGTGCTATGGGGATTAGGATGAGCAATGGTCGGCTTTATCTGGGTGCCTGATGAATTTGAAGCAAGCACCATCCAAATCAAAGAAGGAACCAAATCAAAAATGGAGATATGAAGAAAGAAGACCCTCACAGCATTTAATACAATTATAATTATTTTTCATATTCGGTTGTATAAGGGTATAGCTCTACCCATCTTTTCTCGAGACATCTTTTATTCTTTTATGATAGTTTGTTTGATGTGTGATTGATGCTTTAATGATTGATGCTTTGGATATGATTAGGCTCTTAAGATAAAAATAACTTTTCTACCAAACTAATCACTCATAACTAAATTTTAAACAACTCATAACCTCATCATAAAGCCTAAGACATAAATAAGATAATTAAAAGATCTAGCAACTCCTTAGCTATATGGTTGTATGTTTCACATCATGCATGCATATTCTTTCTCTCTTGAACATGAAGGATCTCCATCCTTAAATGATAAAGGAATGCTTGACCTATGAGGGCATCCCTTATGGTGGAGAACTCTTTCTTCTAGCTGAATTGACCCATAACCTATTTCATCATGCATTTAGGCATAAGAAATCCTAAAGCCTATCAAAATGATGTGTCTAAAATGAAATAAAATAAAAGATTTTGCATCTATAGATTAAGTCATATGCTCATACCACTCATGCTCTAGTCTCTCAGGGATTTTGTTTAGGACTTTAGTCTCTTTCTAATTAAATAAGTACCCTGGCTATCTTACAAATCATAAGATCAAATTACATGGTTTTAAAATCATAGGAGGAGTTAGCTGGCTGCCACTTCAGGCAGTTATAAGCCCAGAAGTCAGACAATTTATTCTCTCTTGGGAGGTAAACCCTTATGTCCTCCTGTCACCTAGATTTTGGTCATGTTAAAGCTCCCAAGATTTAGGATCTGATGTAACTATTTCCTTCAGGCTACAAGCATAAATTCTCACCCCTTAAGCATTCCCACAATCTTGTGTTGGTTAATTATAAGCTCTAGTAATCTAATTAAATTTCAACTCAAAATATATAAATCTCTTCAACTTCAAAATTATAAAGCCCAACCATAAGATTTATTTGAATGCTCACTAGGCTTCTAGTATCATGAGCATTTCCAACTTATTTCATTTGAATTCCAAAAATAAACTTCTCCTTGAGCTTTCAAATTTGATTTTCTAAATACAACCAATCTTTTGATAGTCTAACCTTGAAATCTTTGGAGATGATAATTGTCTACTTTAATCGAGAGTATTCTTAAGAAATTTATTTTCCTAATATAATTAACTATGGAGGCCTGCCTCCATATGAAACTTATGAACCTGGTTTAACATAAACCCTACTTTATTCATCCATGTAATGTAGGAGAAAAATCTCTCATACATTCGAAGATCCATCGTGCCTTAAGAGTCCTTATTACATGATTAGGTCCATTATAGGGTGATGCCTCTATCTTTTGAGATAGTACATCATACCTCAATATTTTACTTGATCACCTCAAAAAGTACTCCCTCCCCCCTGCCATACATTCAAAAATATACACCACAAGGCTCTCTCACCTTGTTCATTGAATCCTCTCAACATCATCCTTTCTTTTGGGAGTTTGGAGATGTCGATCCTCAAGTAGGCAAGGGTTCTTAGACTCATAATGTTGATTGATACACCTAGGTCAACCAAAACTCTGGATAGCCTGTATCTCCCAACATTCACTATAATGTAATGAGGTAGTTATGCTCAGTCGTCTCTAAGAGTAAGTCTTCATCACTGAATGTAACTCTTAAGATGTACTTCGAGTGGCATGCCTCTTCTTTAGTACTGGTCAACTGAGCTAAGCATATCTCTAGATCAAGTAAGGCCTTGATTAGAGATTTCCTTATCTCTTTAGATAAGACAAGAGCATTATAAATGCTTAGCTTATCTGAAAACTTTCTAAGGTGAGCTAAGACATTATAATCAACTCTGGCTTGGTCAAGCATATCCATGGGTGGAGCATCCTATGGAGGGCTTATCTGCTCACTGGAATCAATGACTTGATTACCCTTATCCTGAGGTGCTACCCTAGGAGGTTGAACTTTGCCACCATGTAAGTTGACTTCAGTGACTTCTTAGATTGATGAGCTTGTACCTATAGCTTCTCCTATGGGATCCTCAGAGTTAGTTGACTCCAAGTCAATCTCAAGAGGTAGACCTGATTGATTTAGAGAAGGATAGTCTGACTCTAAATTAGAAAAAAAATGATCAGAACTACTAGAGCTATTATTTTTATTTACACTTGGAGAGCTTTCAATAAGAATAAAATTAAGAGAATTAGAAGTGGAAAATATATAAGTAGAATTAGCTTTCTTCATTAATTTCTTTTTGGGTAGAGGCACATGACAAAAATTAAGTAAAGTAAGCAGAGTAAGGGATTTAGTGCCCTTATCCGTAGATACAGCACTCCTGCTGATAGAAGAGGAGCTACCAGAAGAGGTGGTAGCTGCAACGGTGGAGGGAGTATTTGACTCAGACGGTGGCTACACTTTTGGACTATCTCGGGCAAGTATGGTGAGCTACTGCTACTGGTGGGTTGTCACCCTCCTCGAGTTGTCTTTTGTAACTAGCAAACCTTCCTTGGTGTTGGAGGTTTGACCTACTTTAAGCACCTGCAAGGGAAGCTTCTTGATCTTAGAAATGATCTTCTTAGAGGTTCAAGATAGGGAGATATCCTAACCTTCTTTGGTCTTAAGAGGATTGCAAGCATCCTTAAGGGTTACTCTAACTGAACTAGATGGTCATTCAAATAAGTATTCCTTGGGGATAACTATGGCTCTCAACTTGTAGCTGCGATCAAGGTAGCCCTTAAAAGTGATACAATCCTCTAAGACATTGACTAACATGTGGTGGTAAGAGAAATAACTAGGATCATCGCTCTTGCTCACTTCCTCCGACCTCTTAGGCTCTAGTAACTGAAAGTCAAGTTTATTTAAGAGACCCTTAAAGATTTTTCTAACTACATCCCTCTTGCATGAGTAAGGCTTATTCAATATATTAGTAAGAGTTGGTAGAAAGTAGCTACCTGGTAATGGATATGAATACCGCTATTCGGTAGGCTACTGAGGTGGTGGAAATGGTCGTTGTATCAGCTGCGATGGCTAGTATGATGGCTGAGGTGGTGGAAGAGGAGGTGACAAAAGAGGCTGCAAAGCTCGTAATCTCTCATAGTGAAGTCTGGCTGGCTGCTTCCCTCTATCCACTGACACAACTGTCCTTGACTTCTTCTTAAACACCTTCTGTGGCTTTGGCCTAGATGACTGGTCGGGAAAGGGCAACTGTTTGGCTTCCTCTTATAGGCTAGCCACCTTGTTGATTAATTTATCGAATGTTTTGATGGTAAAGTCCTTAAGCTTGAAGGCGACTGGGGCATGGATATTCTTGAGAAGAATCTTAATGGCATGCTATACGGACAGTGTGGTTTGCATTTCATGCTCAGGTTGCGCCACTTGAGAATGTAATCAACAAGGGACTCGTTGAGTTTCTATTTCTCTACAATGAGGTTGCCTACAATCAGCCTCTACTAAGCTCCAGCAAACCACTTGATGAAGAGGTGCTCCAACTCAGCAAAAGTCTTCACCGAATAGTTGGATAGTTCGGTTCACCAATCAAATGCAATACCTAATAAACTGCTAACGAAAAGGTGGAAGACGAGAGCGTTGCTACCAACGATGTTGCAATAATCAGCTCTAAAGTGCGCAATGTGTTATCATGGGTTCCCACTGCCATCAAAAATCATGAAGGATGGCGGCACAAAACTCTAAATAAAATAAAAACTAAATAAAAATCTAAACCTAAGAAGTAAACATAAAAATAAAACCTAAAAATAAATAAAAAATAAACCATAAATCATAAAATTAAAAAATCTAAACCTAAAATAAATGAATTAAAATAAACATAAACCTAAACTAAAATAAACTAAACTAAAATAAATAAAACTTAAACCTAAACCTAAAATAAACTAACCTAAACCCTAAAAAAATGAAATAAAAAAATCATAATAAACCTAGACCAAAACTAAAGAATAAAACCTAAAAATTAACATAAAATGAAATCCTAAAACCTAAACCTAAAAAAACAAAATAAAAACTTAAAAATAAGAAAATAAAAATAAAACCTAAACCCAAAAAATGAAATAAAATAAAACTAAACTAAAAAATAAACATAAACCTAAACCTAAACCTAAAAAATAAACTAAAATAAAAAAAAAAATAAACAAAACAAAATAAAAATAAAAAATAAATCTAAATAAAAATAAAAAATAATAATATTTAAAATAAATAAAAAATAAACTAAATAAACCCAAACCTCATGGTTTACTTAATAAAAAAAACCTCATAAACCCTAAACCCTAAACCCTAAACCCAAACCAAGATAATAAATTTAAACTAAACCTAAACCCTAAATAATAAACTAACCTAAACCTACAACCATAAATACTAAAACCTAAACCCTAAACCCTAAAACCTAAACTATAAACCTAAACCCTACTCTAACCAAACTATAAACTAAAACTTAAACCTAAACTAACCCTAAACCTAAACATAAATCTAAAGCCTAAAGTAAAACCCTAAACCAACTAAACCCTAACCTAAACCCTAAATCAGAATCTTAAAACCCTAAACACTAAAGTCTAAACACTAAACACTAAACCCTAAACTCTAAACCCTAACACTAAACCCTAAACCCTAAAACCATAAACCCAAAAACCCAAAAACCCTAAACCCTAAACCAAAAACCTAAACCCTAAAAACTTAAAAACCTAAACCAAACAAAACATAAAAATAAAATAAATAAAAAACATAAATAAAATAAAATAAATAAAAAACCTAAGTAAAATAAAATAATAAAATAAACTTAAGAATAAAAAAACCTAAATAAAATAAAAACTAAACGTAAAATAAAAGTAAAATAAACCTTAAATAAAATAAACTAAAAACTAAATAAAAACCTAAGCCTAAAAACTAAACCTTTGAATAAAACCTAAAAATAAATAAAAAATAAAACGAAAACCCTAAATTAAAATAAACTTAAAACTAAAATAAAAAATAAAATAAAAAATAAAGCTAAACCTAAACTAAAATAAATAAAACTTAAACCTAATCCTAAAATAAACTAAACCTAAACCTAAACTAAAACTAAATAAAATAAAATAAACTAAAAAGAAACCTAAACATCAACTAAAAAATAAAACCTAAAAGTAAACCTAAAAAAACATAAAACCTGAACCTAAAATAATAAAATAAAAACCTAAATCTAAACTAAAAATAAAAAATAAAACCAACACCTAATAAATAAAATAAAAATAAAACTCAACTAAAAAATAAACCTAAACAAAATAAAATAAATTAAAATAAAAAACCAAACATAAAATAAATAAACCTAAAGTAACTAAATAAATTAAAAAATAAACATAAACCCTAAAACCTAATAAACATAAACCTAAACCTAAACCATAAGACTGGGCATAACCTTAATGGTAGGAACATCACTGTCAACCAAGCTCAGTTTAGATCTAGCGGTGGAGGCAAAGGCGAGGCGGCGGTTATCGCAATGTTGGTGGGGATCTGAGTGGATATGGAGGTGGCGACAGAGGCGTGGTTATGGAGGGTGAGGAGCGATGGAGGTTACAATGGTGGTGAGGAGTGATCGGGATATGATGATGGATCCTCGCCGAGAGTGGGTGGTTCTAATGTGAACTGGAGAAACTAAAGAACGACCGACACGATCTACTGCTTAAGGAACTATGTCATTATAGTAGAGGAAATTCTAGTTATCTCAAGTTCTTTATTTGCTCTATGCATGCTCATTTTTTATCTATGTTGTCGCTTATGTCTTAGAAAATTTGTGTGTTACTTTGTTGATGAAATAAAAAAAAGAAATGTTGAATATTAATTTGTTCTCTGTTAAAAAAAATCCTAAACCCTAAACTAAAACCTAAACCCTGAACATAAAACCTAAACCCCAAACCTTAAACCCTAAAAACCCTAAACTGTAAACCTTAAACCCTAAAACCCTAAACTCTAAACCCTAAACCCTAAAACCTAAACCCTATACCCAAAACCAAAAAAAAAAACCTTATATCCTAAACCCTGAACCCTAAACCCTAAACTCTAAATTAACTCTAAACCCTAAACCCTAAACCCTTTAAAGCTAAAAGTCTAAACTAAAATAAAAAAACCAAAAATAAATAAACTAAACTAAATAAAAATAAAAATAAACCTAAATAAAAATTAAAATTAAACTAAACTAAAATAAATAAAAAATAAATAAACTAAACTTAAACTTACCTCTGACTTAATTTTTTTAAAAAAAACCTCAACCCTAAACCCTATACCCTATACCCTATACCCTATACCCTAAAACCTACAACCCAATACCGAAAATCCCAAACCCTAAACTCTAATCCCTTATCCCAAAAAACCTAAAATCCCAAAAACCTAAATGTAATCTAAATAAAACCTAAAAAGAAAATAAATAAATAAAACCTAAACCTAAATAAAAGAAAAAATTAAAATAAAATAAAAACTAAAACTATAATGTAAACATAAACTTAAACCTAAACCTACAAATAAAATAAAATTAAAATAAAAACTAAACTAAAATAAATACCTAAACTAAACTTAAAAAATAAACTTAAAAATAAAAAAAACCTAAATAAAATAAAAACTAAACAAAAAATAAAAATAAAGTAAACCTAAAATAAAATAAAATAAAAACTAAATAAAAACCTAAACCTAAAAAGAAAACCTAAAAATAAAAAATAAAACCTAAACTGAAAATAAATATAATAAAATAAACTTAAACATAAACTAAAATAAACTATACTAAAATAAATAAAACCTAAACCTAAACCTAAAATAAAGTAAACCTAAATCCTATTGTAAATAAAATTAAAAAAACTAAAAAAAAAACCAAAACCTAAAATAAAAAATAAAACCTAAAAATAAATCTATAATAAAAACCTAAAACCAAATCCTAAAAAAATAAAATAAAAACCTAAACAAAAACCTAAAAATAAAAAATAAAACATAAACCTAAAAAATAAAATAAAAATAAAACTAAACTAAAAAATAAACCTAAACCTAATAAAGAAACTAACATAAAAAACCTATACTTAAATAAATATACCTAAAATAATCAATTAACCTAAATTAAAATATTAAATAAAACTAAATAAAAATAAAAAATAAAATAAACTAGTTAAACTAAAAATAACCTAAACCTACTGGTTTACCTAATTTTAAAAAAAAAAACCCAAACCTTAAACCCTAAACCTAAACCATAAATCCTAAACCATAAATCCAAAACCCTAAACCCTAAAACTAAAAACTATAAACTTACAATCCCAAACCAACAACCCTAAACCATAACCTAATAACCTAAATCCTAAACCTAAACCTAAAACCCTAAAACCCTAAACCCTAAACCCTAAAAACCCTAAACTATAAACTAAATAAAATAAACCCTAAATAACGACCTAAAATCATAAACCCTAAACCCTAAACTAAAACCCTAAACCCTAAACCCTAAACCTAAACCCTAAAACCCTAAAACCTAAAATAAAGAAACCATAAACCCTAAACCTAAATAAAACCTAAACTTAAACCCTAAATCTAAAATAAACCCTAAACTAGCCAAATTAACCTTAAGCTAAATAAAACTAAACCTTAAAAGCTTAAACTAAAATAAATTAACCTAAAATAAATAAACTAAACTAAATAAAAATAAAAATAAATCGAAATCAAAATAAAAAATAAATAAATTAAAAATATAAAAAATAAACCTAAACCTACCACTTGATTTAATTTTAAAAAATAAATAAACAAAAATAAAATAAAGTAAATGCTAATTCTAAACCCTAAAACCTATAACCCTAAACCTTAAACTATGAACCCCAATCCTAAACCCTAAGCCTTAGACCCTAATCTCTAAACCCTAAAAACCTAAAAACCTAAACCAAAATAAACTAAAACCTAAAAATAAAATAAATAAAAACTTAAGCCTAAATAAATTAAAATAAAATAAAAACCTAAACTAAAGCCTAAACCTAAAAATAAAATACAATAAAAAATAAAAACTAAGTTAAAATAAAATAAATAAAAATCTAAACTAAATAAAATAAAATAAACCTAAAAATAAAAACTGTAAAATAAAATAAAAACTAAATAAAAATAAAAATAAAATAAACCTAAAATAAAATAAAAACCTAAACCTAAAATATAAACCTAAAATATAAACCTAAAACAAAACCTAAAAAAAACCTAAACCTTAAACTTAAAAAGAAAAACCTAAACCTAAAATAAATAAAATAAAATAAATCTAAACCTAAAATAAAATAAACTAAACTAAAATAAATAAAACCTAAACCTAAAATAAACTAAACCTATACCCTAAACTAAATAAAATAAAATAAACTAAAAAAACACTTAAATCTAAACTTAAAAATCAAACCTAAAAATAAATCTAAAATAAAAACCTAAAACCTAAACCTAAAAAAATAAAATAAAAACCTAAACCTAAACTTGAAATTAAAAAATAAAACCTAAACCTAAAAAATAAAGTAAAAATAAAACTAAACTAAAAAATAAACATAATCCTAAACTTAAATTTAAAAAATAAACTAAAATAAAAAAGCTACACTTAAATAAATAAACCAAAAATAAACTAAATAAAAATAGAAAATTAACCTAAATAAAAATATGAAATATAATAAACTAAATAAGTAAACAAAAAAACTAAAAAAGCTAAAAAAAACTTAAACTACCTTGATTTTAAAATAAAACCTAAACTAAACCTAAACCCTAAATCCTAAACCCTAAACCCTAAACCAAATAAACTAAGAACTAAACCATAAACTTACAACCCTAAACCATTAACCCTAAATAACCCTAAATCCTAAACCATAAACCTTAAACTAACCCTAAACCCTAAACTCTAAACCCTAAACCCTAAAATGTAACCCTAACCCTAAATGCTAGAACCAAAACCCTAAACTAACCTTAAACCATAAACCCTAAACCTTAAACTAACCCTAAACACTAAGCTAAAGTTAAACCCTAAGCCCTAAATATAACAAATCCTAAATCCTAAACACTAAACCCTAAACACTAAACCCTAAACCCTAAACCCTAACCCTAAACACTAAACCATAAAACCCTAAACCCTAAAACCCTAAACCCTGAAACCTTAAACCCTAAACCATAAACCCCAAACCATAAAATCTAAACCCTAAATCCTAACAACCTAAAAATAAAATAAAAAAACTTAATCCTAAATAAAATAGAAAAATAAAATAAAATAAAAACCTAAACCTAAACCTTAAAATAAAATAAAATAAAATAATAAAAATAAACTAAAATAAATAAATAAAAACCTAAACTAAACTAAAAAAAATAAAAAAAATTTAAGAATAAAAACCTAAATAAAATAAAACTAAATGTAAAATAAAAATAAAATCAACCTAAATTAAAATAAAAACTAAAAAAACCTGAACCCAAAAATAAATAAAAATTAAAATCCAAACCCAAACTAAAAAGAAAAATGAAACCTAAAATAAAAATAAAATAAACCTAAACCTAAACTAAAATAAACTAAACTAAAATAAATAAAACCTAAACCTAAACCTAAACCTTAAACTAAATAAAATAAAATAAACTAAAAATAAACCTAAACTTAAACTAAAAAATAAAACCTAAAATTAAACCTAAGATAAAAACCTAAAACCTAAACGCTAAACCCTAAACCCTAAAAAGCTAAAAACCTAAACCTAAACTAAATAAAACCTAAAAATAAAAGAAATACAAAATTAAAATGAAAATTAAATTAAAAATAAAAATAAAGTAAACCTAACATATAATTAAATAAAAACTAAAAAAAACCTAAACCTAAAATATAAACCGATAAGTAAATAAAAAATAAAACTTAAACCTTAAACTAGAAAAAAACCTAAACCTAAAATAAAGTAAATAAAATAATCCTAAACCTAAACTAAATAAAATTCACTAAATTAAACTAAATAATAAACCTACATAAAAATAAAAAGTAAAATAAATAAAAGATAAACTAAATAAACTAAGAAAACCCTAACTTGCTGGTTTACCTACAATAATAAGAACAACAACAACAACAACAACAAGCCTTTATCCCACTAAGTGGGGTCGGCTACATGAATCGTTCTTCTCCATTATGACCTATTATGTGTCAAATTCTCATTTAATTCAAGTATACTAAGGTCACCTTTTATACATCTTAACCAAGTCTTTTTAGGTCTACCTCTATCTTTCTTAACATAAGGTAAATCTAATTCATCTACTCTCCTAACCGGGTCATCGGATGGCTGATGCTTTATGTGTCCAAACCATCTAAGGTGACTCTCTCTAATCTTATCTGCCACTAGAGCTACTCCAACTTTTTCTGAACATACTCATTTCACATTTTATCTCTGAGAGTAAACCCACTCATTCACCTGAGCATCCTGATCTCTATAACACTTAACTTAGTCTTATGCTTCTCTTTTATTGGCCAACATTCTACACCATAAGTCATTGCAGGTCTTACCACCATCTTATAAAATTTTCCCCTAAGTTTAACTGGAACTTTTCGATGACACAACAAGCCAGATGCATTTCTCCACTTCAACCATCCAACTTGAATTCTACTAATAACATCTCCATCTATTTCACCATCATTTTCAATAATAGAACCTAAATATCTAAATCACTCACTCTTATTAATGACTTTTCACCTAATGTCACAACACTACCACTAGAACTTCTACAACTAAAATTACACTCCATATATTTAGTTTTAGATCTACTTAAATGAAAACCTTTTGACTCTAATGTTGACCTCCATAATTCAAGTTTCTCTTGGACTCCCTCTCTAGTCTTATCAATAAGAAGAAAGTCATTAAAAAAAGCATACACAAAGGTACATCTTCCTGTAAATGCCTAGTAAGAACATCCATAACTAAAGCAAAAAGATAAGGGCTTAAAGCCATTCCTTTATGTAATCCAACTAAAATAGGAAAATATTTTGTCAATCCTCCTTATGTGTGGACACAAGTAATAGCTCTAGTATACTTATCCTTAATGACTTGTTTATAGCCAATATGAACTCCTTTCTATTCTAGAACTCTCCAAAGAACATCTCTTGAAACTTTATCATAAGCTTTATCTAAATCAATAAATATCATATGTATATCCTTCATACCTTCTCTATACTTCTCCATTAAACAACTTAATAAATGTATAACAGCCATAGTGCATCTACTTGACTGATTGTGAGAAACTTTTGTATCACATCGTAACTTATGCTCAATTACTCTCTCCCATAATTTTAATGTATGACACATTAACTTAATTCCTCTATAATTTGCACACTCTTGTGCATCACCTTTATTCTTAAATATAGGAACCAACAAACTATTTCTGCACTCATCTGACATATTTTTAGTCTTTAAAATAACATTATAATGATTTATAAGCCAAGAAATTTTTTGATCTCCTAAACATTTCCACACTTCTCCTAGAATATCATCAGGTCCTACTATTATTCCACATTTCATTTTTTTTAAAGCATCTCTAACTTCAGATTTACTAATACGGCGATAAAAATAGAATTCTTTATTTTTGTTTATGATATTAAGGTTGCTAAAATCAATCATACTTTCAGATCCTTCATTGAAAAGTTTATCAAAATATCTCATCCACCTATTTTCAATATCATTTTCTAGGAAAAGCACTTTATTATTTTTATCCTTAAACTAAGTCTTTACTTCTCCAATCTCTTTGGTTGGTTAACTTGTAGATATATCTTTCACCTTCTTTGGTATCTAATCTATTGTATAAAAAACTAAAAGCTAAATTTTTTGCATCATATATTGCTTTCTTAGAATCTCTGCAGTTACTTTATATCTTTTCCAATTCTTTGAATTTTTACATCTAAACCAAGTTTTATAATAATGCTTCTTATTTCTTATCTTTTCTTACACACTCTCACTCCACCACCAACTATTTTTATTAAAAGAACCTTTTCCTTTTGATTCTCCAAGCACATTTTTAGCAACTTGCTTAATTTCACTTGCTACTTTTTCTCACATAACATTAGCTTCCTTATGAACATCCCAAATTCTAAGCTCTTGTAGCTTGCTCTTAAAAATATTTTTATTTGTGTTCTTTAAGTGTCCTAATCTAATCCTAGGATAATAATTTGATTTATTTTTTCTCTTACAATCTTTCATCTTAAAATCTCAAACTAACAATCGATGTTGGGTACTTAAACTTTCACTTGGAATGACCTTACAATCTTTACAATCTAAATGATCTATTTTTCTTATCAAAAAATAATCAATCTATGTTTTACTAGATCCATTTATATAAGTGATAATTTGTTCATCTCTTTTCTTATATAAAGTATTAGCAACTACAAAATCATAAGCTAAGGCAAAATCGAATATAAGCCTACCTTCTTCAATAGTCACTCCAAATCCATAACCATCATGAATACTTTTAAAATCTTCTACCACTCTACCAACATGTCCATTTAAATCTCCTCCAATAAATATTTTTCTTGGGGTATCTTTTATTAATCCCTCTAATTCATTCCAGAAAAATGAATTAGTAAACCCTAAACTGATTTACCTAATTTAAAAAAAACCCTTAAGCCCTACAACCTTAAACCATAAACCTTAAATTACCCAAAATCCTAAACCCCAAACCCGGAACCCTAAACTAACCCGAACCCTAAGCTAAACATAAACCCTAGACCCTAAACCCAAAACCCTAAACCCTAAACCCTAAACCCTAAACCCTAAAACCCTAAACCCTAAACCCTAAAACCTAAGCCCTAAACCCTAAACACTAAACCCAAAAAAAAAACCCTTAAAGACTAAACCCTAAATCAGAAACCCTAAACCCAAATTAAACTAAACCCTAAACCATAAAAAGCTAAAAACCAAAGCTAAAATAAAGAAACCTAAAATAAATAAACTAAACTAAATAAAAATAAAAATAAAAATAAATCAAAATAAAAAAAAAAAAAAATAAATAAAAAAATAAACAAAATAAACCTAAACCTACCACTTGACCTAATTTAAATAATAATAATAAATATAATAAAAAAAACCTAAACCTTAAACCTCAAACCCTAAACCCTAAAACCTATAACCCCAAACCTTAAACCCTAAATCCCAAACCATAAACCTTAAACCCTAAACACTAATCCCTAAACCCTAAAAACCTAAAAACCTAAACCTAAACTAAGTAAAACATAAAAATAAAATAAAGAAAAAACCTAAACCTAAATAAAATAAATTAAATTAAATTAAATTAAATATAAACCAAAACCTAAAGCTAAAACAAAAACTAAAATAAAATAAAAAAAACTAAAATAAAATAAATAAAACCTAAACTGAACTAAATAAAATAAAATAAACCAAAAAAAATACAAAAAAAATAAAAACTAAATGAAAAATAAAAATAAAATAAACTTAAAATAAAATAAAATAAAAATTGAATAAAAACCTAAACCTAAAATATAAACTTAAAAATAAATAATAAATAAAACCTAAACCTTAAACATAAAAAAGAAAAACCTAAATTTAAAATAAATAAAATAAAATAAACCTAAACCTAAACTAAAATAAATAATACCAAAACTAAACTAAATCGAAACCCTAAAATAAATAAAACAAAATAAACTAAAAGAAAACCTAAACCTAAACTAAAAAATAATACCTAAAATAAAAATCTAAAATCGAATCCTAAAAAAATAAAATAAAAATAAAACTAAACTAAGAAATAAACATAATCCTAAAATTAAACCTCAAAATAAACTAAAATAAAAAATGTAAACTAAAATAAATAAACCTAAAATAAACTAAAATAAAATTTAATAAATAAATACATAAAAATAAATTAAATAAACTAAAAGAAAACCTAATTAAAACAAAAAAATAAATAAAATAAACCATAAATCCTAAACCCTAAATCGTAAACCCTAAACCCTAAAACTAAGCCTAAACCTAGAACCATAAACATACAATCCTAAACCTACAATCCTAAACCATAAACCCTAAATAACCCTAAATCCTAAACCTTAAACCCTAAACCCTAAACTAACCTAAACCCTAAACCTAAACCTAAACCCTAACCAACCTAACCCTAAGCCCTAAAACTAAAACCCTAAAACCCTAAACCCTAAACTAACCCTAAAACATAAACCTTAAACCCTAAAGCCTAAACCCTAAACCCTAAACTAACCCTAAACCCTAAGCTAAAGCTAAACCCTAAACCCTAAAGCTTAAAAACTAAACCATAAACCTTAAACCCTAAACCCTAACCCTAAACACTAAACCCTAAAACCCTAAAACCCTAAACCCTAAACCTTAAACCCTAAAAATCCTAAAAACCTAAACCTAAAGTAAATAAAACCTAAAAATAAACTAAATAAAAAACCTAAACCTAAATAAAATAAAAACCTAAACTAAAACCTAAACCTAAACTTTAAAAAAAACAAAAATAAAATAAATAAAAACCTAAACTAAACTAAAAATAAAATAAACCTAAGAATTAAAAAACTAAAATAAATAAAAACTAAATGTAAAATAAAAAACCTAAAAAAAATAAAATAAAAACTAAATAAAAAATTAAACCTAAAAAATAAATAAATATTAAAAATCCAAAAGTAAACCAAAATTAAAAATAAAATAAACAAAATAAAATAAACCTAAACCTAAACTAAAATAAATAAAACCTAAACCTAAACCTAAAATAAACTAAACCTAAACCCTAAACTAAATAAAATAAAATATACTAAAAATAAATCTAAACCTAAACTAAAAAATAAAACTTAAAAATAAACCTAAAATAAAAACCTGAAATCTAAACCCTAAACTCTAAACGCTAAAATGCTAAAGACCTAAACCTAAACTAAATAAAACCTAAAAATAAAATAAATAAATAAAACAGAACAAAATAAAATGAAAACTAAATGATAAATAAAAATAAATTAAACATAAAATTAAATAAAATAAAAACTAAATAAAAACCTAAACCAAAACATAAAACTTAAAAATAAATAAATAAATAAAACCTAAACCTTAAACTAGAAAAAAAACCTAAACCTAAAATAAGTGAAATAAATTAATCGTGAACCTAAACTAAAATAAATAAAACCTAAACCTAAACCTAAAATAAACCAAAATTAATCCTAAACCTAATCTAAAAATAAAACATAAAAACCAACCTAAAATAAAAACTTAAAACCTAAAGCTAAAAAAATAAATTAAAACCCCAAACCTAAATCTAAAATAAAAATAAAACTTAAACTTAAAAAATAAAATAAAAATAAAACAAAACTAAAAAATAAACATAAATCTAAACCTAAATAATAAACTAAAATAAATTACCTAAACTAAAATAAATAAACTAAACAAAAATAAAAATAAAAAATAAACTAAAATAAAAAAATAAACTAAAAAAAATCTAAACTTACAGGTTTACCTAATAAAAAAAAATTCTAAAACTAAGCCTAAACCCTGAACCGTAAACCTACAACCCTAAACTTACAACCCTAAACCCTAAACCCTAAACCATAACTAACCTAAACCTAAACCAAGCTCAAATCATAACCCCAAGCCCTAATCAGAAACCCCAGCCTAAACACTAAACCCAAACCCAAACCCTAAACCCTATACCCTAAACCCTAAGCCCTAAACCCTAAACCTTATAACCATGAACCTTTAACCCAAAACTAACCCTAAACCATAATCCCTAAACCTTAAAAACCATAAACCCTAAACCCTAAACTAACCTAAACCCTAAGCTAAACCTAAACCCTAAACCCAAAACCCAAAACCCAAAACCCTAAAAATCCTAAACCTTAAAGCCTAAACATTAACCTCTAAACCATAAACCTTAAACCCTAACCCTAAGAACTAAACCCTAAAACCCTAATGCTAAAACCCTAAAACCTTAACCTTAATCCCTAAACCCTAAACCCTAAATGCTAAAAACCAAAAAACCTAAACCTAAAGTAAATAAAACCTAAAAATAAAATAAATAAAACCTAAACTTAAGAAAATTTAAAAATAAAATAAAATAAATACTTAAACTAAAACCTAAACATAAACTTAAAAATAAAATAAAATAAAAAAAAAAATAAACTAAAATAGAATAAATAAAAACCTAAACTAAACTAAAAATTAAAATAATCCAAAGAATAAAAAACCTAAATAAAATAAAAATAAAATAAACATAAAATAAAATAAAATAATAACTAAATAAAACCTAAACTTTAAAAATAAAACTAAAAATAAAACCATAATATAAATAAAAAATAGAACCCAAACCCTAAACAAAAAAAAAACTAAACCTAAAATAAAAATAAAATAAACAAAATAAAATAAACCTAAACTTAAACTAAATTAAACTAAACTAGAATAAATAAAACTTAAATCTAAACCTAAAATAGACTAAACAAAAACCTAACATAAACTAAACCTAAACCCTAAACTAAATAAAATAAAATAAACTAATGATAAACCTAAACCTAAACTAAAAAATAAAACCTAAGAATAAATCTAAAATAAAACCCTAAAACCTAAACCCTAGAAGCCAAACTCTAAAAAGCTAAAAACCAAAACCTAAACTAAATAAAACCTAAAAATAAAATAAATAAATAAAATCTAAACAAAAATAAATTGAAAGCTATAAAAAAATAAACCTAAAATAAAATAAAATAAAAACTAAATAGAAACCTAAACCTAAAATATAATCCTAAAAATAATAAATAAAAATAAATAAAAAAACCTTAACCTAAATAAACAAAATAAAATAAACCTAAACTTAAATTAAAATAAATAAAACCTAAACCTAAAATAAACTATAACTAAACCCTAAACTAAATAAAATAAAATAAACTAAAAATAAACCTAATTATAAACTAAAAAATAAAACCTTCAAATAAACCTAAAAAAATAACTTAAAACCTTCACCTAAAAAAATAAAATGAAAAACTAAACCTAAACCTAAAAATAAAAAATAAAACCTAAACCTAAAAAATAAAATAAAAATTAAACTAAACTGAAAAATAAACATAAACCTAAACCTAAACCTAAAAAATAAATAAAGTTAAAAAACCTAAACTAAAATAAATAAACTTAAAATAAATTGAATAAAAATAAAAAAAGAAAAATAAACTAAGTAAATAAAAAATAAACTAAATGAATTAGAAAAAAAACCTAAACCTACCGATTTTCCTAACTTAAAAAAAACCTTAAACCTTAAACCCTAAACCCTAAACCCTAAAACTAAGCCTAAACACTAAACCTTAAACTTACAACCCTAAATAATAAACCCTAAATAACATTAAATCCAAAACCCTAAACCCTAAACCCTAAACTAACCCTAAACCTAAACCTAAACTAAACCCTAAACCATAAACCCCTAACACTAACCCTAAACTAAACCTAAACCCTAAACCCTAAACCTAAATCCTAAACCTCCTAAACTATAAACCCTAAACCCTAAATAAAGCTAAACCTAAACCCTAAACTAATCTAAACCTTGCTAAA
The DNA here is from genome assembly GCA_021442155.1 of Cymbidium sinense. NCBI lineage: Eukaryota > Viridiplantae > Streptophyta > Magnoliopsida > Asparagales > Orchidaceae > Cymbidium > Cymbidium sinense. The sequence continues at coordinate 111,798,570 of CM038214.1, forward strand.
CCTAAACCCTAAACCCTAAATCCTAAACCAAACCCTAAAGGCCTAAACACTAAACCCAAACCCTATCCCTAAACACTAAACCATAAAACCCTAAACCTAAACCTAAACCTCAACCTAAAAATAAACATAAACCCTAAACCTAAACCTAACAAATAAAACCTAAATAAATAAATAAAACCTAAAATAAAATAAACTAATAAATAAAAATAAAATAAAAAACTACACTAAAACCTAAACCTAAACCTAAAAATAAATAAATTAAAAAAATAAAAATAAACTGAAATAAAATAAATAAAAAACTAAACTATACTAATAAATAAAATAAACCTAAGAATAAAAAACCTAAATAAAATAAAAACTAAACATAAAATAAAATTAAAATAAGAACTAAATAAAAACCTATACCTAAAAAATAAACCTAAAAATAAATAAAAAATAAAACCTAAACCCTAAACTAAAAAGAAAAACTAAACCTTGAATAAAAATAAAATAAATAAAATAAAATAAACCTAAACCTAAACTAAAATAAATAAAACCTAAGCCTAAACATAAAATAAACTAAACCTAAACCATAAACTAAATAAAATAAAATAAACTAAAAATAAACCTAAGCCTAAACTAAAAAATAAAGCATAAAAAATAAACTAAATAAAAAAAAACTAAACAAAAATATAATGATAACTAAATGAAAAAAATAAAGTTAACAACAACAACAACAACAACAATAAGCCTTTATCCCACTAAGTGGGGTCAGCTACATGAATCCTTCATCTCCATCTTGCCCTATTATGTGTCAAATTCTCATTTAATTCAAGTATACTAAGGTCATTTTTTATGCACCTTAACCAAGTCTTTTTAGGTCTACCTCACCTTTCTTAATATAATGGAAATCTAATGCATCTACTCTCCTAACTGGGTCATTGGACGGCTGATACTTTATGTGGTCAAACCATCTAAGGCGACTCTCTCTAATCTTTTCTTCCACTGGTGCTACTCCAATTTTTTCTCGAACATACTCATTTTGCATTTTATCTTTAAGAGTAAAGCCACTCATCCCCCTGAGCATCCTCATCTCTGTAACACTTAACTTAGTCTTATGTTTCTCTTTTACTAGCCAACATTATGCACCATACGTCATTACAGGTCTTACCATAATCTTATAAATTTTCCCTTAACTTTAAGTGGAACTTTTCTATCACACAATAGGCCAGATGCATTACTCCACTTCAACCATCCAACTTGAATTCTACTAATAACATCTCCATCTATTTCACCATCATTTTAAACAATAGAGCCTAAATATCTGAATCACTCACTCTTATTAATGACTTGTTCACCTAATGTCACAACACTACAACTAGAACTTCTACAACTAAAATTACACTCCATATATTCAATTTTAGATCTACTTAAATGAAAACCTTTAGACTCTAATGTTGACCTCCATAATTCAAGTTTCTCTTGGACTCCATCTCTAGTCTTATCAACATAAAGAATGTCATCAGCAAAAGCATACACCAAGGTACATCTTCTTGTAAATACTTAGTAAGAACATCCAAAACTAAAGAAAAAAGATAAGGGCTTAAAGTTGATCCTTGATGAAATACAACTGAAATTGGAAAATATTTTATCAATCCTCCTTGTGTTTGGACACAAGTAACAACTCTATTATACATATCCTTAATGACTTGAATATAACCAATATTAACTCCTTTCTATTCTAGAACTCTCCAAAGAACATCTCTTGAAACTTTATCATAAGCTTTCTCTAAATCAATAAATATCATATGTAGATCCTCCTTACTTTCTCTATACTTCTCCATCAAACCTCTTAACAAATGTATAGCATCCATAGTAGATCTACCTGGCATGAAACCAAACTAATTGTGAGAAACTTTTGTATCACCTCGTAACATATGCTCAATTACTCTCTCCCATAATTTTAATGTATGACACATTAACTTATTTCTTCTATAATTTGCACACTCTTGTGCATCACCTTTATTATTAAATATAGGAACCAACAAACTCTTCCTCCAGTCATCTGCCATCTTTGTAGTCTTTAAAATAACATTAAAAATATTTGTAAGCCAAGAAATTCCTTGATCAAATATACATTTCCACACTTCTTTCGAAATCATCAGGTCCTACTATTGTTCCACATTTCATTTTCCTTAAAGCTTCTCTGACTTCAGATTTACTAATATGATGATAAAAATAAAATTCTTTCTTTTTGTTTAGGGTATTAAGGTTGCTAAAATCAATCATACTTTCAGATCCTTCATTGAAAAGTTTATCAAAATACCTCATCCACCTATTTTCAATATCCTTTTCTAAGAAAGGCACTTTATTATTTTCATCCTTAATATACCTCGCTTGAACTAAGTCTTTACTTCTCCTACTTTGGTTGGCTAACTTGTACATACATCTTTCACCTTCTTTGGTATCTAATCTATTTTATAAATCACTAAAAGCTAAATTTTTTTGCATCATATATTGCTTTCTTAGAATCTCTACAAGCCACTTTATATCTTTCCCAATTCTCTGAATTTTTATATCTAAACCAAGTTTTATAATAATGCTTCTTATTTTTTATCTTTTCTTGCACACTCTAACTTTATCACCAACTATTTTTATTAAAAGAAACTTTTCCTTTTGATTCTCCAAGCACATTTTTAGCTACTTGCTTAATTTTACTTGCTACTTTTTCCCACATAACATTAGCTTCCTTATGAACATCCCAAATTCTAAGCTCTTGTAGCTTGCTCTTAAAAATATTTTTATTTGTGTTCTTTAAGTGTCCCCATCTAATCCTATGATAATAATTTGATTTATTTCTCCTCTTACAATCTTTCATCTTAAAATCTAAAACTAATAATCGATGTTGGGTACTTAAACTTTCATTTGGAATGACCTTACAATCTTTACAATCTAAACAATTTTTTTTCTTATTAGAAAATAATCAATCTGTGTTTTACTAGATCCATTTTTAAAAGTAATAATATGTTCATCTCTTTCTTAAATAAAGTATTAGAAACTACAAAATCATAAGCTAAACCAAAATCTAATAAAGTCCTACCTTCTTCATTAGTCACTCCAAATCCATAACCACCATGAATAATTTTAAATCTTTTACCACTCTACCAACATGTCCATCTAAATTTCCACCAATAAATACTTTTTCTTCAAGAAGTATCTTTTATATTAATCCCTCTGATTCATTCCAAAATTTTTCTTTTGAGCTTACATCCAAACCTACTTGAGGATCATAAACACTTATAACATTGATAATCTTAGTATCAACAATAATGTTTAAAGCTATAATTCAATCTCCACATCTATTAATATTTGTAACATTATCCTTCAAACTTTTATCTATAATCACCCCTACACCATTTCTAGCTTGACTTCTACCTGAATACCAAAGTTTAAAACCTAAACTATCAATCTCCTTGGCCTTCTCCCGAACCAGTTTAGTTTCTCGAACACAAAAAATATTTATCTTTCCATGAACCATAATATCTATTAATTTTATTAATTTACCTATAAGAGTACCTATATTCCAAGTTCCTAACCTAATTCTAGGTTCATGGACTTCTTTTCCGCATCCATCCATAATGGGGAACCCTTATTTATCATTGCACTCTGGGCTGCGTCCCTTGAACATTTTTCAGATTCTGTATATAAGCCATACGCTGGGGATCTAAGCATTAACACAATGATTTAAAGGATTCATGTCAGGATTATTTTGACAAATTTTACCTTGGTTGTCGACTACCTATAGCAAACCTCCACTTTTCACATCCGGACTTGGGACCGGCAAAGGTAGTGTTAAAAATAAAGCTAAGTTAAAATAAAATAAAATACAAGCTAAATATAAACCTAAACCTAAAATATAAAACTAAAAATAAAACATAAAAATAAAACTTTAAAAAAACCACTAAACCTTAAACACTAAATCCTAAACCAAATCCTAAACCCTAATCCCTAAACCATAAACCTACAACACTACACCCCTAAAGCCTTAAAAATCTTAAACCCTAAATCATAAACTTTAAACTTTGGACCCTAAACTCTAAACCCTAACCCTAACCCTAAACACTAAACCTTAAACCATAAACCCTAAACCCTAAAACCCCAAACCATAAACCCTCAACTAACCCTAAACCATAAACTCTAAACCCTAAAAGTCCTCAACCTGAAACCCTAAACTAACCATAAACCCAAAGCTAACCCAAAACTCTAAACCATAATCCCTAAACCCTAAAAACCATAAACCCTAAAGCCTAAACACTAAACCCTAAACCATAAATCCTAAACCCTAACCCTAAATACTAAACCCTAAAATCGTAAACCCTAAAACCCTAAACCCTAAACCCTAAACCCTAAACCCTAAACCTTAAACCCTAAAAACCTAAAACCCTAAACTTAAAGTAAATAAAACCTAAAAATAAAATAATAAATAAATACTAAACCTAAATAAAATAAAACCTAAACCAAAACCTAAAAAATAAAATAAAAAAAAATAAAATAAAACTAAAATAAAATGAATAAAACCTAAACTATTAAAAAAATAAAATAAACTAAGAAAACCTAAATAAAATAAAACTAAGCGTAAAATAAAAATAAAATAGAGCTAAAATAAAATAAAATAAAAACTAAATAAAAACCTAAACCTAAAAGACAAACCTAGAAATAAAACCTAAAAATAAATAAAAATTAAAACTAAAACCCTAAACTAAACCAAAACTTAAACTAAAATAAACTAAACTAAAATAAATAAAACCTAAACCTAAACCTAAACCCTAAACTAAATAAAATAAATTAAACTAAAATAACCTAAACCTAAACAAAAACAATAAAACCTAAATTAAAAACCAAAACCCTAAACCCTAAACCCTAAACCCTAAAAACCTAAAAACCAAAACCTAAACTAAATAAAACCTAAAAATAAAATTAAAAAAAAAACCTAAATAAAATAAGATTAAAAGATAAAATAAAATAAAAACATAAATTAAAACCTAAACCTAAACCTAATGCTAAAATAAAAATAAAATAAAAAATAAAAACTAAATAAAGATAAAATAAATAAAAAGCTAAACTAAACTAAAAAATTAGAAAACCTAAATAAAATAAAAACTAAGCCTAAAATAAAAAGAAAATAAACCTAAAATAAAATAGAAACTAAATAAAAACATAAACCTAAAAAATAAACCTAAAATAAATGAAAAATAAAACCTAAACCCTTAATTAAAAAAAAATCTAAACCTGAAATAAAAATACAATAAACCTAAAGCTAAACTAAGATAAACTAAACTAAAAGAAATAAAACCTAAACCTAAACCTAAATTAAATAAAATAAAATAAAATAAATATAAACTAAAAAAGAATACATAAAAATAAACCTAAAATAAAAACATAAAACCTTAACCTGAAAAAAGAAAATAAAAACCTAAACCTAATCCTAAAAATAAAAAATAAAACCTAAACCAAAAAAATAAAATAAAAAGAAAACTAAACTAAAAAGTAAAGATAAACTTAAAAAATAAACTAAAATAAATAAACTAAACTAAATAAAAATAAATATAAACCTAAATAAAAACAAAAAATAAAATAAACTAAAATAAATATACTGAATAAACTAAATAAACTAAATAAACCTAAACCTACAAGTTGACTTAATTTAAAATAATGAAAAAATTAAAAAATTAAAAAATAAATAAAAAAACCCTTAACCCTAAACCTACAAGCCTATACCCTAAACCTAGAACCCTCCTCTCCCAAGTGCTCTCTCATTCTCTGGTGATTTTTGAATCCCTCTTTGTGGTGTGCCCCCGACATGGGATTTCTATGGCTTTGGCTTCAATTTTGATCAATTTCAAAGGCTTGAACAACATCTGGCCATTTGCGTAATATTTTTATGATCGACCATGGCTGCGGTGAGTTCTAGTCCTTGGGTTCCACCTAAAAATATGGATGTTTCATCTAAGGCATCCAACATTTTACAGATATGCGGCCCTAATGTTGCATCTTCTACTAAATCTTTTAAGGAAGCGCTCTCCAATAAGAATTCTCCCTATGTTGATTCGGTTAATCTTATTTCAACATCTTTTAGAGGTTTGTCAGTCATAATGTGCTCTGATGTGGATATTGAAAAGTTGGCAAACTTTTTGCATTTTCTCTTATCGAAAAATTTATTTTGTGTCATCCAAATTTGGATAAGATCCACTCTTTTTTCCATAATCTCAAGCTTATGGGTGCCTTTTTGATTGGTCTTATTTACCCTCGGCATATCCTAATTTAACTTTCTAATGATCTGGATTATCCATGAGTTTTTTCACATCGTTCTTATTTCATCTTGAATTATCAAATGCATTTGCTAAAGTGGTCACCCCTTTTTGAAATTAAGGGGGAATCTCCTATTATCCTTGTGTGATTATCTCTTCCTAATATGTGCAGTCATTTGTTATCCATCATGTGCTTTTTGCTATTGAGGCTTTATATGGTTGGCCTTTGCAACTCGACCGAAATCGAAAGCAATCTCCCTCTTCTCTCGGATCCTCATGGAATTAGACATAACTAAAAATACCCTAAGGAAGTTTGGATTAGCTTTGAAAAATATGGGTATTCAAAAGATTGAATTGGAGAACCATCCGGTTGTTTGCCCCACTATAAAATACGGTCATGATAATTCAGAATGTTTTATTCTCCATCCCCACTTAAAAAATGAATTCCTCCTAAGGAAGATGTTGTCTCTACCCATAAGTCGATTCCTACTTACGTTTAGAAATCATCCTCAAATCCTAAGGATGGTATGAAAGCTATTATTGAGGTTGATTCCTTGGATATCGTGGTTAATTCTATTAAACATGTTTTGGCTTCTAATGTTGGTAGGGATTCAACCGATATTCCAAATGGGAAGGATGATTTATCGCTTATTCCTTCTTTAAATTTAAATATTTCTAATGCATAGAATAATTAATTCTCCAAGTTATTTGAAGATGAATCTATTTCCTCTAATTCTATTCTTGCATCTATGCTGGCTTTGATCGATGAAAATGAAGCTTTTAATGAGGATTTAAATGATTTCGAGCATGCTGAAAACATTTTTGATCTGGATTTTACTACTTGTGCTCTAAATGATTCTAAATCATCACCATCTCTCATTTTGAATCTTGATATTCATGTTAATCCTACTTTTCAACTAAATTTGGATTTGGAAGAAGGTGAACTCCCCTCTAAATCCTTGGAGATTTCTCCTAAATCAATGACCAATCTTACTAAATCTTACTCAGGTGACGACTCTAGGGGTAAAGAAAATGGATTCCAATTTATCATGCTAAAATGAAAAAATAAATTTTAAAAATTTCCCACCCAAATTGTCCAAAAACACTAGATCTACTGCAACCTCTCACTCCTCTCTTAATTAACCTTTGCTTAACCCCCCTTTTTATTTTCCTTATATTTAATTTTCTTGTTTAGAATGTTAGAGGGATCGGTACCCTCTCTATTTGTAATCATATTAAAAATCTTTGTCCCGTTCATAATATTTCTCTTCTTATTATTCTAGAGTCTCTTATTCATGCTAATAAAATTACCATGTTGCTATAATGATCGATTTCAATAATTTTTTCTTCAATGTTAGTAATAAGATTTGGTGTCTTTGGAATAATTTTGTTGAGGTCTCTATTCTTGATGACTTTCATCAAGTTTTCAATGCTCAAATCTCTTATGGTGATTATTGTGTTTTGGGGTCTTTTGTTTATGCATATTGTTATACAACTGGTAGAAATCTTCTTTGGAATAATTTAAGAAATTTTGCTACAAAAAATATCGAAGAGACTTATTGGCGCCAAAAAGCTACTAGTAAACATATTGTGAATGGTGACAGGAATACTAGGTATTTCCATGCTTTCGATAATAAAAAAGAAAGCTTTAAAAAATATTCAAAAAATTAAAAATGATAATGGAGATTGGATTATGGAGAATAATGATATTAAGGAATGAGTTATTAATTACTTTAGAAATATGTTTAATAAGAATTTCTCTTATGAAGCTATTTCTTAATCGCACTTGATTCCTTCTATTATTACTAATGATGACAATGATTTGCTTACCATTGTGCCTAATGAAGATGAAATTTTTAAAGTTTTGAATAGCATAAACATAGGTTCTATTGCTGGTCTGGAGGGTTTCACTACTCAATTTTTTCAAAAATGTTGGTTTATCATTAAAAATGATTTGATTGAGGCTATGATTGATTTTTTTAATGGTAATCTTTTTCCTATATATTTTTTTAGTACTTTTATTGTTCTCATACCTAAGAAAGATAATTTAGACTATTGGAGTGATTTTAGACCTATTAGTCTTTACACATTCTTCAATAAGTTGATTTCCAAAATTCTTACCAATAAACTTAGTCCTTTACTTAATAGAATTATCTCTCTCAACCAAACTAGTTTTGTTAGAGGTAGATCCATTTCTGACAATATTTTACTTGCCCAAGAATTAATTCATGATCTTGATGCCAAGACTAGAGGTGGCAACAATCTTTTCAAATTAGATATTACCAAAGCCTTTGAAAACATCTCTTGGGATTTCTTTTTCCATATTCTAAATTTATTTGGGGTTTTCGATAAATTTATTTTTCTTATTAAATATTGTATTAATAATGCTTGGTTTTTTATTTACTTAATTGGGAAGCCTTGGGTTTCTTTCCCTCTTCCCATGGCTTATGACAAGGGGGTCCAATATCTCCTACTTTATTTATTATTATTACTGAGTACTTATCTAGGAGGATCAATGATTTATTCTTAAACAATCATAGTATGTACTACAAAACTCTTGGTGGTCTTCCTATTTCCCATTTAAGTTTTGTAGATGATTTCATTATTCTTTTGCAATGCTTCTATTCATCACATCAAGCATCTCAAGTCCTTTTTAAATAAATTTAGTAGAGAAAGTGGTTTCTCTATCAATGATAACAAAAGTTATTTTATCACTTCCTCTAGTATCTCCAATAATAAACTTAATCAAATCTTGCATATCACTAATTTTAAACATCAACACTTACCTCTTAAGTACTTGGGTGCTCTACTCTTGAAAGGCCCAAAACATTCCCATCTCTTTGATGAGTTAATTCAAAAAAAATCAAATAAAATTCTTGTTTGGGAATTCCATTTACTTTCCTTTGGTGGTAGGCTCACTATCCCTAAAAGCACTCTCAACTCAATGCCTCTTTATTTGATTCAAACTATTATCCCCACTAATGCTATTGTTATCAGAATTGATCATTTGCTAAACAAAATTTTTGGGGCTCCAATAATTCTACCAAAAGAATGCATTGGACATCTTGGCATAAATGTTGTGGTCCTTTGGGAGAAGGTGCTCTTGGTTGCAAGCCTATTCGTGAAGCTATCACTGCCTTGTCTCATAAGCTCTGGTGTAATTTTAGAAAGAATGATAGCCCTTGGGCTAATTTTATGATGGAAAAATATTGCGAAGGTAAACAGCCACTTAATTATTCTAATAAAGTTGGTGACTCTCCAGTTTGAAAAAGGATTTGCTCCATTAAATGGGTTGCTAAATCATTAATATCTTGGGGTATTCAGTCGAGTTCTTCCTTCTTTTGGCAAGACAATTGGATTGGCACTCTATTGACACCCTTTTATCTACCCACTACTACTTATCAAAGTTAATTTTTTTGGCTTAATAATTTGAATGAAAGCAAACTTGAGAATTATATTCCTATTTCTCTTTTTGATAACTTTAGAAATATCCCCATTTCTTCTAACAAACCTGACCAAATTCTTTTTAAGCTTTCTTGTAACTGTGACTTTGTTCTTAAAGAGATTTGGAATTTTATAAACAAAACCCCTCTAATGTTTTTATTAAACTTTGGAGCAATATCATTCTAATTCCTATTCAATTTTAGCTTGGAGGATTTTGAATAACTTTATTCTTGTGGACTCTTTTCTCTAGACTAAAGGGTTTTACTTACCTTCAAAGTGCTATTGTTGCTTTCATATTGAAAATGTAAATCATGTTTTTGTCAATGGTACTATTGCTTCTAAACTATGGTTTTGGATGATGATTTATTTAATACCAATTCTTTTTAAGGTTCTCTTCTTTTATATCAACTTCTTAAAGTCTATTTCAAAAATATAGAAAAGGTCATATCAAAGTTTTAATTGATATTACCCTTATCTAGTTCATCCGGATTAATAGAAATGATGGTAAATATCTTGGTATTCCTATGAACCATAAAAGGATCCTCAAGAACTAAAGAAAAATTCATGCTCTTTAATGCCAATATTATTAGTAATATTCATTTTAGAGGTTATAAATTTATGGCTAAAAATTGGGTATCATTCTTCCTGAGTTTGACTCTTATAAAAGTGCTAGGATTATCCATTGGATCAAACCTAAAGACAATTTGATTAAAGTGAATACTGATGGTTCTATTGCTTCCAATAAATATGGCTATGGTGGTATCCTTAGGGATTCTAAAGGTACTGTCATTTGTGCTTTTGCCTATCCTCTCAAAGCCTGTTCTATTATTTTTGCTGAGCTTATGGCTGTTATTAAAGCTATTGAAATTTGTTTGAATAGAGGTTTCCTCGACATCTAGATTGAAGTTGATGTCTCTTGCTTCTTGACATGCTTAATTCTGATAGAAACAGAAATGCTGAATTATTTTATCTTCTTAATCATAATAAAAATCTTCTTTTTGAAGTTTGTTTTAAAATTTCCCACATCCTTCATGAGATAATGCTTATGCTGATTACTTGGCTAACTTTGGTGCCAACTTAACTGAATTCAATTTATTTGACAACCAAACTTTGCCTAAACTAATAAGAGGTTTGGTTAATTTGGATAATACTGGATTGCCTTATCTCAGATTATAAATTCTTGGCTTGGTTTTTCCTATTGGTTTTATGATCTTTTTCTTTTGGTTGCCCCTTGTTAACCCCTCTTTGGGTTGTGGTTATCTACTTATCTTCTCTATTTGACCTAAGCTAGGTTATGTTTTTAATTTGTTACTTTTGGATTGGCCTGGTTTTTGCTACCTGGTGGTTATTATAAGTGCAGCCTGGGTTATTTGGGTTTTTTCAGCTTGGTGGCTTCTATCTGTTTGGCTGGGTGTTTACCATAATTTTCCCTTGGCTACTTTTTATATTCTCCTTTCAAATTATGGCTATGGTTGCTGTAGGTTTTTCTTTATTGTATGGGTTTTGCCTTTTTTCTAGGCTACTTGCTAACCTACCTAAGTTAGATCTGCTGTTGTGGTGGTTGATAGGGTGGCTTTGTTGGTGAAGTTTAATTTGTTTAGTTGGGTTGGTTGGATGGCTGGCTATTTTGGCTATTTTTTATTTTCTATTGGTGACTGTTCTGGGGCGTTGTTGGAGGTTTATCTCTGGCTTGATTTTGGCATGGTGGAGATTGTTGGTTCACCATTATTTTCTCTATTTTGTTGACTGGGGCTTGATGGTTGGTTTTACTGATTTTGTATTGTATTTTTGGTTATGGTTTTGACCTCCTTCTGTATTGGCTTCCTCTCTTGGCTACAACAGCTTTGGGTTTGGATATTATTCTGGATTGGTTGGTTGAAGGATAATTTGTGGATGTTAGTTGGTCTCGGGTGCTGGTTGCTTGGTTGGGTGCCTTTAATGTTGTTGTTCTTATTGGTTGGCTTGTAGTCTATCTTCCTGGGCTTTGTACCTATTTGTCTTTGGTTGGCTATTCTACTTACCTAGATAGGATTTTCTATTTCCTTGGTTGGGGTTAGTGGCTGCTGTCTACTTCTACCCTTTCCCTGGCTATCTTGAGTGATTTTGGCTTGATGACTACTATTGGTCTTTACAGTTACTTGGGTCTTTTGCTGGTGTGGTGGTTGGCTAGGAGGATATGTTGGAAGGCTGGTTTGGATGATTGTATTGGCAAGCTATGTTGGTTGGAGGGGTGGCTATTTTGACTGCTTTTTCTTGCTCCTTTAGTCACTATTCTAGGAACCTGCTGGTGTTCTTTCTATGACTTGTATTTTTGGTTTCCTCTTTCTTTGTTTATTCTCTCTTAGCTAAAGTCGACCCCCTTTTTTTCTATTTGGGTGGCAGCCATGTTGCCCACCACTTTTGTAGTTAGGCTGGGTGTTTTTACTGGCTCTTTTTTCTACTTTATTTGTGGAGGATATAAGTACTTTCATTTTTATTTTTGCTCTGATTTGTCTCTAATTTATGTTGCTACCCCTATCATGATGCTTGCTCCATTTGATTTTGTTATTCCTTTTTGGTGGTAGCTTTGGTGGTGCTCGTACTCTATTGCTGGTTTCCCTGATGGTTGGTTGATTATCTTCCTTATTGGGCTTGGTTGTTCAAGTGGCTTGGTGGTTGTCTATTATGTTTGCTGTTTGGAGAATTTTGTAGCCTTCCTGGATGACAGACTTTGGGTGATGGGCTACACGAGGTATGATGGCTACGATGGCCTTGATGTTTCCCACTCTTTCTTCTTTTGGCTGGTAGTGCTATATGTAATTGTAACCCTTCTGCTGAAGTTTGGATGCTTACACATAGTGTTGCTCCTTGAGAAGATTGTAAGTGAGTCTGAGCCTTTTCTTTGCTATTAATTTTTATGCTTGTTTAATTGTATTGATCCTGGCAAAAGTATGTTGCATATTCCTTTTATAGGATGGGAGAGTCTTGTAGGTGGATCTTGCTAGTATCAGACACACCAAATAAAGTTTGCTAATCTCATATAGATTTTCTATTGTTGATTTTTTGTTTTTTGTTTTGCTTTATTTCATTTAAAATTTAAATCGTTAGGTGATTTATCTCTTTAGGATTTATTATAGCTCTTTGAGGATTAGCTTAGAGATTTACCCCCTCTAAGGACTTTGTACTTTTTCTTTGTAGCAATAAAATTTCTTTAATTTCCCTAAAAAAATCCTAAACCCTAAATAATAAAACCCTAAGCCCTAAAGCCTAAACCTTAAACCCTAAACCCTTAACCCTTAACCCTAATACCTAAAATCTATAAACCTAAACACTAAACCCTAAACCCTAAACACTAAACCTTGAACCCTAAACCTTAAACCCTAAACACCTAAAAGCCTAAACATAAACTAAATAAAACATAAAAATAAAATGTATAAATAAAGCATAAACCTAATTAAAATAAAAAATAAAATAAAGTTAAAACCTAAACTAAAACCTAAACCTAAACCTACAAATAAAATAAAAAACTAAACAAAAATAAAATAAATAAAACCTAATGTAAATAAAATAAAATAAACCTAACAATAAAAATGGTTGTGCTCTAAGTCTAAAATTGTCCATGTTAACTATGATGTATAGGGAAAAGTTGTGCTCTAAGTCCCCCAGAAGAAGGGCTTCATCTATGAAGGTGATACCTTGGGCTTCTTTTGCAAAATGTGCTTCCTTACCTATATCGATCAGCTAAGCTAAAAATATTTCAAGATTGAGGAGAGCCTTGATTAATGATTCCTTCATCTCTTTGGATAGGACAAGGGCATCATATATGATTATCTTAGATGGCAACTTTCTTAGATGAGAAAGGATGTTGTTGTCCACCTTCGGTTGATCTTCCACAAGCATATCCAAGGGTGAAGCATCCTGTGGAAGGGCTTCTCGATCTTCAGTACCAATAACTTATTTCCCTCTATCTAGAGGTGCAGCCCTATGAGGTCGAACCTTGCCACTACGGATGTTGACTTTGGTGATCTCTTGAGGCAAAGTGGTGGAAGGTTCTACCTGCACTTCAGGCTTACCTACAACTTCTCCTATGGGAACCTCAGAATCGGATGATTCCAAGTCTATCTCAAGAGGTGAACCCATAGTATTCAGAGTTGGAAAGTCCAACTTTGAATCATAAAGAGGAAGATCAGAATTATTATAGTTACTTAGACTTGAAGAGGTATCTTTAGGAATAGAAGAAGATAACCCATTAGAAGTGAAACAGATGTAATTCATAATACTTTTATTCTTTAATTTCTTAGAATTATTTGGGGGTATAAAGTAAAAGTCAAGAAAAGTGAGTGGAGTAAGGGATTGAATGCCCTTAATTTAATTGATACAAGAGTTCTACTAGTAGAAGAAATAGAAGAGCTAGCTAGACTGGAAGAAGTCACTGGTGTGGAAGCTACAACTGAAGCCTGGAGGAAGGACATGTTCAGTGGTTATGCTAAAGGGCTACCTCGGGCCGACACATGCTGTTGCTGCTGCTGTTGCTGAGCTCCCACTTTCCTAGAGTTGGCACTGGCAACTTGCAAACCTTCCTTAGTGTTGGAGGTTTGAGCTGACTCAGGAACCTGCAAGGAAAGCTTCTTGATCTTCTAAATGATCTTCTTAGAGATTTCAGATAGGGACATATCCCAACCTTCTTTATTTTTGGTAGGATCACATGTATCCCCAATGATTACCCTAATGAAACTGGAAGGTTTTTCCATAAGGTATTCCTTTGGGATAACTATAGCACCTTTCTTAAAATTATGTTCAAGCTAGTCCTTGAATGTGAAGTAATCCTACAAAATGTGACCAAGCATTCGATGGTAAGGGAAAAAGTTTGGATCATGACTTTTTCCTACTTCCTTCGGCCTCTTAGGATCTGGTAGATGAAAAGCAAGTTTTTTTAAGAGATTCTTAAAGATTTTCTCGATTACCTCCCTCTTAAAAGAATAAGGTTTATTTAAATTATCTAAAAGAGTAGGTGGGCAATAGCTACCTGGAGGTGGGTATGCATGTCACTTTTGTTGGTGGTATGGCTGAGGTGGTGGCTGTGCTAGCCATGGAGGCTGAGGTGGAGGCATGTAAGGCTATCTCGGTGGTGGCAAAGGAGGTGGAGGCTGTTGAGGTTGTGGTCTCTCAGACTGATCTCTAGCTGGCTGCTTCCCCTTATCAACCACTACTATTGCTCCAGGTTTCTTCTCATAGACCTTCTACGGCTTCTACTTAGGCAACTGATATTAAAAAGGCAACTGTTTGGCCTCTCCTTGTAGACTAGCCACCTTATTAATTAACTTCTCAAATATCTTGATAGTGAAGCCCTTAAGCATGAAGGTGACCGGGCCATGGATATTCTTCAAGAGAATCTCAATGGCATGTTGTTTAAACAACTGCAGTTCATACTTCATACTCAGGTTGTGTCATCGAAGAATATAATAAATATGGGACTCACTAGGGTGTTATTGTGCTACAATGAGATCACCTTTTGTAACCCTATGCTGAGCTCCAGCAAATCTCTTAATAAAGAGTTACTCTAACTCAACAAATATCTTTACTGAACCGTTGGGCAGTTCAGCATATTAAACGAAAGCAATACCCACTAGGCTATTAATGAAAAGGTGAAAGTGTAAAGCATCGCTTCCACCTACATTACAATAATTGACCCCGAAGTGTGCTATGTGCTGCTATGGGTTCCCATTACCATCAAAGCTTTTAAAGGAAGGTGGTACAAAACCCTTGGGATATTGGATAGCAACAAATTCCTCTAGGTAGGGTCTACCCTTTGGAATCGATGATCTTCCCCAGGCTTGAGCCAAAGCTTCCTTCACTTGCTACTCAACCATTTATTTTATATCTTTTTTTTTGTATGGAGGTAATTTCCACTACATTTCTATACATGATAGTGCTACCTTGTTCAACAGGAGGTAGAGTCTTGGCTGGGTCCAAGACATGCACTAACTCGGGCTGAATGACGTCGACTGTAGTAGGATGAACTAAAGGGGCTTATTTCTGATGCACTGATACTGCTGCTAACAAGTCTTATAACTAACATGCCATTTTATCAATCTGCTCATCCTTCTATCTCAACTAATGTTGGAGGTGTTGGGCTGATTCTATGATATCTTCTTGAACAACCTCATTATTTTCCATGGCTTGTTGTTCCCTAAGAAGAGATCCTCTAGTGTCAACCATACAGACTCCAAAGTCCCCCATCAGGTCATCTTCATTAGGATCAAAGTTGACTTTCTCTTCATCAGACTAGTCGTACCCTAAGATCTCCTTGTTCTCCATGAAATAATGTGCAACTATCTCATCTAAAGAGCAATCCATCTGAGTAGGTAGAAATAATTTAGGCTGAGTGATCACTATCATGCACTGAGAGGCATCGAACCTCATCTATCACTAGAGAGTCAATGTTGTGTGGACTGTACTCATTGGATGAATGACACTCCTGACTACTACTAGCTATGAGAGGGGTAGTAATCCTAGGATGTTCCACTACCACTGGTGTAGCTAGATAGTAATTTGGAATATCTATAATAACTATCACCACCTCCACATCCTACTGTATGGGTAGAGTTGGTGAAGGGATGATCATGATGCTTCAGGGTCGCCACTCCTTCTACACCATCATTGGGGTAGAAGGTCAAGCAGGAGAGCTCATCCCAACATCAATGGGTGGTGTATAAGGGGTAGGATTCCTCGACCATAGCTGAATTTCCAATGAGGTGCACTTTTCCTCGGATGCGGCCTTTATTGAAATAGGAGATGTTGTAACCTATATTAACGATGATAGATGAGGGGTAGAGCGATGGGGTGGAGACACCATCGACTCTTTGTGCACAGAAACTGCCCTCCTATGGTGGCTAGCCCTGTTGAGAAGAATACTGCTAGTATGGTCGACGCGGGTAATGCACCGAGCTGGAAAATCAATCAATGTAGACACTGTCGACTGACGGCTAAACCTATGTCTCTCCTTGCTAGTAATATGTGATGTATGGGCCTCACAAGCCCTCTCCTAGAAAATCTACTTCCCTATGCTGTAGGGGATAATATATCGGAGATCAAACTGTGTCCCAAACTCTGAGCATCCATATGCTCTGCCAACCTAGGGTAAGATAGATCGGAGGCTGGCGTATGACCTCTTGCTCTTGGAAACTGCTGGCTGAAAATGCACCACTGGAGGAGGTGATGAACGGATCCTCCTGACATCCTCTATGTCTAATCTAGAGAGAGGATGGAACTAGTTTTTTGTAACCAGTGGTGAAGTGACAACGGGGAACTCTTCCATGGATAAATGAGCTGCTGCCTCTAGCTCCCTGGTGATCTTTGTGTGGTACCATTTAATCATGTGGTTCTTATTCCTACACTGTGTACAAGTAGGATGTGAGGAGTGCAAGCTAGAACCATACTCAAATGTAGGGGAGGCAAGACCAGAGACCAGGGGAGCCTTACCCTTGGAGGGTACAGATGAGATGGTGCTAGCCCTCAAGGGGGTAACATGAGAAACCAATCAGAGTTGGTACTGTGGGCACTACTATGACTGGAGTCTGTGGTACTGTCATAGCTTTCCTCTTCAGCAAGTAGACATCAGAGTCAGAGGGTAAGTCTATTCTGATGATCACCTTCTCCCGGTCACCTTGGTCCTATTAACTATAGTGAGGGGAGTGTCCTCACAAGTAATCCTAGCTCCCTCAAATCCTCGACCAAAGTGAATCAAATGAGTATGGTCCAGATGGGAGAAGTCAGCTTGATCTAAAGGAAAATACATACCATGGGGAAGGTAAAAACAAACTTCTTAGAATCAGCCATTTCAACAACTATAAGACCTTGCTCTTGTCGACTATAAAGATTTACAATGAGAGATGAATTTGTATCAGATTTCTATTTCTATAGAATTTTGAATTTTAGATTTGAAAATTTGAACCACATCCAACAACTTGGAAATGTTAAGTGGGGTTCAAATGGATTTGAGAAGATTGATTGAAAGAGGAATTTGAATATAAATCTAAACTTCAACAAATTTAGGTATGTTGAAATATGGATTCAAAATTTTTGATAAGAATGCTTCCATAGGTTCATGTTTTGTTTGAATTCAAACTTTTGATTTGAGGACCCTTTCCTTTAACAAATTTGGGCATGTTAAAGTAAGGGTCAATTTGATTTTATTTTTGTTTGATAATTTTGGACTTTCACATACTAAGCAAATTTAGGTATGCTAAATGAAGTGTTTGAGAATGTGATTGTGAGTTTTGTTTTGATTTTGGAAAATTTGGAATTCTCACTTAGCAAATTTTGGTATGCTAAGAAGAATCCAAGAGTGTTTTGTTTGATTTTTGAAAATAAGATTCTTAGCAAATTTAGGTATGCTAAGGGAATCCTAAGTGTTTCATTATTTTTTTTGATATTTTGATTTTTGAAAAGGTGGGATGCTTAGAAAATTTGGTATGCTAAGGGAATCCTAAGTGTTTCTTCTATTTTGATGTGTTTGAAAGTGGAGATTTAACTTTAGCAAATTTAGTATGTTAAAGATGAAGTCCCACTTAGTTTTGTGAAATGGAAATTTGACTTAGCAAATTTAAGTATCAATGAAATTCCAAATGGTGTGTTCAAAATTTTGATTTGTTTTGGTTTTGAAAATGGAAACTTCTCCTTAGCAAATTTGGTATGCTAAGGAAAGAAGTTCCAAAGGTGTTTGAGAATTTTGGTTTTGACTTTGGAGACTTCACTTAGCAAATTTGAGTATGCTAAATGAGGTTCCAAAAGGTGTTTGAAAGTTATTGATTTTGACTTTAGAGACTTCACTTAATAAATTTGGGTATGTTAAATGAAGTTCCAAATGTGTTTGAAAATTTTGAAATATGATTATTGATTTTGATTTTGGATTTAGAAACTTCACTTAGCAAATTTGAGTATACTAAATGAAGTTCAAAAAATGTGTTTTGAAAAATTTTGAAATATGATTGTTGATTTTTTTGTGATTTTGGATTTGGAAACTTCACTTAGCAAATTTGAGTATGCTTAATGAAGTTCCAAAAATGTGTTTTGAAAATTTTAAAATATGATTGTTTAAGTTTTAATTTTTGAAAAGGGTACTTCCATTCATCAAATTTAGGTATGCAGAATGGAGATCAATCTTTTTTTGAAATATGAAAATTTTGTTTTGTGTGTGATTATTGCTTTGTTCATTTTTTAAAAGAGAGGAATTCCAACTTAATCATATGTGGGATATGTTTAGGTGGGATTTCCCAAATGATATTTATCTTTTAGTTGGGAATGAAATCTTCATTTAATAAATTTGTGTATATTAAATGAATATAATCAAATGTGCTTTTTGAAAAGTTTAATTTTGTTTACAAATGAAACTTCCATTCAATAGGTGTGAGTGTATTGAATAGAAAAATTCATGTCTGCTTTTTGAAAATTTTAATTTTGTTTGGAAATGAACCGTCCATTCAATAAGTGTGAGTGTATTGAATAAAAGATTCATGTGTGCTTTTTGAAAAGTTTAATTTTGTTTGGAAATAAACCTTCCATTCAATAAGTGTGAGTGTATTCAATAGGAAGATTCATGTGTGCTTTTGAACACTTTATGATTTTGATTTTGATTTTTAGAAAGATGATTGTTCCTTTTATTTTAAAATAAAATCTTCATCAAAGTGAATTGAAAGAAGATGTTCATTTGTGCTTTTTGAAAATGTTGTTAGTTTTATTTTTGAAAATCCCTACATGTAATAATTATGGGAATTGTTAAATGAGGGTGACAAAATTTTGTGGAAAAAATTTTATTAAGTGCATTTTTGAAAAGGTGCTTTGAAAAGAAAAGTTCTTATGGAAGATTTATTTTATCTTTATTATTTTAAGATGAACTTTTTCTTATCATAAAAATGATAAGGAGGAAGTCTTTAAAATGTTTTCTTTTTTATTTAGATCTTTTCATTTTTACCCATTGGAGAACCCAACGGGGGTTTTAAGACCAACAAGGAATGTGGTCCTAAAACCTAAAGATGTTGGCTAACTCAACTCAAGAATGAAATGAGCTAAAAGAAAATGGAAAGAGAGATAGTCTTGGATTCATACCAAAGTACAAACTCACTATCGATACTCAAAGACAATGATCATTTACCAAAGATGGAGAGAGGAACCTTCCCCAGTCGCTAGAAAAATCTGTGGAGAAAAATCTATGGAGAAAAATCTCTATATAGTGGTCACCTTTCAAATCTGTGGGGACAAATGAAAGAGAAGACTATAAAAATTCATCTTTTTAGGATGCCACACAGATCCACATATGTGCTTATTTAGGTGATCGAGTACGTCATCAAGGAAATAGTGTACTATCTCAAGAGATAGAAGTCACTACCCTTTAATAGACATAATCACATCAATAAAGACTTCTAAGGATGATAGGTCTGCATATGTATCAGAGATTCTTCCCCTACTTTACATGTTAAAGTAAAGTAGGGTTTATTTTAAACCGGGTTCATTAAGTTCCCTACAGGGGAAAGCCCCCATAGTTAATTACATCCTAAGGAATGGGGATTCATTAGGAAAACTCTTAATTAAGGTAAATGATCATTATCTTTGAAGATTTCAATATGAGAGGACTATCAATCGATTGGTTCATTTTTGAAAGATCAAATGAGATTGATCAAAAGAATTACTATCGAAGCCAAAATGGAAGATAAGTAGGAGATGCCCACGATGCTAGGAAACCTAGCGAGCATCTCAAACTATCATATAATTGGGCTTTACATTTTTTTAAATTGATTTAGTTTGTTTAAGTTGAATTTTTCATTCAAAATTTAGGACTTATGATTCATTAACACAAGAATAAGAAAATGCCTAAGAAGTAAGGAATTATGCTTATGGCCCACAATGGGGATAAGCAACCTCAGAACCTAAATCTAGAGAGCTTTGGCGATGACTGAAAGCATAACCTAAATCTAAGGTGAAAATGGGTAATTAATTTGCCTCCATAAGAGAGAGGACCACCGAGCTTGGACTTACAACCGGGGTGCCAACTAACTCTTCCTATGATTTTAAATACATGTAGGCAAGTCTTTATTCTTATGCAAGATAGCTAGGCTATTATTTATTTAGAAAGAGACTATGTCCTTAAACTCACTCCCTAAAGATACTAGATCATGTAAAGGGCATGCTTCAAATGACCTAAATCTAATGCAATTCAAATTTTATTTTTATTTTAATCTTTGGACAATTATTTTGACTTAGGCTAATAGGATTCATACGACTAATGCTGAGAAAGAAGGTTATTGGCCAAAATCAGTGAGAATGGAGGAGGTGAGTTTCCACCATGGCTCTTAAAGGTTAAGCAAAGTTTCTTTGGCAAAGGTGAAAGCCCTCCAATCATGAGTGAAATATGATGCTGTTGTGCATGATATTACAAAAGAAATGCTCATCCAGCTAAGGGATTGCTAATTCTTTTATCTTGATTTTAAACCTAAGCTTTAGGTGAGGTTATGATTTGTCTAATTTTTATTTTGAGTTGTTAAGTTGGGTAAAAGATTTATTTTTTCCCTAAAGAGCCTAATCCACATCCAAGCTAAACATAAAGTAAGGAAGGAACTAGGAAAAGAATGCCACTTAATTCAAAAGCTAAACAAATCATCAAACAATTTATAAAGCTAATAGCAAAAAGATTAAAAGGCCATTGTAGTCGGGCACCACTGTATAAACTTGAAAATATCAAATTGTGTAGTTGAGCTCTACCCTTATATAACCTAGATTACAAATGAATTAAATTACAATTAAGCAATGAATTCATTGTTATGGGGGTCTTCAAACTTTATTTCTTCTTCTTTCTTTGGTTCTTTCTTTTGGATGGTTTGAAGGTAGATGTTCCAAGGCTTCACATGGTAAGATAAGATCTTATGACCATTGCTCATCCTAATCCCCATAACAATTATTCAAAAATCCTAATTTCCCAAATTTACATGAAAAGGAAAAGTGGAAATCTAACTAACACCTGCAAAACAAAAGTTAGCTAAAATAAACCACACAAATCCCAAGCATGTATATTGGACTTATCACTGCACACATGGGTGACTAAGTCCACCTGGCCTATTGGATTATGCTTAGGGGTATAAAACTCCTGCAAGCAAAAGTATTTTATATTTTTATTTATGATAACACCCCTTAAGCACAATCCCCTGCAGAAAAGAATAGCTAGACTAAGAACGTCCTACCATTCATTCTCCGAGCATACATCCTAAAATCCAGTCTAAAACATATATCATAAAATAAAAAAAAAAACATCAAACCATGCAATGACCTAACCTAAAGCTAGAAGTGGTGACTTAGGCTAATGTGTGTGTTTTGAACGTTTGTATGGTATGCTTAGCTATGGCTTTAGGTTCAAATTTTTTAAGTGTGAAAACATGTTCAACTTAGAGGAGGGTTTCATTTAAGCTGTTTAATTATTTTGGGTTGATTTTATTTGATATTTTGATTTGGTTTAAGTGGATCCTATAATTAATTACTAAGTTATGAAGAGATGGAATGAGAAGTGAACTTCTCTTTCCTTCCCTAACCTAAGTAATTTTTAAAGTAAGTTCACACTTTAGTTTTATTTAAGTGAATGTTTTGATTAAATATTTTAATTAATCCTAAGTTTAGATGAACTCTAAACAAACCTATTCAAAAAGAAAGGCATTTTAAGATTAAATAAAATGAATCAAAATTCACATAACACACATTACTTCATTTCTTTCCCAACATA
The DNA here is from genome assembly GCA_021442155.1 of Cymbidium sinense. Lineage (NCBI taxonomy): Eukaryota > Viridiplantae > Streptophyta > Magnoliopsida > Asparagales > Orchidaceae > Cymbidium > Cymbidium sinense. The sequence goes on from CM038214.1 coordinate 111,821,046, forward strand.
TATAACATGCATATGGATGGACCCTAAGCATATCTATACATACAAATGAGAATATTTAACATACTTTATGATGCATGCTAAGTAAGCCATTTAAGAAAATTTAGAAGCTGAATATGCATGATTTTTCTTAAGTAGAAAGGGGTATCCTTATCCAAATTTTCACATACACAAATGAAAGTAAGAAAGGCATAAGTGAGTACAGCGCCATTATTAACCAGAGGTGTAAGGTACAAGACCTACTTAGGGCTACTTAAAGCCTTGCAACCTTGGGGTCGTCTAGACTAATATACCGCTTTCCTTAAATACAAACATGTGTATGAAAGAAATGAAATGGAAAGGAAGAATGAAAAAGTTGCTTTAATGGATTCATTTTTTTGATGCAATTTATGAATGCAAGTATAGGTAACCCCTCTTAGGTGATAGCATAGGGATGAATAGGATATGGAATTAGGTGAGTCTTAGGTACTTTTCAAATGAACCATATATCTCACCAAATTCCTATTCAAAACTATACCAACATATGAGAGAAAGGAAACCTATGCTAAGCATACATTTATAATCTTTCACATGCAAGCTTATAATAAAAGTATAAGTATCATACTTTCAGATTTGATATTTTATTTATATGTTTTGAAAATAATTTGGATTTAATAGTAGCTATTCATATTTCTACTTTAGCCAACATTTCATTTTAAACTTGAATTTTGAAAAATATGAATGCATGAAATCACTTGACATACAAAGTTAACATGTTGGTAAAGACTCAAAGTAATGAATGTATGTAAAAAAACTCACTTTAATTTAAATCCTAAATACATTCTTATAGAATAAGAAAGTTTAAAATAAATCAAAGTGTATTCATTATGATTTTTGTTTTGTTTTAAGCTTGATTTAATTTTGAAAAGGTGAGTTAAGTTTGTTGTTCCTAACCCATTCCCATATGTGTTTGATATTCTTGTTTAATTTTTTGATAATTAGATCCATTTTTATGTATTAATTGGGTTAAGTTATGAATTAAGTAACTTAATTAACCCTTGCCTACACCACCTTAAAATAATTAACCAAATATTATGAGCTAATAAGATGACATAAAAAACTCACAAGGAATTTAAATTTGCAATGCACCTAATAAGAAAAAGGGCTAATGCAATTTGGCTCATGATTAAAGGTTAATTAAGCTAAGGGGTTTAGCTTAAGTAATTTTAAAACACCCTTTCACACATATGAATTGAATTTTGATTTCCTTAATTGAACTTAGGCTATTAAACACCTAAGCATCTGCCCAAAGTAGATTAATTAAGTTCTAGAACTTTTTAAATCTTATTTAGAAATTAATTAAGGGGAAAATTAATGAATTAACCCTTAATTAAGAAGAGATTAACAAGAGAAAAAGGGGTTTAGGGAATAGCTTAAGGGAAATTCCATAAAATTATATCTTAAACCTCCTATCTATTGGATATGACCTTAATCAACCCTAATCATGGATTAAAACTACTAATCATACCCTAATTATGCTTAATTACATAAGAAGGGTAATTAAGAAATCCATATGTGATTCCCCTTATTAAGCTTTTAATAAATCCCAAGAAAATTAGAGGAGGTAGAAGTCATCCCCTAAAATATACCCAAGAAGTTTGGGATTAATCAGAGGCTTAATTAAAAGGTAATTAGCAAAATGATGTTTCTAATAAAGCCCAAAATTAGAGAAAAGAATAATTCAAAATCCCTTGAAATTAATTTTAAAAAATTCTAGGCTGAATTATCTTTTCATAGAAATTTATTTCATTTTTTTAATTTTATTGAAGGAGATATGAATTTTAGAAGATTCCTAGATTAATTAGAATTAATTAAAACATCCTAACTAATCTTATAGCTCATGATGGGATGCATGGTGGTGGTGATCAACGTAGTGAGCCAATTGTCAAATCCAAAAGGCGGCTGACGGCGGATGTGCTTTAATCTTGGCCATCTGATCAAAGATCAGACCACTAGAGATCTCTCACAATTTTAAAAAGGATAAATAAAATTCTAAATGTGGGAATAATCTCAGCCATCAATCCAAAATGCACGGATGGATGATTGAGATCTCCCAAGTTCTTTTCCCTTGATCAATAGAGGTCATCCATGATCTAGGGGAAGATCTGAGCTCAATTGAGCTCAGATTCAAACCAAACTTAACCCACACTATCTAAAGCCAAGGAGCGACACATCCAATAGTGGGATTCACTTGAATTGAAAATTTTCTTCACATAGGACCAACACCTCCTATCCTAAGTGGTTGGAAAATTCCATACCTCACCGGCACTCGATTCCCTTGGAGGAGCTTCGTCTGGTTGAGACAAAGCTGTGTTGGAAGAATGAGCTCTTGAGGTTATGTGGATTGCTCTATGGACCAACTCCCCTTGCTCCCCTTTGCGGCTTTGATCCAATTCAACTCCTTCTTGCTATGGGAACTTCAATGGAAGCTTAGGTGCACTTGACTTAGCTCCCTGATGAAGTATGCAAAGGCAATTGATGTGGAATTCAATAAGGAGGAAGTTTGAATATGAGAGGAGCTCCCCTATTTTCTAAGGAAGAAAACTGAGAATGCTTGATTTCAATTCTTTCTTAGGAAGCTTAGGAATGCTCTCTGATGGCTCCTAACACTCTCTAGGGCTTAGTCAAATTGAGGAATGATGGATTTGAATTCAATTAGTTGGAGTATATCTCCCCCTTGAAGGATAAGATGGCCGCAAGCTTATGTGTCATTTGGATCCAATTGATCACAATGGGAGGGTTGTTTGATTAGTTAGATGCTTGCACATGGTCGGTTTGAGGCCTTGAGTGGAATGCCAACCTCCCATGTGCTTTACTTTAAGTGGGAGATGGATTCTGAATTAGCCATTTTGACTCATGGGGTCGAGTTTCATCTTGGGGCCAATTGGGCTGACCCAAACCCATTGGGTTGGGTGCACCACTCTTCATTTGGTCCCTTTGAGCTTTTAGAAAAGCCTCAAGTGAATATGAAGAGGGTATGACCAAATTATCCATGGATTAAGCCAAAATTTGTTCTATGGCCTAGGGGTAGGATGTTCATTTTGTTGATTTTTCACTTTGCATATGTTGGGTATGTGCCGAAACTAGGTTTGGCCAAGTTTCATGAGATTTTGAATTCATTTGATAAGGTTAGGCTCTTGTTGACCCATTTAGGTCAAAATGGGTCAACTATGGTCAAGATGACCAATCAGTAAAATTGGGTCAAACCAAGGGTTGGTTCAAGTTCATATGACCATTTTAAATGTTTTTGTGGCTTTGGTTTAATTCAATTTGGTATAGTTTTGAATATGGCTCATATGACTTCATTTAGGTCAAATGAGTCAAGTTGACCTATTTGACCCATTTGACCTTTTTGAGGTAGGTCAAGGTAGGTTTAGGTTTGGTTAGTCATATGGAGTGGATTGATTTCTTTGTTTCTAATCATTTAGGCTAAGTTCAATTTGGTTCAACATGACCCCTTTAGTCATGTTGGGTCTAAGGTCAATTGGGCTAGGTTAGTCTAGTTGGCCAATTGAGGCTTTGGTCAAGTTCCACAAGTGATTTGGGATGGACTTGACCCATTGGTTTGGATCAATTTGGCTTAGATCAAGTTTTGACACATTTTGACTTTTTAGGTCAAGTTGGGTCAACTTGGGTGAAGTGGCCAATTGGGCTAGGTTAGGCTCAAATGTTGGCTTGGTCAAGTTCAAACATAAGTCATGAGTGAACTTAGATCAATGGTTTCAATCAATTTGGCCTATAGTGGAATTTAGCTTTGTAAGGTTTTATTTTGGGCAAAGTGCTGACTTGGTCAACCCTTAGGTTTGACTTGGTTTGACCCAATTTGATTGATTGATCATCCCATGATGATTGTTGATCATGATGAGAGGCATAGATAAGTTTGGTTCAAAATAATTTGGTTAGGATTAGAATTTGGCTCATAAGGGTACTTTAGGTCACTTTGGGTCAAGTGAGCCTAAGTGGGTCAAATGGCTTGGTCAAAGCTTGATTTGAGCTTGAGTGATCTTGTATATGGACATATGATTGAAATATAAATCCATTTACAAGTGGTTTTAAGTCAAATGGGTTTTGATCCATTTGACAATTTCATATTCAAAGGAAGAATATGAAAGGATTTTAGGTTTGATTTTTGAATTGCATTTTATTGAGTAATTGAAGTTTGGATGTATACATGAGCTCATGATTGTAGGGTTGATTGAATCATGAGAGAAAATAGAGAGTTTGGCTTGATTTGAAGTTGATTTGGCTTAGTTCAAGATTTTGACTTGAAAGGCTTAGATTTGATTTTCAGTTGATTTGAGTTTGATTTTTGGGATTGGTTTTGATTATTTGAATTTATATTTCATTAATATATGAGAATATAAATGGACCACTAGAAAATTTCAAAGATTTGAAGTGGTTTAATCATGATTTGGGCTAAGTCCATTAAGAAGGATTTAAAGGACTTAGGAAAATTTTGGAGTTTGAAGTTTGAATTTTTGAATTTCAAACCAAATTCAAAAATTCAAAAATGGGTACTTAAAGCCACTAGTATCCCTAAGATCAAGATTTTTTCATTGGGGAGATCATCAGTAAGCGGAGAGTCAGCAAGAAGTGGGTGTGTTGTTAAGAAATCCACTAGCACTTATCCTTTCACTGCGCAGAGGGGTACGAAGGTAATGTCAAACTATGAGAGGATCATGGACCATCATGCAACCGTTCAGATAGCGTTGGCCGTATCATGAGATACTCTAGTGGATTGATCCTAGAGATTAAGTTCACCTTATGAGGAAGCATGTAGTGTTGTATCTTTTGGGATGCAAAGATTAAATCTAGGCAATGCTTCCTAATGGGTGGATAATTAGCCTTAGTAGGGATTAGATGACGGTTGAGGTAGTAGATTGCATTTTCCTTTCCTTCATCATTGTCTTGGACCAATAAAGCACCAAAAGAGTCATCTAACATAGCAGTGTAAAGTATGAGCGCTTTCAGAGAGGGCTCTAGAAGTAGCATCATCAGGTAATACTTGATGTCTTCGAAGCCATGTTAACATTTTTTATCCAACTTGAACTTGGCATCCTTTTTGGCAAGTGCTGAGATTGGCTAACATATTCCAGATAGGTTGGATATAAAGCTTCTTAGATATGCCAACTGCCCTTGGAATTATCTAAGCTGAGTTAAACTTTTAGAGGGTGGCATTTCTAATATCGCCTTGATCATCTCAGGATCGATTTTGATTCCATGGTGTTGGACAACAAACACAAGAGATTTCCTTGAAGCTACTTCGAATGCACACTTCAGGGGTTAATTTTGAGGTTAAATTATCTTAACTGTTCAAAATTATCCTCAAGTTAAAGACATGATCTTCCTTTTCTCTTATTTTTACCACAAGATCATCGACATAGCAGTCAACTTGATGCTGAATGAGTTCAATATTCAAGAATATTCAAGTCAAGGTATGTAGCACCGACATTTTTAAGGTTGAAAGGCATGACCTTATAGCAATAGATTCTGATCGGGGTTCTAAAAGTAGTGTTTCTTTCATCTTTAGGAGCCATCTTTATTTGGTTATATCCAGATGAGCCATCCATGAAAGAGAAGGCTAAATGAGATGAGGCAATTTCCACATCAGCTCCGGGATTGGTAGTGGAAATTCATCTTTTGGATATGCCTTATTTAAATCCCTAAAATTGATGCATATGTGAATTTGACCATTCTTTTTCTTAACTAGGATGACGTTGCTAACGTGTATGGTATTTTCTTTTTTTGGATGAAAGACATCGATCTTTCTTGACTTCAGAAATGACTTGTTGTTCCATATCTAATCGCATGCATCTAGGAGCTTGCTTGATAGGTTTAGTAGGCTTTATTGCTAGTTTATGGACTGCAACATTAGGAGCCAATCCAGGCATCTCTTCATTACTCCATGCAAAGCAATCCTTAAGCTCAGTCAACATCCTAACTATGTCATTAGTTTCAATTTCATTCAACAAAGAACTAATGTATATGAGGCGTGGATCTTATTCAGTCCCTAAGTTGATTTCTTTGAGCTCATCGATGATTGACTTGATCTCTTCTTCAAACTCTGGTGGTGCATCTTTGACTTTAAAATCATTTGGATCATCTGAAGTTTCTAAGCACAACTCCTCATATGAGTTAATGTGATTTGAAAAGAACCATCGATTCCAAATGATTGGTGATGACTAAGTAATCATCATCATCGACTTGACCGCATCGAATCCTTGTCCCGCACTTGATTGAGAGCTTTTGCATTTGTTCTTCCATATTCTTTCAAAGTAGTCGACACATTGCTTTGACCAAGTATGTGTGATTAACCCTTTCTTTGCTAAATTATGATCACAAGGTAAGAACCAAACAAAGGGTAATTCTATTAAATGTTTATATGAATCATCTTCAAGTTCTACATCAACTTCTTGACTTGAGGATGATGCTCCCAGGAAGAACCTTTGAGTCTTCACACCTGTGGATGACTTAAGAGCTTCCTTGACTACTAAACCCTCAACTTTTTTAGTGACAAGTGGGTTTAAAGCTAAGGTTCCCAACTGCCTCCTTGGCCAGCTTGGATGAAGCATATGTTATGGCATTCTCTCCTCTAGGAATCTTATAAATGGTAACCTCTAGGATTTGGGCCAACAACTCCACGGTATACTTGTGGTAGTGATGGAGCTTGGGCTTTATAACCTTATAAGACCCAGTGATTTGGTTGATAACTAGCTAAGAATCTCCGAAGATGATGATGTTCTGGATGCTTAGAGTAACAACTAACTCTAGACTAACAATGAGAGCCTCATATTCGGTTTCGTTATTGGTGCAAAGATTGAACAGATGACATAAGAATTTCATCACATTGGGGACCAGAGTTAAGAGTACCATTCCTACCTCTGCATTTCCTAGAATAGTATATTATGGTTCTTCTCCTCTTTGAGAGGAAGCCGCACCATCAAAGTACATCTCCCAGTGGTGAATTCTTGTATCCCCTAAGTTCATGATTTGTTCATCAGGTATATCATCAGTAAGTGGAGAGTTAGCAGGAAGTGGGTGTGGTTAAGAAATCTACTAGCACTTGTCCTTTCATTGCACGGAGGGGTACGAAGATAATGTCAAACTGTGAGAGGATCAAACACCGTCATGCCAATCATCCGGATAGCATCGATCGTGTCATGAGATACTATAGTAGATTATTCCTAGAGATTAAGTTCACCTTATGATCAAGCATGTAGTGCTGTAGTTTTTGGGATGCAAAGATTAAAGCTAGGCAGTGCTTCTCAATAGGTGGATAATTATCCTTAGTAGGGATTAGATGACGACAGAGGTAGTAAAATATGTATTCCTTCCCTTTGTCATTGGCCTGGGTCAACAAAGCACCAAGGGTGTCATCTAAAGCAATAGTGTAAAGTATGAACAGCTTTCCCGGATAGGGGCTGCTAGAACCGGCGGTGTCATCAGGTAATGCTTGATGTCTTCGAAGGCATGCTCACATTTGTCATCCCAGTTGAACTTGGCATCCTTTTTGACAAGTGTTGAGAATGGCTGACATCTTCTAGATATGTTGGATATAAAGCACCTTAAGTACACTAACCACCATTAAAAAGATCTGAGTTGAGTTAAATTTGGATGATACTGGCTAACCAGGTAGAGTATTTTCTTCCCTGGTGAAGGAAGCATCAATCAATTTTTTGACTTCAGAAATGACATATTGTTCAATGTCTAATCACATGCATCTAGGATCTTGCTTGATAAGGTTAGAAATAGGCTCTATTTCTATTTTATGGACTGCTATGTTAGGAGCCAATCCAGGAATCTCTTCATAACTCCATGCAAAGCAGTCCTTAAACTCAATCAAAAGCCTAACTAAGTAATTATTTTCAATTTCATTTCAACAAAGAACTTTGTATCGACAGTTGATTTCCTTGAGCTTATCGATGGTTGAGTTAATCTCTTTTTTGAACTCTAGCAGTGCATCTTTGACTTCAAAATCATATGGATCATCTGAAGTTTCTAAGCACAACTCCTCATATGATTTAATGTGATTTGAAAAGAACCTATTAGATTTCAAATGATTGGTGATGACTAAATAGTAATTATCATCATCGACTGGACCCAATGTACTGAATCCTAGTCCCGATCTTGCTTGAGAGATTTTGCATTTGTTCTTCCATATTCTTTCGAAGTAGTCTGACTTGTGCTTTGACCAAGTATGTGGGATTAACCTTTTCTTAGTTAAATTATGATCTCAAGGCAAGTATTAATAAAAAGGTAAGTCTATTTAATCTTTATATGAATCATCCTCAAATTTTACATCAACTTCTTGACTTGAGGATGATGCTGCCAAAAAGAACCTCTGAGTCTTCACACCTATGGATGACATAAGGGCTTCCTTAACTACCAAACCCTCAACTTTTTTAGAGGAAATTGGGGTTAGAGCTAAGGTTCCCAACTGATGCCTAACTGTTTCACATATAGACTTGGACACACTTATGCTTTGCTTTGGAGCCCAGTCTTCATCACTATCTAGCTCAAGTGTCACCTCCAAGGGAATCTACTGTTGAGAAGTGCTGGTTTGGGTGCTAACCATATAAGACTCATCTTATGAACTAGATTCTAAGTCTTTATAGATAGCTGGTGTACTCCTAGTAGCTGGGACATATCTTCTATTGGGTGGCCAATAATGACATTTTCCATCTGTGGGACTGCCTATAAACTAGTCTCTTCCTCTACCTGGTGGAGGTCAGGTCGTCCTACCCATATGTTCGAATAGAGTAACGAACTATGGGTGGAATCTAATGCCAGGCTCCATTTCCTCCTCCAAGTCTATTTTTGCTCCATTTTATTTTCTTTTACATTTTCTCTTTTACTTTCTTTTTCTTTTTCTCTTTCCTTTCCTTTTTCTTTTTTTCTTTTATTTTTAAACTTTGGCCAAGTTTATGAGAATAGACTTGTTGATTTTTAGGGAAATAGTAAGTTGTAACCTCATATATGCCGACCTCATGAACTATAAATGGCTTGAGATCTCCTCTAACATAATAGACTATACCATATCCCATGAACTTCATACACTGATGTAGAGAAGATGAAACTTTGTTGTTCTCATGTATCCATGGCCTCCCAAGAAAAGTGTTGAAAGAGGTATTCGAGTCTATAATGTGAAACTTGGCTTCAGTCTTCCAATCATCTATCTCCAAGGGAAATACTATGGAGCCTGAAGCCTGTTGACCTCACTTTTGAGTGTGGATTCAATCTTCCCATCTTAGACTTAGGGGTCCTCTAGACACTAAGACTTCCCTAGTCATAAGACACTTCTAGCAATTAGGTAAGCACTTAACCTAAGCCTAAGGACTTAGAAGGGTTAACCATAGGATTAGGTTATGCTTTAGGCATTAGGATAAGCCACCTACCCTACAACCCAAATCCAATCCATGTTCACCTTTTCAAACCAATTCTCAAGTTCAATTTGAACATCAAATTCAAATACAAATTCAAACCCAAATTTCAAAATCAAATGATTGAAGTCCATGATCAAATCCAAACTTGAAACCCTTCTTAAGACATATGACCTATCCCATGGACATAGCCAAATCTTAATCAAATCAATCCAAAATCAATTGATTTTCTCATAATAAATTTATATCTTCAATCATCTTCCTAAATTTAAATCAAATCTACATTCAAATGATCAAAAGTAAATCAAACTAATCAAATTAAATCAAAACCCTTTCTAAGCCATATGACCTATCCCATGGACAAAGCTAAATCTTAATCAAAATCAAGTCAAACTCAATTAATTTTCTCATAAATCAATCATATTTTCAATCATCGTCATAAATTCAAATGAAATATACATTTAAATTATGAAAACAAAATCAAACCAAATCAAAATCCAAACTTAAGCCACATGACCCAACTCCATGGACTTAGCCAAATTCAATCATTCCAAAACCCAAATTTAATTGATGGTGGATATGGAGGTGGGAGGAGTGATGAAGGTTATAGCCATGGTGGTGACGGAGGGATAGATCGGGGATATGATGGCAGATCCCTCTACTTGAGAGGCAGGGGTGGTTCTGATGAGAACTGGAGAAACTAAAGAATGGCTGATCTGATCAGCTGCTTATGGAACTGTGTCTTTAAAGTAGAGACGGTTCTAATTATCTAAGATTTTTTATTTGCTCTATGCGTGCTCATTCTTTATCTATGTCGTCATTTATTTCTTAAGAAACTTGGTCTGCTACTTGGTTGATGAAATCAAAAAGAAGAAATATTGAATCTGAATTTATTCTCTATTAAAGGAAAAACATTAAACCATAACCTGAACCATAAACTAAAACCTAAACAATAAACCTTAAACCTAACCCCTAAACATAAAACCCTAAAAATTAAAACCCTAAACCTAAACCCTAATCCTAAACTCTAAACTTTAAACCTAAAACCCTAAACCACTAACCCTAAACCTAACTCACCCACTAAACCTTAATCCCTAAACCCTACACTCTAAACCTAAACCTAAACCCCTAAACCCCTGACCTCACCTAAACCCACCACCCTAAACCTAAACCCCACCATAAACCTCCTAAACCCTAAACCCTAAACCACTAAACCACACTAAACTACAACCCTAAACCTCCACCTAAACCATAAACCTTAAACCCTAAAACCTAAAAAAAAACACTAAATAAAACCAAAAATAAAATAAATAAAATCCTTAACCAAAATAAAATAAAATCAAAAAAAAAAAAAAAAAAAAGCTAAAGTAATAAAATAAATAAAAGCTAAACTAAACTAAAATAAAATAAACATAAAAATAAAAAACTAAATAAAATAAAAACTTAACCTAAAATAAAAATTAAAGAAACCTAAAGAAAAATAAAATAAAAACTAAATAAAAACCTAAAGTTGAAAATAAATAAAAAATAAAACATAAACCTGAAACTAAAAAAAAACTAAACCTAAAATAAAAATAAAATAAACAAAATAAAATAAACTAAAACTAAAAAAATATAAAAGTTAAACCTAAATCTAAAATATACTAAACCTAAACCTAAACCTAAGCTAAATAAACAAAATTAACTAAAAATAAACTAAACCTAAACCTAAACCTTAACTAAAAATAAAACATAAAAATAAACCTAAAATAAAAACATAAAACCTAAAACTAAAAGAATAAAATAAAAATCGAAACCTAAACCTAAAAATAAAAAATAAAACATAAACCTAAAAAATAAAATAAAAACAAAATTGTACAAAAATAAATAAACTAAACTAAATAAAATTAAAAAATAACCTAAATAAAAATAAAGATAAAATAAACTAAAATAAATAAAAAATTAGTTAAATAAACCTAAATCTACGAGCTTACTTAATTTAAAAAATAAATTAATAATAAAAAAAAAAAAACCCCTAAACCTAAACTACATACCCTAAATATTAAAATCCATAAACCCTAAATCCTAAACCCTAAACTCTAAACCCTACAACCCTAAACCCTAAACCCTAAACCTAAAAGTCTAACCGTAACATTATCCCTAAACCAGGCCTTAAACTGGGCTTTAAATGAACCCTAAATCCTAACCCTGACCTAACCTACCACAAGCTAAACTGATCTCCTAAACCCTCCCTAAATCCTCCTAAACCTCCTATAACCTCCACTGACTACCCACCCTAAACTGGGCCAGCCACCCTAACATAAACCTCCCTGGCCTCCCACTCACCACCTCTAAACTAAGCCCCATAATCCTAAACCCTGGGCTTCTCTAAATCCCCCACCTGTAACTAAATAAATAAAAAATAAACCTAAACCCTAAAGCTAAAACCATAAACCTTAACCTAATTCCTAAAACCATAAACCAAATCTTAAATCCTAAAACCCTAAACCCTAATCATTAAAAACCATAAAACATAAACATAAACAAAATAAAACCTAAAAATAAAATAAATAAAAAACCTAAACCTAAATAAAATAAATTAAAAACCTAAACCTAAAGATAAAAATAAAAACTTAAATAAAATAAAATAAAATAAATAAAAATCTAAGCAAAATTAAAAAGAAAATAAACCTAAAAATTAAAAAAAAACCAAATAAAATTAAACCTAAACCTAAAATAAAATAAAATAAAAACTAAATAAAAACTTAAACCTAAAAAATAAACCTAAAAAATAAATAAAAAATAAAATCTAAGCTAAACGTAAAATAAATTAAACTTCAACCTAAACCTAAACTAAATAAAATTAAGAAACTAAAAATAAACTAAACCAAAACCTTAACCTAAACTAAAAAATAAAACTTAAAAATAAACCTAAAATAAAAACCTAAAACCTAAACCTAAAAAAAATAAAAAAATAAAAACTGAAACCTAAACCTAAAAATAAAAAACAAAACCTAAACCTAAAAAATAAAATAAAAATAAAAATATACTAAACTAAATAAACCTAAAATAAATAAACTTAACTAAATAAAAATAAAAGTAAACATAAATAAAAATAAAAAATAAATTAAATTAAATTAAATTAAATAAACCTAAACCTACTAACTTACTTAATTTAAAATAAATAAATAAAAAATAAAAAAAACCTAAACCATAAACCCTAAATATTAAACCCTAAACCCTAAACCTTAAACCCTAAACCATAAACAACCCTTTGCCCTAAAACCCTAAACCCTAAAACCCTAAATCGTAAACCATAAACCCTAAACTAACCTTAAGCTAACCCTAAACCCAAACCTCAACACTAAACTTAAGCTCTAAACCCTAAAACCTAAACCCTAACCCTAAACCCTAAACCCTAAAATACAAAACCCAAAACCCTAAACCCTAAACCCTAAACTATAATCCCTAAACCCTAATGCTAGACCTTAAACCCTGAACCGTAAACTTAAACCTAAAGTAGCTAAAGAAATTAAAAAAATGTACCTAAACCCTAAAAGCTAATAAACCTAAACCTAAACCTAAACCCTAAGAATGGGTAGAACCTTGATGATAGGAAGATCACCATCAACCAGGCATAGGCTAGATCTCGTGGTGGAAGCGTAGGCAGAGGCAACAGTTATCATAGTGGTGGCGTGGGATCTGGAGGTGCTGGTGGAATTTGAGGTAGCAGTTATGGAGGCGAGAGGAGTGATAGAGGTTACATCTGTGGTGGTGGCGGAGGGTGAGATTAGGGATATGATGGCAGATCCTGCTACTCGGGAGGAGGGGGCGGTTCTGATGGGAACTGGAGAAACTGAAGAACGGCATATCTGATCTACTGCTTATCAAATGGTGTCTTTACAGTAGAGATGGTTCTAGTTATCTAGGGCTTTTGATTTTCTCTATGCGTGCTCATTTTTTTAACTATGTCATCGCTTATGTCTTAGAAAACTTGGCGTGCTACTTGGATGATGAAACCGAAAAGAAGAAATGCTGAATCTGAATTTGTTCTCTATTAAAAAAATCATACACCTTAAACACATAACTTAAACCTAAACCCTAAACCTAAAACAAACCTAAACCCTAAAGCCTAAAGCCTAAACCCTAATCTTTAATAACCCTAACATTAACCCTAAACCTTAAACGCTAAAAAGAAAAAGAAAAAAAAAAGAAAACCCTAAACCCTAAACCCTAAACTCTAAATTCTAAAGCCCATAATCCTAAACCTTACACCCCAAACCCTAAACCCTAAAACCTAAACCCTAAACTAACCTAAACCCTAAACCCAAAACCCTAAACCCTAAAAACCTAAAAACCTAAACCTAAACAAAATAAAACATAAAAATAAAATAAATAAATAAACCTAAAACTAAATAAAATAAAATAAATAAAATAAAATAAAAGCCTTAACTAAAACATAAACCTAAAAATAAAATAAAATAAAAAATAAAAACTTTACTAAAATAAAATAAATAAAAACCTAAACTAAACAAAAAAATAAAATAAACCTAAAAATAAAGAAACCTAAATAAAGTGAAAACTATACCCAACTTAAAAAATAAACCTAAAAAAATAAATTAAGACCAAGACCTAAATCTAAAAATAAAAAATAAAATAAAAAAAATAAAATAAAAATAAAACTAAAATAAAAAATAAACCTAAACATAAACATAAATATATAAAATAAATAAAAAACCTGAACAAAAATAAATAAACCTAAAATAAATAAACTAAACTAAATAAAAATAAAAATAGAACCTAAATAAAAAATATAACTAAAATAAATCAAAAATAAACTAAATAAACAAAATAAACTTAAACCTACATGTTTACTTAAATTTTTTCTCTTAAAAAAAATCCTTAAACCCTAAACCCTAAAAATCATAACCCTAATTTCTAAACCCTAAACCCTAAATCCTAAACCCTAAACCTAAATCACCTAAACCAAACCCTAAAACCTTAAACCACAACCCTAAACCAAAAAACCATAAAATAAACTAAAACCTAAAAAACAGAAACCTAAACCCTAAAACCTAAAACCCTAAACCCCACAAACCCTAAAATAACCTAAAGACTAAACCACAAAACCACAGAGACTAAACTTTAAACACTAAACCCTAAACCCTAACCCTAAACCCTAAACCCTAATCCCCAATCCTTCTAGTTTGGATTTCTCTCCCCAATATGTGAATTCATTTCCTTAACCATCAATTCCTTTTTGTTGTGGGTGCTTTATTTAGTTAGTCATTGCAAATTAATCAAGCAATGACTACAAAATCTCATCTTTTAGTGCCTAGAATCCTTGTTGAATAGGACATTACCAAGAAACACCCCAAAGAAATCTGACTGGGATTTAAGAATTACAGTTACATGCAAAGAATTGAATTTGAAAAATTCCCTATTTTTTGTTCTCACTACAAAATCCATGGGTATGATAATTCTAAATGTTTCATTCTTCATCCTCAGTTAAAAAAGAAAATCCATATTAAGGAAACTTTTGTTCCTTACCCTAGGCTGACCACTGTTAATATAAAAAAGATACTTTAAAAAAAGGATTTTTTGAATGTTCCTAGTAAGGCTATTTTACCTCTTACTTCTTCTGTACAATTCAAGGCTTCTAATGTGGATAATAATAGTTTTTCTAAATTTTTGGATGATGATTATGTCTCCTCTGGTTCAATCTCTACATCCTTGTCGACTTTAATTCATGAAAATGAAGCTTTAATTAAAAATATTAATGAGGATATTAATGTTATGCATCATTCAAATTCTATGGAGAATATGGATTTTGGTTTCTTATGATAATTAGGTTGCAAAACTTGATTCTAATTTTCAAGTTCAAGATGATTTAAATTTTTAAAAAGATTTGGTTTTGTCTCATAATTTGGGTATTGAAGAGGAAGGGTTGGGTGTTCACACTTGCCTTCTTAATAAATCTATTTTCGCTCCCTCTCTTGCTATACCCGATGATCATTTTCCTTTAATAAATTCTAATGTCTTGGAAGAAGGAGAACTCACTTTTGTACAAGAGACTTCTCCTAAATTTGAGACTAATGTTGCTAAATCCTTCTCAGATGATGATTATATGGGAAAAGAAAATTGTTTCCAAACTTATCATGCTAATAAGAGAAAGAATGTTAAAAATTTTCCTCTCAAATTGTCAAAAAACACTACATTTGATGTGGCCTCCCTCTCCTCTCTTAATTAACCTTTTATTTTAACCCCATTTTATTTCCTTATGTTTAATTTTCTTGTTTGGAATCTTAGAGGGATCAGTACCCTCTCTATTCATAATAATATTAGAAACATTTCTCCAATTCATAAGATTTCCTTACTTATTGATCTGGAGCCTGTTATTCTTGCTAATAAAATTAACCATGTTGTTAGAATAATTGGTTTCAATAAATTTATCTCTAATGTTAGTAATAAGATTTGGTATTTTTGGAATAATTTTGTTGATGTTTCTATTCTTGATGATTTTCAACAAGTAGTCAATGCTCAAATCTCTTATGGTGATTATTGTGTTTTTGGGCTCTTTTGTTTATGCATCTTGTAATAGATCTGGTAGAAATGTTCTTTGGGATAATATGAGAAATTTTGCTACATCTGTCAATAAACCTTAGTTTGTTGGTGGGAATTTCAAAATGATTTTATTCTCTTATGAATGAAGTGGTGGTTGCTCTCCTAATATTCATTCCATGGAAGAATTTTCCAATATGATCCTTGATTGTAATTTGACTGATATTGGTTTTAAGGGTTCTAATTATACTTGGAAAAACTTTTGACTTTGGCAAAGGTTGGACCAGATTCTTTTTAATACTCATTGGATTACTCAATGGCCTATTACTTCTATAGATCTTTTAAGTAGAACCTTGTTTGATCATGATCCTCTTTTGGTTTTTATTAAAGATAATTCTAATATATTAAAGAACTTCTTTTTTCATGTGGTGGATTTAAATGTGTTGACCTCACTTTTGGAGTGAGTTCTCAACCTCCTCTTCTAAGACCTAGGGATCTTCTAGACACTAAGACTTACTTAGTCATAAGACACTTCTAGTGATTAGGTGAACACTTAAAATAAACATAGAGGCTTGGAAGGGTTAATCGTAGGATTAGGCTATGCCTTAGGGATTAAGGAGACTCACTTACTCTATAGCCTAAATCTGGGTTATGTTCACCTTCTCAACCCAAACCTCAAATTCAATTCAAATATCAAAATTCAAATTCAAATCCAAATCAAATGATTGAAGCCCATGATTGAATCCAAAATCGAAATCCTTCCTAAGCCCTATGATTTATCTTACGGACTTAGCCTTAGCCAAAGACAAATCAATCTAAATTCAATTGATTTTCTCAAAGATCAATTCAATCCTTCAATTAATTTATCAAATTCAAACTCAAAATCAACTTCAAATCATGATCCAAAACTAAATCTAAATAAAATGAAATCCAAATCCAAACCCTTAAGCCAATTTCATGGACTTAGTCAAGTTCTACCTAAAACCAATCAATTCTTCAATCATCATTCCAAGTTTTACCTAAAATCATAATCAAAACCATCAATTAAATCATTCATATTAGAATTCAAAATCAAATGCAATTTTAGTCAAGTTTAAGCCTAATTAAATCAAAACATGATTTGAAGGTTAAGTCACTAATATATATAAAAAGAAAATGATAATAACAAACAAAAAATTTTAATTTAACATACACAATCCATTTGAAATCTAAAATGAACTACAAAACAAGAGAGGGAGATAGAGAGAGAGAGAGAGAGAGAGAGAGAGAGAGAGAGAGATTAAACCAATTCTAAACATCAAACAAAATTTATTCATAATTAAATCAAAATAAAAACTATAAATAAATGTTATATAAATATATATATATATATATATATATATATATGTCATTAGATCAAAATAATTTATTTATCAAATTATGAATCCATATTATCCACAATTATTAATCATAATTAAAATTATCTTATTTTATACACATAACTTATAAATTTTCATTCAGTTATTTACTTAAGTTATTAACATTATGTAAAACTTTTAAAATCATTTATTTAAAATAAAATTTAAGTTTCACAAAAATTTTAAAAAAGTGAAAAAGAAAAAAAAAACTACTAAATGACCTACTCCTTGCTAATTTATGTGATCATAACAACACATAGAAAATACAAAAAAAATAGAGAAATAAAAAGAGGAATGCGGGAGAAGTTGGGGCATGTAGGACAAAGTTGGCATCTCTCTCTCTCTCTCTCGGCCAACAAAAAACATGACACACTAAAAAATGAGGCCTCATCCTTTTTCTCATCTCCCTTCAGGCAAGAGAAGCTGAAGCCCTCTCATTCCTACTTCACTTGAGAGCGACTCTCCAATCCTAGCCGGCCCTAAAAAAATAAAAAATAAAAATAATAAAAGTAATAAAAAATATCTCCGAGTGCCGCTCCTCTGCTGGACGCAAAGCTTAAAGCGAGCTCTCCCTCACATCCATCTCTTCCTCTCAACTAAGTGAATCCTAGTCGAACCAAGCAACATCCATGCCTCCCTCTTCCTCTAGCAGGTGACCTCTCTTCCCTCACTTTCTTCAAAACTAAGACATGCAGCAGCATGCAGCAAGTAGCTGATCCAGACTTCCTTGATCCCAACTAGGCCCCATATATTGAGCTACCTGCAGAAAGCACATGAGACATCCCAAGAATTTTCTATTGATCGACCGAACCATGCCACACACATAGCCTGGTCGCCAACAAACTCTCCCTCTATACCTTCATCCTCTTTCATAAAGACTATGACTTTCCAGCCCTAAGCGTCGGTCCCATTCTTCATTGATTCTCCCATTGCATTGTGGTCATAGATGAGCCCCTTCAAAGGTCTCCGCTGGATGGTTCTCTAGATTCAGCATGAAGAAAGAATCCCTGCCTGAACTTGTCAAAGCTAGTGATCTGGTTCTCCTCGAGCCCACTATTGTGGTTTCCTTGGAGAAGATTAGATTGTAGAAGATCCAGAAGATCATAGATGACATGATTGCGGTTATGCAAAAGGCCCCTGGTGTCAGCCTCGTTGCTCCACAGATTGGTATTCCTTTGAGGGAAATGAACTGAGTAGCCATGGAATAGGTGCAAGAATTGATGTAGAATAGTATGCCAGGGATTTAATTTCCCTTAAAGCCATCCTCAATGATCTATACAGAAATTCCAAATCAAAGGCACAGCTTGTAGCACCTGGAGGATTCTTTAATGATCCATAGTGGTATGCTCAGCTTCTAGAGGCTTTTAAACCTAATGTTCTCAATGCCCTAACACATCATATATATCTTTTGGGTGTTGATTATTATTCTTGAAGACACAAAGGAATACATTAGCTATGCTCTTAAGAGTGAAACTGATGCATAAGACCATCTACCTTTTGATCTCCTAGTAATAATGAATCCAAAGACTCTAAAGAAGGGAAGAAAAATAGCTTTATTCTTGAAAGTTATTTAAGCATTGATGGATTTAGAGCTATGGTAGAGTAGCATCTATAGGTGAAGGTCATAGGTCATGATCATTTTGGTCAGCCTATCAAAATTGCTACATCTAGATGAATGGCTCGCATATTACAGCATGAGTTTGATCATCTGAATGGAACTATATTTGTGGATAAGATTTTTCCGAAAATATTCAAAAAAGTCAAGAATCTAGATTTTCCTCTTCTAGTAGGATGCCCTAAGCCAAGTGTCTATGAGAAAGTGAGGAGGAAGCAAACCATAGGTGCAAAGAAAAAGAATGCTAGCTGAAGTATTGATCTGACCAAACAAGCACCTCAATAGAGCTTCATTTCTTCCAAATGAAGTCACCTCTTGTTCAGAATCCATCGGACATTAGCTCTAATGAAGTATAATTCTTAAACGCTTAGAAAGCCATAGGGATCTCATGTTTGATGTGTTGAATGCGAGCATCATTTGGATCCAACCTTTAGAGCCCGTGCACTTTACTTTTAATCCTTTCAGTGAGAGTTTAGAGACAAAAGTAAGACTATTCATTTTGTGTTTGAAGTGAATAATTTTGAATAGGCCTGCATGTGATTAGACTCTTAGGAAAAAATAAATCTTTTACCCAACTACAACTCATAATTAAGGTTTTAAATAATTCATAACCTCATATAAAGCCTATGCATTAAATCAAGATAATTAAAAGATTTAGCAACCCCTTAGTTGAATGTTGTATGTCTCACATCATGCATGCATATTGCTTCACTCTTGCTAAGAGAGGGTTTCCATCCTTGCATGATGGGAGAAGGCTTGACCTTTAAGGGCCTCCTCTATGGTGGAAACCACCTCTTTCTGGTTGATTTAGCCAATAGTCTAACTTCATCATGCATATATACATACAAAATCCCAAAACCTTTGTCAAATTGAAGTGTCCAAAATCAAATAAAATTTGAAAAGATTTGCATTTGTAGATTAAGTTATTACTCATACCACTCATGCTCTAGTCTCTTAGGGAGTAGGTTTAAGGACTTTTATCTCTTTCTAAATTAATAATAGCACAACTATCTTGCAAATGCATAAGACTTTCCTACATGGTTTTAATATCAAAGGAGGAGTTAGCTGGTGGCCACTCTAAGCGGTTATAAGCCTAGTAGTCGGGTGGTTCATTATCTATTGTAGAGGTAAACCTTATGCCCATTTTTGTTTAGATTTAGGTTGTTCTTTGGTTTATGCCAAAGCTCCATAGATATAGGGTCTGAGGTTATTGTTTCCTTCGGGCAACTAGCATAAATTCTTACCTCTTAGGCATTTTCACAACCTTGTGTTGTTGGATTATAAGTCATAGCTTTCTAATAAAATGTCAACTTCAATAAAATTAATCTCTTCAACTTTGAACATATAAAGCCCAACCATAGGATAGATTGGAATGCTCATTAGGCTTCTTAGTATCATGAGCATTTCCTACTTATTCCCTTTGGCTTCGATGATAAGTCTTTTCCTTGAACAATCCCATTTGATTTTCCAATACAAGAAATCATTTGATAGTCTAGCCTTGAAATCTTTAGAGAGCTTAATTTGTACTTTAATCAAGGGTATTCCTATGTAATTCGCATTCTTTAGGATGTAATTAACTATGGGGCTTGTCTCCATAGAGAACATAATGATCCCGACTTAAAATAAATCCTACTTTACTTTTCCTTATAAAGTAGGGGAAATATTTATGGTATATTCAAAGACCCATCATGCCTTAAGAGTCCTTTTTAGGTGATTAGGTCCATTATAGGGTGATGATTTCTATCTTTTGAGATAGTGCATCATTCCTTAATGTCATACTTAATCACTTCAATAAGTACCAACAAAGATCTGTATTGTGTCCCACATCTCAAAAATAAACACAATAATTAATTTTTTTGATGTTGTGGCTAACAATTGGAAAGCTCCTTTACATCCTAATAATTTGATTAGGGGATGAATAGACTTTGGTTTAAATTGAAATGACTTAAACAAAATTTGGTTTGGTGGAACAATCATTATTTTAGAAATCTTCTTACTAATATCAAGGATATGGAACTTTTATTTGTGATCTTGAAGTTTCTGTTATGACGAAACCTTCCAAGATTATGGACTTGAATGAGGCGAAGGATAAACTTGTTAATTTTTAAAATATGGAAGAAATTTATTGGCATCAAAAAGCTACTAGTAAACATATTGCAGATGGTGACAGGAATACTAGGTATTTACATGCTTTAGTTAATAAAAAGAGAGCTTTAAAAAATATTTAGAAAATTAAAAATGATAATGGTGAATGGATTACAGAGAATAATGATATTAAATATTTGGTTATTAATTATTTTAGAAATATGCTTAATATGAGTTTCTCTTATGAAGCTATTTCTAAATCACACTTGATTCTTTTGGTTATTTCCAATGATGACAATGCTTTGCTTACTATTTTGCCTAATGAAGATGAAAATTTTAAAGTTCTTTATAGCATGAACATAGATTCTGTTGCTAGATCGGAGGGTTTCACTACTCAGTTTTTTCAAAAATGTTAGTTTATTATTGAAAAAGATTTGATTGATGTTGTGGTTGATTTCTTTAATGGTAATCCTTTTCCTAGGTATTTTTCAAGCACTTATATTGTTCTCATATGTAAGAAAGATAATTCAGACTATTGGAGTGAGTTTCGGCCTATTAGTCTTTTCACCTTCTTCAATAAGCTAATTTCCAAAATTATTGCCAACAGTCTTAGTCCTCTTCTTCGTAAGATTATCTCTCTCAACCAAAGTGGTTCTGTTAGAGGTGTACCTATTTCTTATAATATTTTACTTGCCCAAGAATTAATTCATGATTTAGATCTAGGACTTGAGGTGGAAACATTCTTTTCAAATTAGATATAACCAAATATTTTGATAATATCTTTTCAGATTTCATTTTTCAAATTCTAAATTTATTTAGGTTTTCTATTAAAATTATTTTTCCTATTAAAAATTATATTAATAATTTTTACTTTTTTATTTTGCTTAATGGGGAAGCTTTGGGTTTCTTTCCTTCCTCCTATGGCATAAGACAAGGGGATCCTTTATGTCCTACTTTATTTATCATTATTATTGAATGCAAAAGTTTATGTTGGTTGATTTATTTTTATTTATGCAATTTATATGTGCTAGCATAAGTATCCTTCTTAAGTGCTAGTATAGGAATGAATAGGATTTGGAATTAGGCAAGTGTTAGGTTCTTTTCAAATGATCCATACACCTTGCCAAATCCTATTCAAAACTATACTAAAAGAGAAGAGAAGGAAAACCTACACTAAGCACATCCTTATATTTTACTCACATGCAAATGTATAAATAAGATATAAGTAACACACTTTAAGTTTTGATAATTGATTCATACATTTTGAGAATAATTTGAATTTAATAGCGATAATAGCCATTCATATTCTTACTTTAGCCAACACATGCTATTTGACATAAAGGAAATATTTTCATTTTAAATTTGATTTTTCAAAATCATGGATGATTGAAACCATATGACACACATATTTAGCATGTTGGAAAATAATTAAAGTAATGACGGCATGTAAACACATTCACTTTAATTAGATCTTAAGGACAATCTTATGAAATAAGAAAGCTTAAAGTAAATCAAAATTTATTTAACATGATTTTTGTTTGATTTTAAATTTGATTTAATTTTGAAAATGTGAATTGAGTTTTTTGTTCCCAACCCATTCCCACATGTGTTTGATATTTTTATTCAATTTTTAGATGATTAGATTCATTTTATATTTTGATTAGTTTAAGGTATGAATTAAGCATGTTAATTAGCCCTTACCTACACCACCTTACCATAGTTAATCAAATAATTATGAGCTAATGAGATGACACAAAATCTCACAAGAAATTTAAATTTGCAATGAACCTAGGAAGAAAGTGGCCTAATGCAATTTGGCTAATGATTAATGAT
The DNA here is from genome assembly GCA_021442155.1 of Cymbidium sinense. Classification (NCBI taxonomy): domain Eukaryota; kingdom Viridiplantae; phylum Streptophyta; class Magnoliopsida; order Asparagales; family Orchidaceae; genus Cymbidium; species Cymbidium sinense. The sequence continues at coordinate 111,843,932 of CM038214.1, forward strand.
TAATTAAGCTAAGGGGTTTAACTTAAGTAATTTCAAAACACCCCTCATACTTATGAGTTGAGTTTTGATTTCCTTAAGTGAACTTAGGCTCTTGAACACCTAAGCATCTACCCCAAGTAGATTAATTAAGTTTTGGAAACTTTTAGAATTTTAAGAAATTAATTAGGATAGTAATTAGTCAATTAGCCATTAATTAAGAGAGGATTAAGAAAGAAAAAGGGGGGTTTAAGGAATAGCTTAGAGGAAATGTCCCAAAATTATTCCCTAAACCTCTTATTCACTGAAACAGACCTTAATCAACTTCAACAAGATATTAAACCACTAATCAAACCCTTAATTAACCTTAATTACATAAATGGGGTAATTAAAAAATGAATTAGTAAATTCCTTAATTAAGCGACCAATAAATCCTAAGAAAGTTAGGGAAGGCAAAAGTCATCGCCCAAAATACACTCAAGAAGTTTGAGATCAATCAATGGATTAATTAGGGAGTAATTAGCAAATCAAGATTTCTAATAAATCCCAAAATTAGAGAAATACACTATTAAAAATCTATTTAAACCAAATTTAGAATATTCTAGGTTGAATTATCTTTTAGTGTAATTTACCTCATATTTTTATGATTTTTCTTCAGAGAGATATGAATTTTAGAACTTTAGGTAATTAATTAGAATTAAATAAACCTTAATTAATCCCTTAATCCTATGGCATGCCACACGTGCACTGACGCAACTGCTCTTTACATGCAGTAAGCTCTGAGTGGCTACTTAAATGTCACATCATAGTGCCATGTTGTGATGACACTACTCACTTTTGCCCTTCATTCATATCGATCGGGATTTAATTTAATCATTGGAGGGATAAAATGAATTATAAAACATAATTTAATCTAGACAATCCATTCAAAATGTGCAGATGGATGGCTAGAGATCCAGCCTTGCCAATGCCTATGATCCATGGAGACCATCCATGTTTTAGGCCTTGATCTGAGCTCAATTGAGCTCGGATTGGGATGAAATTTTGCACACACACCATTTAACCCTAAGGGCAAGCACATCTGATAGTTGAAATCTCATGCCATTAACATTTATTTTACAAAGCTTCACACCATATTGAGTTTAGTAATTGAAAAATGTCATACCTCACCAGAGGTAATCACTGGTGCTTGATTCCCTTAGAGAAGCTACGTCTGGTTAGGAAAAAGCTTTGGTAAACGTTCTAGCTCTTAAAGTTGAGTGGATAGCTCTATGGACCAACCCCTCCTAGCTTGAGCTCAGTTTTGATGGAATTGAATCTCCCCTTACTTCAAGAACTTGGAAGAGAGCTTGGGTGCACTCGACTTAGTACCTTGAGGGAGTGTGCAAAGGGAATTGACTTGGTTTGGTGGATGCAAAAAGTTGAAAAATACTTGGAGCTCCCCTATTTTTGCTTAAGGGAAACCATGAAATGGCAACTTAAATCTTTCTATAGAGAGCTTAGGATCACTTGGAAATGGCTCCTATCACTCTCCCTTACTCAATCGTCAATGACTCTATTTGAATTGAAGTGAATTAGGCTAAGTCCTTAAGAGGAAATTTAAAGGACTTAGGAAATTTTGGAGTTTTGTATTTGATTTTTGAGCTTAGTTTGATTGATTTGAATTTATATTTTATTTATATATGTGAATATAAATGATAATATAATTGAGTTATAAGAAAATTTCAAGAGTTTGAATTGATTTGAAGATGATTTAGGTTAAGTCTTTAAGAGGAAATTTAAAGTACTTAGGAAATTTTGGAGTTTTCGAACCTGAATTTTGAATTTGATTTGATTGGTTTGAATTTATATTTCATTTATATATGTGAATATAAATGAGAATATAAATGAGTTATGAGAAAATCTCATGAGTTTGAATTGATTTGAAGATGATTTAGGCTAAGTCCTTAAGGTGGAACTTAAAGACTTAGAAAATTTTGGAGTTTTGGATTTGAGTTTTGAGTTTAGTTTGATTGATTTTAATTTATATTTCATTTATATATGTGAATATAAATGAGAATATAAATGGGTTATGAGAAAATATCATGAATTTGAATTGATTTAGATTTGATTTTGGCTAAGTCCTTAAGAGAGGATTAAGAACTTAAGAATGATTTTAAATTAGGAATTTGAAATTTCATTCATGGGTTTCAATCATAGATTTCAATCATGTGTTTCAATCATGGAGTTCAATCATGTGATTTAATCATGGAGTTCAATCATGTGGTATTGATTTGAGTTTGGAGAAAATCAAATAAGATTGATTTCGAGTTTGACTTGAAGGAAGGAAGGTGAGGAGTGGTTCAATCTAAGGGTAGGCAAATTTTCCTAACACCCCTAAGGCATGACCTATTCCTATGGCTAACTCTTCTAAGTCTCTAGGGTTAAGTTTAGTGTCCACCTAATCACTAGATGTGTCTTAAGACTAAGAAACACTTAAAGTCTAAGAGAAACCCTATGTCTAAGATGGAGGGGTTGAGAGCTCATTCTAAAAATGAGGTCAACATAAAGCTATTGAAATTTTTTTGAACGAAGGCCTATTTAATATTTGGTTTAAAGTTGGCGCTCTTCTTTTACTTGATATGCTCACTTCTAATAAAATGGGGAATGCTGACTTATTTTATCACCTTAATCACACTAAAACCTTCCTCGCTAAAGTTTGCTTTAAAATTTCTCATATTCTTCGTGAAGGTAATGCTTGTGAAGATTTCCTAGCCAATTTGAGTGTTGAATTAAATGAGCTCACTATATTAGAAAATCAAAACTTACCTAAGTTACTGAGAGGCTTGGTTAATCTAGATAACTACAGACTACCTTACCTCAGTCTTTAACTTGTGGATTTTTTTGTTGGTCTTTGGCTATGATGTTTTCTTTGAGTCATTTTATTGATTATTGCTTTTGTGCTTTCCCATATTGGGCTTGCTCCTTGTTGTTCTTCTTTAGGGTCTTGGCTAACCTCATTTTAAATGAGTGCTACTTTATTTGGTGGATGTTATTATTTGTTTCTACCCTCTACCTAGTTGTCCAAGGTGGTTTTTGTTTGAAGGCTTCTACTAGTCTTTTCATTTCTGTCTTAGTATTGGGCTTTTTGGTGTTTGCTGCTTTCCTTTCCTATTTTGGCTTGGTGGCTATTGATTGTTGGATGTTCCCTCTGACTTGTGGCTTGAAGGTTAATGTTTTGTTGTTGTTGCCTTCCTGTTTTTCCTTTGGTGGTGGTTGTTTGTTCTCAAGGGTCTGGAAGGGACCTTATTTTACTTTGGTCTGGTTTCTTTCCTCCTTGGTTTACTACTGGTTGGTTGGTGGTCCTCCTAGACTTACTTTTTCTTGGTTGTTTGCCTGGCTGGGTGATTACCATAATTATTTCTTGGTTGTTTTGGTGGCCTCCTATTGGGTTGTGGCTATGCTTGCAATCAATCTTTCCCTCTGAATGAGGTTTGCCTCATATATGGGCTGGTTGCTTCCTTATCTGAGTTGGATCTTCTATTGTGGTGGTTGGTTTGGTGGCCTTGTTGGCTGGCTGGGTTGGTTGACTGGGTAGCTATGTTTTTTGGTTTTACCTCCTCTATTGGTGGTAGATATGGGGGGTTGTTGGTGGTTTATCTTTGGTTTGGATTTGGCCTACTGGAGGCTATTGGCTATTATTTTTTCTATTTTGTTGATTGTGGCTTAGTGGTCAGTTTTGCTCATTTTGGTTTGGTTCTTTTGGTTGTGTTTTTTCCCTACTCTTGTAATGGTCTTCCTCTCTTGGCTACAACGACTTATCTTTGGCTTATTTTTCTTATTTGGGTCTCTATTTTTTCTTATTATGTTTTGTGGACTTTATTGTGAACTCTTGTGGTTTTTTTGTTTTTGGTTTTTGGTTTATTATCATTTTGGGTTGGCTGCTTAAAGGTTGTTTAGTGGCTATTGTTTTCTTTTGAGTGCTGGTGACTTGGTTTGGTGTCTTGGATTTTATTTTGGCTATGGGTATTACCTCTTTCTGGTGTATTTTGCTCTCCTTGTTCCAAATACCTGCCTCTTAGTTTGTGGCAGTGGTTTTGTTGTCACACTGGCTATTCTTGGTGGTAACCTTGCTGGATTCTCCTTTGGTTGTTTTGTTTATCTGTCTTGGTGGAGGTGTGGCTCCCCCATTTCTCGTGCCTGTCTGCTTGGGTTATCCTCCACCTCAATTGGATTGGTGGTTTTTGTTGGTGTTAGTTGTCCCCTCTATTTGGGTATTGGTTTGTTATTGCTTTGGGGACAATCTTAAGATGGTTCTTTGGCTTTGGGACTGCCTTTTTTGGACTGTGTTGTTATCCCTGTTAATGATGCTTGCTCTTTTTGGTATTTCTCTTCCCTTTTGGTTTTGGCTTTGGTGGTTTTCCTATTGTATTGCTATTGTCCCTGATGGATGGCTATTAGCTTGCCTTACTAGACTTGGTTGTATTGTTGGCTTTGTGCTTGGAAGTTCTATTTGCTGGTTGGAAGACTTTGCAGCCATGCTGGATGATGATCTATGAATGACTGCCTACATGAGGTATGCTTGTTATGATGGTTTTGATGTTTCCCTCTCTTTCTTCTTTGGTTGGTAGCACTATATGTAATTGTAACCCTTCTTCAGAGGTTTGGATGCTTACATATAGTATTGCTCCTTATTATTATATGCCCTTGAGATTTTTTTTAATTTATCTTGGTGGATTAGAAATAAATCAAGTGGATTTTTGCTTATATGGATCTTATTTGTTGCTAATTTGGTTTTTTTTGCTTCTCTTTATTTAATATTGTCATAGTTTGGGGATTCATTTCTTTAGGTTTTATTTTAGCTCTTTGAGCATTAGTTTAGATATTTATCCCCTTTAAGAACTTTATACTCCTTATTTTGTGGCAATAAAATTCCCCTAATTTTCTAAAAAAAAACCCTAAACCCTAAACCCCAAAACTTAAACCTAAACTTAAAGTAACTAAATAGATAAATAAATAAACCTAAACCCTAAAACCTAATAAACCTAAACCTAAATCTAAACATAAAGAATGGATAGAACATATCACCATCGATCAGGCTCAGTCTAGATTTGGCAGTGGAGGCGAAGGATGAGGTGGTGGTTCTCGCAATGGTGGTGGGGGATATGGAGGTTGTGGTTTTGGTGGTGGGAGGAGCGACGGAGGTTACAGCCGTGGTGGTGGCGGAGGGAAAGATCAGGGATATGATGGTGGATCACTCTACTCGAGAGGTGGGGTGGTTGATGGGAGACAAGCGAAGAATGGTGATCCAGATGCAGCTTATGGAACTTTGTCTTCACAGTAGAGATGGTTCCAGTTATCTAGGGTTTTTGGTTTGCTCTATAAATGATCATTTTTTATCTATCTCATCACGTCTTAGTCATGGTGTGTCTTCGAAAGAATAAATGTTGAATGAATTTGTTCTCTGTTATAAAAACCCTAAACCTAAACTAAAATACCTAAACCCTAAACCTAAACCATCACAAACCCTAAAACCTAAACCACAAACCATAAACCCAAAACCCTAAACACTAAACCTTAAAACCTAAACCATAAACCAAATCTAAAGCATAAACCACAAACCTACAAACACAAACCTAAACCTAATATAACCCTAAACCTAAACCTAAACAAACTCTAAAACTAAACCTAAAGTAACTAAATAAATTAAAAATAAAGCCTAAAACCTAAAACTAATAAACTAAACCTAAACAAAACAACTAGAATTGGCAGCCGGTAAGAACATCCAAGTCAAGCAGGGCTCAATCTAGATCTGGCGGTGGAGGAGAAGGAGGAGGAGCGGTGATGTATGGTGGGGATCTGGAGTCTTGGTGGATATGGAGGTGGTGGTCGGAGTAGTGGCGGTTATGGAGGTGGGAGGAGCGACAGAGGTTACATCCATGGTGGTGGCCGAGGGAGAGATCAAGGATATGATGGTGGATCCCGCTACTCGATAGGCTTGGGTGGTTTTGATGAGAACTGGAGAAACTAAAGAACGACCGATCTGATCTGTTGTTTATGGAACTGTCTTTACAATAGAGATAGTTCTAATTATCTAGGTTTTGATTTGGTCTATGAGTGCTCATTTTTTATCTATGTTATCGTTTGTGTCTTAGAAAACTTGGTGTGTTACTAGGTTGATGAAATTGAAAAGAAAAAATATTAAATCTGAATTTATTCTCTATTAAAAATGCCAAAATTCTAAACCCTAAACTAATAAATAAACTATAAACCTAAAACCAAACCCTAAACCCTAAACCCTAAAACCCTAAATCCTAAACCCTAAATCCTAAACCCTAAACCCTAAACTCAAAACCCAAAACCCCAAACCCTAAACACTAAACCCTAAACCCTAAACAATAAACCCTAAACCTTAAACCATAAATCCTAAAAAGCTAAAAACATAAACTTAAACTAAATAAAACTTAAAATAAATAAATTAAAAAACATAAACCAAAATAAAATAAAATAATAAAATAAAATAAAAACTTAAACAAAAGCTTAAACCTAAACCTAAACCTAAACCAAAAAAGAAAATAAAATAAAAAATAAAAACTAAATTAAAACAAAATCAACAAAAACCAAAACTAAAATAAAAATAAAAAACCTAAATAAAATAAAAACTAAACTTAAAATAAAAATAAAATGAACCTAAAATAAAATAAAATAAAAACTAAATAAAAAACTTTAACCTAAAAGATAAACCTAAAAAACCTAAAATAAATAAAAAATAAAACCTAAACCCTAAACAAAAAAACCTAACCTAAAATAAAAATAAAATAAACCTAAACTTAAACAGAAATAAACTAAACTTAAATAAATAAAACTTGAACCTAAACCCAAACTAAATAAAATAAAGTAAACTAAAAATAAACTTAAACCTAAACTAAAAAATAAACCTAAAAGTAAACCAAAAATAAAAACCCGAAACATAAACCTAAAAAAATAAAAAAAAAAAAAACCAAAACCTAAACCTAAAAAAATAAAAATAAAACTCAACTAAAAAATAAACCTAAACCTTAACCTAAACTAAAAAATAAACAAAAATAAAAAACTTAAACTAAAATAAATAAACCTAAAATATATATACTAAACAAAATAAAAATAAAAATAAAAATAAACCTAAATAAAATAAAAAATAATCTAAACTAAAATAAATAAAAAATAAACTAAATAAACTTAAATCTACAACTTTACTTAATTTTTTTTAAAAAAAAAAAAACTTAAGCCTTCCCTAAATCCTAAACCCTAAACCCTAAACCCCACCTAAACCTACAACCCTAAAACCTAAACTCTAAACCATAAACCCTAAACTCAAAACCTTAAACCTTAAACTAACTCTAAACCCTAAACTAACTAAAAACCCTAAGCTAACCGTAAACCCTATACCCTAAACCTTACACCCTAAAACCTAAAAACCCTAAACCCTAAAGCCTAAACACTAAACCCTAAACCATAACCCTAAAAACCCTAAATACTAAAGCTTAAACACTAAACCCTAAACCCTAAACCTTAAACCCTAACCCTAAACCCTAAACCCTAAACCCTAAAACCCTTAACTCTAAAACCCTAGACCGTAAACTCTAAAAGCCTAAAAACCTATACATAAATTAAATAATTACTAAAAATAAAATATGAAATAAAACCTAAACCTAAATAAAATAAAAATCAAATAAAATAAAAACTTAAACATAAACCTAAAATTAAAATAAAATAAACTAATAAAATTAAATTAAAATAAAATAAATAAAAGCTTAAACTAAATTAAAAAATAAAATAAACCTGAGAATAAAAAACCAAAATAAAATAAAAATTAAATGTAAAATAAAAATAAAATAAACTTAAAATAAAATTAAATAAAAAGCTAAACCTAAAAAAATAAACTTTAAAATAAAACCTAAAAATAAATAAAAAAAGCATAAACCTAAAATAAATAAAATAAAATAGACCTCAGCCTAAACTAAAATAAACTGAACTAAAAAAAAATAAAACCTCCACCTAAACCTAAAATAAACTAAACCTAAACTAAATAAAATAAACTAAACTAAGAAAACCTAAATATAAACTAAAAAAGAAAACCTAAAAATAAACCTAAACTTGATAAAATTAAATAAAACCTAAACCTAAATCTAAAAATGAAAAATAAAACCTAAACCTACAAAATTAATTAAAATAAAATACCTAAACTAAAATAAAAAAACCTGAAATAATTAAACTAAACTTTAAAAAATAAAAAATAAACCTAAATATAAATAAAAAAATTTATTAAACTGAAATACATAAAATAAACTAAATAAATTAAATAAACCTAAACCTACCGGCTCATTGAATTTTCTTTTTAAAAAAAGCCCCATACCCTAAACCCTAAACCCTAAAATCTAAAATTAAACATAAACCCTAAACCCTAAAAATCCCTAAACCCTAAACCCTAAACCAAAAGCTAACTTTAAACCGCAAATCCTAAACCCTAAACCCTAAACCCTAACCCTAACCCTAACCTTAAGCCTAACCCAAACCCTAAACCCTAAACCCCAAACCATAAAACCCTAAACTCTAAGCTAACCCTAAACCCTAAGCCTAAATTAAATAAAACGTAAACCTTAACCTAAAATAAAAATAAATAAGTAAAATAAACCTAAACCTAAACTAAAATAAACTAAACTAAAATCAATAAAACATAAACCTAAAATAAAAATAAAATAAACAAAATAAAATAAACCTAAAGTTAAATTAAAATAAAGTAAACTAAAAAAATAAAACATAAACCTAAACCTAGAATAAACTAAACCTAAACCTAAACAAAATCAACTAAAATAAACAAAAAACAAACCTAAACCTAAACTAAAAAAGAAAACCTAAAAATAAACATAAAACCTAAACCTTAAAAAAACCTAAACATAAACTGAAAAATAAAAAAAAATTAAACCTAAATCGAAAAAATAAAATAAAAATAATAGTATAGTAAAAAAATAAACTAAAATAAAAAACCTAAACTAAAATAAATAAACTTAAATTAAATAAACTAAATTAAATAAAAATAAAAATAAACTTAAATAAAAAAATAAAATAAAATAAAATAAAATAAATAAGCTAAGTAAACCTAAACCTACCACTTCACTTAATTTAAAAATAAAAAAATAAATTGAAATAAATTAAAATAAACAAAATAAACCTAAACTTACTAGTTTACTTAATTTAAAAAAAACCTAACCCTAAACTCTAAACCCTAAACCATAAACCCTAAACTTTAAACCCCAAAACCCTAAAACCCAACACCCTAAACCCTAAACCCTAAACCTTAAACCCTAAACCCCAAACCCTAAAAAGCCTAAACCCTAAAGCTCAAACACTAAACCCAAAATACTAAACCCTAAATCCTAAACCCAAAAACCATAAACCTTAAAACCCTAAACTCTAAACCCTAAACCTGAAACCCTAAACCCTAAACCCTAAAAACCTAAAAACCTAGACCTGAACTAAATAAAACACCTAAACCTAAATAATAAAAAATAAAAAATAAAATAAAACCCTAAACTAAATTCTAAACCTAAACCTAAAAATAAAATAAAATAAACTAATAAAATAAATTTAAAAATATAAGTAAAAACCTAAACTAAACTAAAAAAATAAAATAAACCTAAAAGTAAAAAAGATAAATAAAATAAAAAGTAAACATAAAACATAAAATAAAATAAAAACTAAATAAAACTTAAACCTAAAAATAAAAAAAATTAAACTTAAACTGAAAAAATAAAATAAAAATAATACTAAAGTAAAAAATATAAACTAAAATAAAAAACCTAAACTAAAATAAATAAACTTAAAATAAATAAACTAAATTAAATAAAAATAAAAATAAACCTAAATAAAATAAAATAAAAAAAGATAAACAAAATAAATCTAAACCTACTAGTTTACTTAATTTAAAAAAAACCTAACCCTAAACACTAAACCTTAAACACTAAACCCTAAATTCTAAACCTCAAAACCCTAAAACCCTAAAACCTAAACCCTAAACCCCAAACCTTAAACCCTAAACCCTAAACCCTAAAAACCCTAAACCCTTAAGCATAAACACTAAACTCAAAACCGTAAACCCTAAACCCTAACCTTAAACCCTAAACCCAAAAACCATAAACCCTAAAACCTAAACAATAAAACCTAAACCCGAAACCCCAAACCCTAAACCCTAAAAACCTAAAAACCAAGACCTAAATTAAATAAAAAAACCAAAACCTAAATAATAAAAAATAAAATAAAATAAAACCCTAAACTAAATTCTAAACCTATGCTAAAAATAAAATAAAATAAACTAATAAAAATAATTTAAAATAAAATAAATAAAAACCTAAACTAAACTAAAAAAATAAAATAAACTTAAAAGGAAAAAAGCTAAATAAAATAAAAAGTAAACATAAAAAAATAAAATAAAATAAAAACTAAATAAAAACTTAAACCTAAAAAAGAAATTTTAAAATAAAACTTAAATCATAAATTAAAAAAAAAACCTATACACAAAATAAAAATAAAATAAACCTAAACCTAAACTAAAATAAACAAAATAAAATAAATAAAACCTAAACGTAAACCAAAAAATAAACTAAACCTAAATCCAAAACTAAACTAAATATAAAAAACTAAACAAAAAATAAACCTAAACCTGAACTAAAAAAATAAAACCTAAAAATAAACCAAAAATATAAACCTAAAACCTAAACATTTAAAAAAACTTAAACCAACACATGAAGATCAAAAATCAAAACCTAAATCTAAAAAATAAAAAGTAATAAAAAACTGAACAAAAAAATAAACCTAAACCTAAACCTAAACCTAAACAAATAAACTAAAATAAAAAACCTAAACTAAAATAAATAAACTATACAAAATAAAAATAAAAGTAAACCTAAATAAAAATAAAAAGAAAATAAACTAAAATAAATAAAAAAGAAACTAAAAAATCCTAAACATACGAGTTTACTTAAATTAAAAAAAAAATTAATGAAAAAACCCTAACCCTAAATCCTAAACCCTAAAACTATCCCTAAACCCTAAACACTAAACCTAATACCCTAAACCCTAAACCCTAAACCCTAAACCCTAAAACCCTAAACCCTAAACCCTTAACCTTAAACCCTATACTCTAAACCCTAAATTTTATTAAAAAAAGCCTTAAACCCTAAACCATAAATTTAAGCCTAAACCCTAAACCTAAAATCTAAACCCTAAACCCTAAACCCTAAAAACCCTAAACCCTAAACCCTAAACCTAAGCCTTAAACCCTAAACCCTAAACCCTAAAACCATAAACCATAAACCCTAAAAACAAAACCTAAATAAAAAATAAAATAAAATAAAATAGATAATTAAACTAAAACTTAAACCTAAACCTAAACTTAAACCTAAACTTAAACCTAAAAATAAAATAAATGAGAAAAATGAAAATTAAACTAAAATAAAATTAATAAAAACCTAGACTAAAGTTAAAAAAAACCTAAATAAAATAAAAACTAAACTTCAAATAAAAAAAATTATCCTAAGATAAAATATAATAAAAATTAAATAAAAACCTAAACCTAAAAAATAAATATAAAAATAAAACCTAAAAATAAATAACAAAATAACACCTAAACCCTAAAGTAAAAAAAAAACTGTAAACCTAAAATAAAATATTAAATAAACAAAATAACATGAACCTAAAACTAAACTAAAAATAAACTAAACTAAAATTAATAAAACCTAAACCTAAACATAAACTAAATAAAATAAAATAAAATAAAAGAAACTTAAGCCTTAACTAAAAAAATAAAACCTAAAAATAAACCTAAAATAACAACCTAAAACCTAAACCTAAAAAAAATAAAATGAAATCCTAAACTTAAACTTAATAATAAAAAATAAAACCTAAACCTAAAAAATAAAATAAAAATAAAGCTAAACTAAAAAATAAACCTAAAGCTAAACCTAAACCTAAAAAATAACTAAAATAAAAATTGTAAACTAAAATAAATAAACAAAACTAAATAAAAATAAAAATAAACCTAAATAAAAATAAAAAGAAAAATAAACTAAAATAAATTAAAAATAAACTAAATAAACCTAAACCTACCTATTTACATAATTTATAAAAAAACCCCTAAACCCTAAAGTCTAAACCCTAAAGCCTAAAAAATCTAAACCCCAGATCCTAAATCGTAAACCCTAAACCTTAAACCTATAGCCTTAAACCCTAAACCTACAACCCTACACCCTAAACCTTAAACCTAAACCCTAAAACCCTAAACCCTAAATCCTAAACCCCCTATAACCCTAAACCCTTAAAACCATAATACCTAAAAGCCCTAAACCCTAAACCCTAATCCCTAAACATTAAACCCTTAACCCTAAAAAATAAATAAATAAATAAAATGAAAACCTAAACCTAAAAAGTAAAATAAAATATAAAATAAAACTCAACCAAAATTAAATAAATAAAAACATAAACTAAACTAAAAAATAAAATAAACATAAAATTTAAAACTTAAATAAAATAAAAGCTAAACCTAAAATAATAATAAAATAAACCTAAGATAATTAAGATAAAAACTAAATAAAAACCTAAACCTAAAAATAAACCTAAAAATAAAACCTAAAATTAAATAAAAAATAACACCTAAACCCTAAACTGAAAAAAATCTAAACCAAAAATTTAAAAAAATAAAATAAAATAAACCTAAACCAAACTAAAATAAACTAAACTATAATAAATAAAATCTTAACCTAAACATAAAAAAAGCTAAACCTAAATCTAAACTTAAACTAGATAAAATTTAATAAACTAAAAATAAATAAAAGAATAAACTAAAAAAAAACCTAAAAATAAACCTAAAATAATAGCCTAAAGCCTAAACCTAGAAAAATAAAATAAAAACCTAAACCTAAACCTAATAATAAAAAATAAAACATAAACCTAAATAATAAATAAAAGTAAGACTAAACTAAAAAAATAAACCTAAACTTGAAAAATAAACTAAAATAAAAAAACCTAAACTAAAATAAAAAAAAACCTAAAATAAATAAACTAAACTAACTAAAATAAAAAATAAACTTAAATAATTAAAAAAGAAACAAAATAAACTAAATAAACCTAATCCTACCGTTACTTAATTATTTTTCTTAAAAAAATTCCTAAACCCTAAACCCTAAACTTTAAAAACCTTAAACCAAACATCCTAAACATTAAACCCTAAACTCTAAACCCTAAACTTAAACCCTAAATCCTAAAACCCTAAACCATAAAACCTAAACCCTAAACTCTAAAAAAACATAAACCGTAAACCCAAAACCCTAATCCCTAAACAAACCTAAACCCTAAACAAACCCTAAACCCGAAACCCTAAACTATAAAACCCAAAAGCCTACAACCCTAAACTGTAAACCCTAAACCCAAAACCCTAAACCTAAAGAACCCAAAACCCTAAAACCTTAAACCCTAAACCCTAAACCCAAACCTTAAACACTAAACACTAAACCTTAAACCCTAAACCTTAAACCCTAAAACCCTAAACCCTAAACCCTAAAACCCTAAACCATAAACCCTAAATCCTAAACCCTAAAACCTAAACCAAAATAAAAATAAAATAGAAACCTAAACTAAAACTTAAACCTAAACCTCAACCTAAACTTAAACATAAACCTAAAAATAAAATAAAGTAGAAAATGAAAACTAATAAAAATAAAATAAAGAAAAACCCAAACTGAACTAAAAAAGAAAATAAACATAAAAAAAAAACCCTAATAAATAAAATAAAAGCTAAACTTCAAATAAAAGTAAAATAAACCTAAGATAAAATATAATAAAAACTAAATAAAAACCTAAATCTAAAAAATAAACCTAAAACTAAAACATAAAAATAAATAAATAACAACACCTAAACCCTAACCTAAAATAAAAAATAAAATAATCAAAATAACATGAACTTAAACCTAAACTAAAATAAACTAAACAAAAATAAATAAAACATAAACTAAATAAAATAAAATAAACTAAAAATAAACCTAAGCCTAAACTAAAAAAATAAAACCTAAAAATAAACCAAAAATAACAACCTAAAAACAAAACCTAAAAAAATAAAATTAAATCCTAAACCTAAACCTAATAATAAAAAAATAAAACATAAACAAAAAAAAAAAACTAAACTAAAAAATAAACCTAAAGCTAAACCTAAAACTAAAAATTAAACTACAATAAAAAATGTAAATTAAAATAAATAAACATAAAATAAATAAACTAAACTAAATAAAAATTAAAATAAACCTAAATAAAAATAAAAAATAAAATAAACTAAAATAAATTAAATATAAACTAAATATACCTAAACTTACTAGTTTACATAATTAAAAAAAACCCTAAACCCTAAACTCTAATCCCTAAACCCTAAACCCTAAACATACAACCCTATACCCTAAACCCTAAAAACCCTAAACCTTAAACCCTAAACCCTAAAACCCTAAACCCTAAACCATAAACCCCCTACAACCTTAAACCCTAAAAACCCTAGACCTTAAAAACCTTTAAACCTAAAAACCCTAAACCTTAATCCTTAAACCCTAAAAAACATAAGACTAATAATAAAATAAAATAAAAACTTAAACCTAAAAATAAAATAAAATATAAAATAAAAACCAAACAAAAATAAAATTAATAAAAACCTAAACTAAACTAAAAAAATAAAATAAACCTAAAAATAAAAAACTCAAATAAAATAAAAACTAAACCTAAAATAAAAATAAAATCTACCTAAGATAAAATAAAATAAAAACCTAAACCTAAAAAATAAACCTAAAAATAAAACCTAAAATTAAATAGAAAATAACACCTAAACCCAAAAGTAAAAAAAACCTAAACGTAAAATTAAAATAAAAAAACAAAATAAAATATACCTAAACCTAAACTAAATTAAACTAAATAAAAATAAATAAAACCTAAACTTAAACTTAAACTAAATAAAATAAGATAAACTAAAAATAAACCTAAGCCTAAACTAAATAATACAACATAACAATAAACTTAAAATAACAACTTAAAACCTAAACTTAGAAAAAATAAAATAAAATGCTAAACCTAAACCTAATAATAAAAAATAAAAGATAAACCTAAAAATAAAATAAAAAAAAAAAACTAAGCTAAAAAATAAACCTAAACTTAAAAAATAAACTAAAATATAAAAACCTAAACTAAAATAAATTAAACTAAAATAAATAAAATAAACTAATAAAAATAAAAATAAACAAAAAAAATAAATAATAAAATAAATAAAAAATAAACTAAATAAACATAAACCTACCAACTTTTTTAATTTTCATTTTTTTGTAAAAATAACCCTAAACCTTAAATCCTAAACCCTAAAAACCTTAAACCAAAAATCCTAAACTCTAAAACCTAAACCTAAACCCTAAACCTAAACCCTATAATTTAAACTTAAACTCCTAAACCCTATACTCTAAAACTATAAACTCTAAACCTAACCCAAAGTTTTAACCTAAATACTAAACTAACCTAAACCTAAACTTTCCTACATCCTAAATCAGAACTAAACCCTAAAGTTTACAACCCTAAACTTAAACTCTAAACCTTAAACCTAAATCTTAAACTTAAACCAAAACAACCTAAACTTAAATCAGTAATCCCTAAACCAAAACCTTAAACACTAAACCCTAAACCTTAAACCCTAAACCCTAAATCGGAAAACCTAAAACCCAAAACCCTAATCCCTAAAACCCTAAAACCTAAATCAACCCTACACCCTAAAAGCCCTAAACCCTAAAGCCTAAATATTAAACTTTAAAAGCAAAAACCTTAAAACCCTAAACCCTAAACCATAAACCCTAACTCTAAACCCTAAATAATGAACCCCAAACCCTAAAACTAAACTAAAAGTAACTAAATAAATTAAAAAATATTATTGTCAACCAGGCTCAGTATAGATCTGGTGATGGAGGAGAACATAGAGGCGGCAGATATTATAGTGGTGGTGGGGGATCTATAGGTGCTAGTGGATATGGATGCGGTGGTGGGAGTAGTGGTGGTTTTGGATGGGGGAGAAGCGACAGAGGTTACAGCCATGACGGTGGGGAGCGAGAGATTGGGGAAATGACGGTGGATCCCGCTAATCGAGAGGTCAGGGTGGTTCTGATGGGAACTGAAGAAACTAAAGAACGATCGATCTGATCTGCTGCTTATGGAATTGTGTCTTTATAGTAGAGACAGTTCTAGTTACCTAATGTTTTTTATTTGCTCAATGAGTGCTCATTTTTTATCTATGTTATCGCTTGTGTCTTAGAAAACCTAGTGTGTTGCTTCGTTGATGAAATATAAAAGAACAAATGTTGAATCTGAATTTATTCTCTATTAATAAAAGAAAACTAAAAGCATTAAACACTAAACTAAAACCTGAACCCATAACATAAAACATAAACCCTAAACCTTAAACCCTAAAACCTAAAACCTAAAACCTAAACACTAAGCCATAAACCCTAGAGCCTAAAACCCTAAAACACTAAACCCTAAAACGTAAATCCTAAACCCTAAAACTAAATCCTAAACCTTAAACCCTAAACCTGAAACTCGAAACCCTAAACCTTAAACGCTAAACCATAAAATAACCCTAAACCCTTAAAAGCTAAAAACCCAAACCTAAACTAAATAAAAGCAAAAAAATAAAATAAATAAAAAATCCTAAACCAGAATAAAATAAAAAAATAAAATAAAATAAAATAAAAACCTAAAACTGAACTTAAACCAAAATAGAAAATAAACTAAACTAAAATAAATAATAAGCTAAACTTAACTAATAAATAAAAAAACCTAAATAAAATAAAAACTAAACCTAAATTAAAAATATAATAAACCTAAAATAAAATAAAATAAAACTAAATCAGAACCTAAACCTAAAAAAATAAACCTAAAAATAAAACCTAAAAAATAAATAAAAAATAAAACCTAAGCCCTAAATTAGAAAACTAAAACTTAAAATAAAAATAAAACTAAAATAAACCTAAACTAAAATAAATAAAACCTAAACCTAAACCAAAAATAAATTAAACCTAAACTAAATAAAATAAAATAAACTATAAATAAAACTAAACCTAAACTAAATAATAAAACCTTAAAATAAACCTAAAATATAAACCTAAAACCTAAAACCTAAACGAAAAAAATAAAATAAAAACCTAAACCTAAAAATAAAACAATAAAACCAAAACTTGAAAGATAAGATAGAAAAAGCTAAGCTAAAAAATAAACCTAAATATTAAAAATAAACTAAAATAAATAAACTTAAAATAATGAAATAAAACTAAATAAAAATAAAAAATAAACCTAAATAAAAAAACATAAATAAAAATAAAAAATAAAGTAAAATAAATAAAAAATTAACTAAATAAATCTAAAGCTGTTAATTTGCTTAATTTAAAAAAATAAAAAATAAAGAAAACCCTAACCCTGAACCTTAAATCATAAAACTAACTCTAAACCATAAACCATAAAACCCTAAACCCTAAACCCTAAACCCTAAACAATAAATCCGAAACCGTAAAACTTACAACCCTGAACCCTAAACCCTAAACCTAAACCCTAAACCTTATACCCTTAACCATAAACCCTAAAAATCTAAAAATTGAAACATAAACTAAATAAAACCTAAAAATAAAATAAATAAATAAAACCTAAATGAAAAATAAATTAAAAAAAGAAAAAAATAAAAACTTAAACTAAAACCTAAACCTAAAAATTAAAAAAAATAAAAAATAAACCCTAAACTAAAATAAAATAAATAAAATTATACTAAACTTTAAAATAAAATAAACTTAAAAAAATCTAAATAAAATAAAAACTAAACATAAAAATAAAATGAAATAAACATAAAATAAAATAAAAAACTTAAGCCTAAAA
The DNA here is from genome assembly GCA_021442155.1 of Cymbidium sinense. Lineage (NCBI taxonomy): Eukaryota > Viridiplantae > Streptophyta > Magnoliopsida > Asparagales > Orchidaceae > Cymbidium > Cymbidium sinense. The sequence continues at coordinate 111,861,854 of CM038214.1, forward strand.
AATAAAGTGAAAATATATAAAAATAAAACTTAGACATTAAACAAAAAAAAACCTAAACCTAAAATAAACAAAATAAAATAAACCTAAACTTAAACTAAAATAAACTAAACTAAAATAAATAAAGCAAAACCTAAACCTAAAATTAACTAAACATAAACCCTAATCTAAATAAAATAAAAAATATTAAAAATAAACTTAAACCTAAACTAAAAAAATAAAACCTGAAAATAAACCTAAAATAAAAACCTAAACCTAAAAAATTAAAATAAAAAGATAAATTTAAACCTAAAAATAGAAAATAAAATCTAAACCTAATAAGTAAAGTAAAAAATAAAACTAAACAAAAAAATAAACATAAACCTAAGCATAAACCTAAAAAATAGACTAAAATAAAAAAATCTTAACTAAAATAAATAAACCTAAAATAAATAAACTAAACTAAATAAAAAGAAAAATAAACCTAAATAAAAATAAAAAAATAAATTAAACTAAAATAAATAAATAATAAAGAAAATAAACTAAAACCTATCCATTTACTTAATTAAAAAACCCTAAAATTTAAACCATAAACCCTAAACCACAAACATAAACTCTAAACCACAACCTCTAACCACTAAACCATAAACAATAAACCTACAACCCTAAACCCTCCCTCCCACCACAGCTAACCAAACCCTCTAAACCCTTCAAAAACCATAAACCCTAAACCCTAAACCCTAAACCCTAAACTTATTTTCATATTTTGGTCTAAGCTAGGTTATGTTTTTGACCTCTTGCTTTTGGGTTGGCCTGGTGGTTGGTACTTGGTGGTTCTTGTCGTTCCAGCCTACGTAAGCTTAGTTTTTCTGGCCTGGTGGATGTTGTCTTCTCTACCTTGTTACAATGGTTACTAGTGGATGAGATGGTTTCTACTCTAGATTTATTCTATTTTCTGCAAAGGTTCATTTGTTGGCTCTTCTCTAGAGCTTGAATCACTTTTTGCTAATTTTTCATGGTTGGATGGGTGGCCTTCCTAGTGGGAATTATTGTTGGTTGTTTCCTTTCTTGGCCTTCTTTTGGAGAATTTCTTGGTTAGTTTTTTGGGGTTGCCTCCCAATTCTTTATTATTTGCTATTGGATTCTTCTTTTACCTTCATTTTGTGTTTGCATATTCTCCTGTTATTAGCCTATGTTGGGTGCATTATTTGCATCACATTTTGTGTTATTATTATGCTTCCTGTTGGGTTAGTCTTTGTTGTTAGGGAAGTTTGGTTTTTCGGCTGGTCATGTCTAGCAGCTGCTATTTCCTTTCTATGGTGGTTGTACTTCTTTTGGACCTCTGTTATGTGGTGCTTTGTTGGTTTTTTGCTTTTCCTTGGCCACTGGGGATGCTTATTTTATCGGTTACTTATGATGGGCTATTCTCTGGTGGTTGCCTTATGGCTATTTTACTTAGCTAGTTTGGTTTGAGGACTTTTGGTTGACCTTGGAATCTTGGTTGGTTGATTTTTTTTCCTTGTTGGTCTTTTCCTTCTTCTTGGACATTTTGATGGAGCCTTTTGCTATGCTGGTCAAACCTTCGTTGATTATTTTGGATTAGACTTTTTGGTTTTTGGTGGTTGGTGGCTGCCTTTGGCACCCTTTAGTGTGGATATTTTATCTTCTGGTGATTTGCACTGGCTATAGCTTGTGTTTCCTTCAATTGATGGTTTCATTTTTGAGTTGTTTAGTCATTTATGGTTGCTCACCGTAGTTTCTCTTGGTGACTACTACTTGTTGGGACTTTGGCTTTAGGGATCCTATCTTGGTTTTGTTGGTTGTTTCATTATTAATTGGCATGGGTCTGGTGCTTGATGATGGGTGGTTTTGGTTTTCCTTGGTTTAGATCTTGGATGGGTATTTGGATAATGGTTGTTGTTGGTGTTCTGAGTTTGTTCTAGCCACTCTCAGGTTATTTTGATTAGTCTGTTGTGGTTTATGTTTGGTGATTTGGCTGCTAGTTGGTTGTTGGCTGGTTGCTCTTTGTTTAATGGTTCACCTCTTCTCTCTGGTTGGTAGCATGACATATGAATATAACCCTTCTTTATGAAGTTTGGATGCTCATATGTATTGTTTCCCCTTGAGATGATCTTAACTGAGCCTGAGCCTTTTCTTTTTTAGCTCTCTCCTTTTCCTCTTTTTACCTTTATCCTTTTTAGCTAAGACTTTTGCCTTTGTATTATTTAGCAGATTTATTTATAGGTTGGAACTTTACAGAAGGAATGGTCCTTACTCAGTCAACCCAAGTATTGTTGCTGTGGATCTTGCTCATCTTGCTTTCTTAAGGAAATCATTAACTACTGCTAGCTCATCCTTTTACTATTTTCAAGATTTGTTTTTGTCTTACTCTATGTCTTTTACTCTTATGCTTTTTAGTTGTTATATTGGCTCTTTTATTTTCTTTTCTTTTTTTAATGTACTTAGATGGGGGTTTGGCTCTTTAGGTTTCTTGTAGCTCTAAGAGTAGTAGAATTTTAGAGCTTTACCCCTTTTAAGGACACTGTATATTTTCCTTTTATAGTAATAAAATTTTAACATTCCCAAAAAAAACCTTAAACCCAAAACCTTAAACCCTAAACAACCATAAACCTTAAAACCCTAAACCCTAAACAATAAACCCTAAACCCAAACCCTAAATCCTATACCGTAAAACTTAAACCATAAACCCTAAATCCTAAAACCCTAAACTTTAAACCCTATGCCCCTAAACTAACCTACTAAATTCCACTAAAGCTACTAAACCCTGATCCTGACTTAAACCATAAACCTTAAAAGCATAAAACCTAAACTCCTAAACCCTAAACCTTAAACTCTAAACCCTAACCCTAAACCCTAAACCCTAAACCCCAAACCCTAAACCTAAACTAAACTAAATAAATTAAAAATATACAAAACCTAAACCCAGAATGGGGGCTTGATGAGGAACATCACCATCAACCAAGCTCAGTCTCGATCTAGCGATGGAGGCGAAGGCAAAAGCAGCTGTTATCACAGTGGTGGTGGGGGATCTGGAGGTTCTGGTGCATATGGATGGGGTGGTCAGAGCAGTGGTGGTTATAGAGGTGGGAGGAGTGATGGAGGTTTCAGTCATGGTGGTGGTCGAGGGAGAGATCGAGGATATGATGGTGGATCCCGCCACTCGAGAGGTCAGGGTGGTTCTGATGGGAACTCGAGAAATTGAAGAATGGCCAATCAGATCTATTGTATATGGAACTATGTCTTTATAATAGATACAGTTCAAGTTATCTAGTGTTTTTGTTTTGCTCTATGCGTGCTTATTTTTTATCTATGTTGTCGCATGTGCCCTAGAAAACTTGGTGTGTTACTTGTTTGTTGAAGTTGAAAAGAAAAAATGTTAAATCTGAATCTGTTCTCTGTTAAAAAAACTAAAAATCTTAAACCCTAAACTAAAACATGAACCCTAAACCTAAAACTTAAACCCTAAACCCTAAACCCTAAACCCTAAAAACCCTAAACCTTAAACCCTAAACCCTAAACCCTAAAACCCAAAAACCTAAATTATAAATGTTAATCAATAAACCCTAAACCTTAAACTCTAAACCCTAAACCCCAATCCTAAACCCTAAAAACTAAACCATAAACTAACCCAAACATAGAGGCCAGAAATAATTTAAAATCTTGGCTTAAGCTAAATAAAGAAACTAAAATAAAATAAAATAAATAAACTAAAAGATGAGATAAAATAAAAAACCTAAAACTAAAGGCCAAAGGCTAAAGCTAGAAACCTAAAAGATAAGGAATAAAGAATAAAGAGTAAAAGAATAAATTATTGAAATAAGAGCACAAAAGTATTAAAATAAAAGACCTAAAGGCAAACTAAAATAATAGATATAAAGATAAAATATAAACCTAAAAATAAAACCTAAAAATAATTAAAAAATAAAACTTAAACCCTAAATAAAAAAAACCTAAACATAAAATAGAAATAAAAAAAACCTAAACCTAAATAAAAATAAACTAAACTAAAAAAATAAAACTAAAACCTAAACCTAAACCTAAATTAAATAAAATAAAATAAACTAAAAATAAACCTAAAATAAACCTAAAAAATAAAACCTAAAACCTAAACTTAAAAAAAATAAAATAAAACCTAAACTAAACCTAAAAATAAAACATAAACAAAAAACTTGGACACAAAAATAAAATAAAATAAAACTCAACTAAAAAAATAAACATAAACCTAAACTTAAAAAAATAGATAAAACATAAAGTAAAATAAATAAACTAAACTAAATAAAAAATCTAAATGCAAATAAAAAATAAACTAAAGTAAAAATAAATTAAATAAATAAGCCTACCCCTACTGGTTTACTTAATTTAAATAAAAAAACCCTAAACCCAAAACTCTAAACCCTAAAAACCTAAAACCATAAACTTAAACTAAATAAAACCTATAAATAAAAGAAATAAAAGTCCTAAAAATAAATAAAATAAAAAATAAAATGAAATAAAAACCTAAACCTAAAATGAAAATAAAATAAACTAATGAAATAAACTAAAAATAATAATTAAAAACCTAAACTAAACTAAAAAATATAAAATAAACCTATGAATAAATAATTTAAATAAAATAAAAACTAAATGCAAAATAAAAATAAAATAAACCTAAAAAAAATAAATAAAAACCTAAACCTAAAAAATAAATATTAAAATAAAATAAAATAAAAAAATAAATCCTAAATCTTTAAAATAATAAAACCTAAACCTAAAAATAAATTAGACTAAACCTAAACTAAAATAAACTAAACTAAAATAAAGTAAGCATAAACTTGAACCTAAAATAAATTAAATCTAAACCTAAACCTAAACTAAAAAAGAAAACCTAAAAATAAACCTAAAATAAAAACCTAGAACCTAAATCTAAAAAAATTAAATAAAAACCTAAACCTAAACCTAAAAATAAAAAATAAAACCTAAACCTAAAAAAATAAAAATAAAACTCAACCAAATAATAAACCTAAACCTAAACTTAAACCTAAAATAAATAAAACCTAAACTAAATTAAATAAACCTAAAATAAATAAATTAAACTAAATAAAAATAAAAAATAAATCTTAGTAAAAATAAAAAATAAAATAAAATAAAATAAATTACAATTAAACTAAATAACCCTAAACCAACTAGTTTAGTTAATTTAAAAAAAACCCTAAACCCTAAAATTTAAATCCTAAACCCTAAACCCTAAACGCTAATGCTAACACTAGACCCTAATCCTAAACCTACAACCCTAAACTTACAACCCTAAATCCTAAACCCTAACCCTAAACCTAAAACCCTAAACTTGCAATCGTAAACCCTAAATCTAAAACCTTAAACCTACTAACGCTAGCTTTATACTATTTTCTACACTAGTTGGTTTGTTGGCTCTCCTCTTAAACTCGAATTACTTTTTTCTAATTTTTCATGGTTGGATGGGTAGCCTTCTTAGTGGGAACTGTTGTTGGTTGTTGCCTTTTTGGGCCTTTTTTGGAGAATTTCCTTGCTACTTTTTTGGGGGTTGCCTTCCAGTTTCTTGTTGTTTATTATTTGGATCCTTCTTTTGCCTTGGTTTTGTGTTTGGTTATTCTCTAGGATTAGCCTCTGCAGGGTGCATTATTTTCAACACATTTTATGTTATTATTATGCTTCCTATCAGGTTAGTCTTTATTATTGGGGAAGTTTGGTTTTTTGGCTGGTTCTAGCTTGATGTTATTGTTTCCTTTCTATGGTGGTTGTGCTTCTTCTGGACCTCTGTTGTGTGGTTCTTTGTTGGTTTTCTACTTTCCCTTCACTGCTGGGGATGCTTTCTTTATTGGTTACTTATGATGGGTTGTTCACTGGTGGTTGCCTTATGGCTATTTTCCTTAGCTGGTTTGGTTGGAGGACTTTTATTTGTCCTTGGAATCTTAGTTGGTTGATTTTTTTTCCTTGTTGGTCTTTTCCTTCTTCTTGGACAATTTGTTGGAGCATTTTGTTGCGCTGGCTAAACCATTATTGTTTCTTTTGGATTAGATTGTTTGGTTTCTGGTGGTTGGTGGCTGCCTTTGGCCTCCTTTTGTGTGGCTATTTTTTCTTCTGGTGATTTGCACTGGATGTGGCTTATGTTTCCTTCAGTTGATGGTTTTATTTCTGAGTTGTTTAGTCATTTATGGTTGCTCACCATGGTTTAGCTTGGTGACTACTTGTTGCTGGGACTTTGGATTGAGGGCTCTTATCTTATTTTTGTTGGCAATTTCTCTACTAATTGGCATTGGTCTAGTGCTTGTTGATGGCTAGTTCTGGTTTTCCTAAGTTTGGAGCTTGGATGGGTATTTGGTTAATGTCTATTATTAGTGTTCTGACTTTGTTCTAGCCTCTCTTTGGGTTATTATTATTAATCTATTGTGGTTTTTGTTTGGTGGTTTGGCTACTAGCTGGTTGCTGACCGGTTACTCTTTGTTTAATGGCACAGGATTTGGAAATCTATGGACTGCTGGCCTTGGATGCGTGCTTCTATCAGGTATGTTGGCTATGATGTCTTTGATGTTGATCACCTCTTCTCTCTAGTTGGTAGTATTACATATGATTGTAACCCTTCTTATGAAGTTTGGATGGTCATATGTATTGTCTCCCCTTGAGATGATCATAATTGAGCCTCAGCCTTCTCTTTCTCAGTTCTCTCCTCTTCCTCTCTTTATTCTTATCCTTTTTAGCTATCACTTTTGCCTTTGTAGTGTTCTGTAGATTTATTTCATAGATTAGAACTTTATAAAAGGGACTGGTTGTTGCTCAGTCAACCTAAGTGTTATTGCTGGGCATCTTGCTTATCATGCTTTCTCAAAGGAATCATGAACTGTTGTTGACTCATTCTTTTATTATTTTCAAGATTAGCTTTAATCTTACTCCATCTTTTTCTCTTATGCTTTTAGGTGTTGTATTTGTTCTCTTATTTTCTTTTTTTTTCTAATGTACTTTGATGGGGGTATAGCTCTCTAGGTTTCTTGTAGCTCTAAGAGAAGTAGAATTTTAGATCTTACCCCTTTTAAAGACATTGTATTTTATCCTTTTATGGTAATAAAATTCAAACTTTTCATAAAAAAAAACCTTAAACCCTAAACTACTCTAAACACTAAAAACCTAAACCCTAAACCCTTAACCCTTAACCCTAAACCCTAAAACTAACCCTAAACCCTAAAAACCCTAATCCCTAAAGCTTAAAAACTAAACCATAAACCCAAAACCCTAAACCCTAAATCCTAAAAGCATAAAACATAAAACCTTAAACCCTAAACCCTAACCATAAACCCTAAATTCTAAACTTGAAACCCTAAACCTAAATCTAAAGTGATTAAATAAATTTAAAAAAAACTTAAACCTAAACCTAAACCCTAATATTAGGCAGAACCTTGATGGCAGGAACATCACCGTCAATTAGGCTCAGTCTAGATCTGGCGATGGAGGAAAAGGCAGATGTTGGTTCTCTTATCTCTTTGGAATAGAGAAAAGAAATGACACCACATAGAGTTTAGAAATATTTTATTTAGATGATCAAATATGACATTAAGGAATAAACATATTATCTCGAAAGATAAACATGCTCTCCTATAATGGATTCAATCATTTCAATAAAAGACTCCTAAGGCTAATGGGTCTTTTGTGTACCAGAGTATTTTCCCCTGAACTACATGGAAAAGTAGAATGGGCCAATTTTATCTTGGGATCATGGTTCCCTATAAAGGTAAGCCTCTATAGTTAATTACATCTTAAGAAGGGTCTCTTCCTAAGAATACTCTCGATTAAAGAAATAAGTGGTTATTCCTGTAGACTACTAAGGTAGCTTTCAAAGGATTGATTTTTGGAAATTCAATTGGGAGTGGTCCAAATTGGAGAGAGTTATTTTTTTTAAGAGTCAATGGAAAAGAGTAGGAAATGCCTATTGATACTGGGATGCCTAGTAGACATTTCATCTATCCTATGATTGGGCTTCAAATTTGAGATTTAATTTTAGATTTTCATGTTATCATTTTCTTAGAAATCTAGGACTTAGATTATAGTAGCACAAGACTGCAAAAATGCCTAGGGTTGAACACATATTCCTAAAAGGATGCTTCAGAACCTAGTCAACAGGTGCTTCTGACACATGTCAAATGCTCGACCTAATTCTATTCTTGGGAATCATTGGTCATTCTCTTCACTTGAAGGAACTAACCTATCTCTGACTCTTTTGGGCCTCCAACCTACCTAGAGAAGGTTGCCAGCTAACACCACCTAAGCGCTTTTTAAAACCATGAGACTAAGTCATATGAATGCAAAATGGCTGGGCTGTTGCAGTTTTAAGAAAGAAATCTATGAACTTGGACTTACTCCCTAACCCCTAAGATTATGTAGGGTATGAAGATGTACCTAACTAATGCATATTATCAGATTTTTATAATTTTTTGAATCAATATGCATTTTAGGCCATAGGAATACAATTTATGCCTCATGCATGTAATTAGAAAAAGATTATGGGCCAAATCAGAATAGAAGAAGGTGTACTTCCACCATAGGCTCTCAAAGGTCAAGCCCAAGTTCTCTAGCAAGGATAGGAGTCCTTCATTAATCAAGAGTGAAACAATATGATTATGCATGATATTAAAGCATCCAGCTAATGGGTTGCTACATATTTTATCTTGCTTTAATGGCCTAGGCTTTTATATGAATATTATGAGTTGTATTTATTTTTATGTTTTAGTTGATTTAGTTGGGTAGAAAATTTAGATTATGCTATGAACCTATGTCCAGGCATACATCATAGCACAAACATAACACAGAAAGAAACTTAAGAAAACCATGTTGTTTCTACTGCACACCCAAAATAAATCAAGACAAATTAAATTACATAAGAAAAAGGCCAACACAACTGAGTACTAATGTACACCCCGGAAGAAAGAAAATTTGCCAGCTGAGTTCTGCCCTTTATACAACCCAGCCTAGAACTACAAGTTCAGATCTATGAGTCTTCTTTCTAGGAAAGTCTCCTTCTTCAGGGACATCCATCAGGCTCCATAGGGGACCACCGCACCATCTCCTGGTTGGGTCAACTCCTGCTAATCCTAGACCCCATATATCCTAACATAATTCTAAGCTCAAGTTTACCTTTAAAATTCAAATGAAAATCCTAAGCCCACAAAATAGATGTTAGGAAATATACACAACACACAAAGCAATTTATATTTCACAAACATACGGCCTTAGCATTAGTTGCTTTCCAAGCCCACCTGTCTTATGGACTATGTTAAGGGATTTTTAGCACATGCAAGCAATCAACAATTTTATGATTTATTTATTATAGCGATCCCTTTAACACAGTTCCCTGTAGAAAATAATGTTAAATTTAGAAAGAACGTCCTAACATCCAGTCTAATGACCAAACAAGCCTAGGCATCCATTCTACCTGACACCCATTAACATATCATAGGAGATTAAAAAAAAATCACAGAATGATCTAAGCTAGATCTAGAGTTCATGACCTAAGTAATCTAGTGTGTGCAGATGTGGGGTTTGTGTGGTAATTCTTTACTAGGCCTTTAAGTTAAAGTTTGAAGTTTGAATTGGTTTAATTTTTACCATTAGTTGGTTTCAACTCAAATGGTTTAGAGATTTAATTTCCATTTTATGTTCATTTTATTTGGTTAAGGTTGTATAGGTTTTCAAGAATGAAGAATGGAATGATTCCATTTTTTGATGGAGCTCTTTCCATTCAACATCGTAAATCCTAATGAAGTTTAAAAGTCTAACTAAAATCATTAAGTATTTTAATTAATCCTTTTGATTTTATTTATGTTTGGATTTGATTTATGTTATTTCATTTGTTTGAATTGCTTTATTTGATTTTATTTGTTTGATTTATTTTATATTGAATTAAGTTATATGGATTTCATTTGATTTGGCTTATGTTTATTCAAAGAGTATGATTTAAGTTTGATTTCATTCAATTTAACTTACGTTATTAAATCATGGAATTGTAAGCTTAAGGTTTAAATTTATTAATATGAATTAATTCCTTAGGTTTGTTCATATATTATTCTTAATCTAACTAATTAACCTAGGTTTTAGATTCATTATTTAAATTTATTAAGGATGAGTGGTTTCATTAAACTTAACTTTAGTTGTTTAATTATGTTTGAATTTCATTATGTATTGATTTTCTTAAATTTTATTATTTGATTAAATTATTTGACTTAAGAAGTTTTGATGAATTACCCTAAGTATTTCTGATGTTTATTTTAAATTAGTTCATTTTATTTGTTGATTCAATCAATTAATGATTATTCTTAATTATTACTTAGTTCATATTAGCCTAAAGATTTGGAAAATCAAGAATTCCAAATTTATAGACCAATTGGGTTTGAGATAATTATGGAAAGGGTTACATGCCAATTTTATGTTTATAAAATTTTAGCTTGATTAGAGATGTAATTAGTGTGTAATTAAGGTTTTAATTATTTCATTAAAACCTAAATTAAGCTTAATTTATTAAGATTCATTGGGGATTTTATTTTTTATTTATTCTTAACTAAAACCTTTCCAATGTGGGTTTATTCATAATTTTTAGTTAGCGAGTTGATTTATTATGATTTAATTAAATTCAGGTCATTTAATTAAATTATTTAATTCTTTTAATTACCTAATCGAGTTAATTAGTGACCTATTAGGTTCATACAGGTTTGATTAGGATTAATTAATTTTCTGATGTTCATTATATTGATTGAAGATTATTAGATTAAAGTATTCTAATTATTTCATTAAAAGGTAATTAACTTAATTAATTTAAAGGTTAATACACATGAAATTATAACTTCACTTGAATTTAGAGAATTAAATCCCCAAAAATTTACCTAAGGTTTATTTTAAGCATAATTAAATTTCCCCAAAGTTTCATATTAATTGGATTATTAATTTGAGAGTAATTAGGGTTTATTATTTTACAAATTAACCCAAATTAAGGAATAAGTATCCAATAAAAATTAGGGATTTTAATTTCAATGGATTCCACTTATCACGGTGAATCCATTGAACTTTTATTTGTATTTTTCTAATTTTTCTTGGATTTTATATGATTTTCTGAAGTTTTTTGAATTTATTTTAATTAATTAAATTGTTGTTTAACGATTTTAACGGTTTTTTAAGTGACAGGTCCCACACGGTTTTATTAAAATGAGCGGGATTAGTTTTGGATCATCCGATTAGAGATCGGATGGTCCTTAGTGATCCGGCGATTTCGTGGGATCAAGATGCGTGTCGCACTTGGGTTGATTCTGCGGGATGATCCTAGGCTGTCTGATTGCTGATCGGACGGTCCGGATCATTCCTCCGATTCTTAAAAGGGATTTAATCAGATTAGACTACCTAGATCTGGATTGTCCATTTCTATTAAATGAAATGGTCGGTCCGGATTTCGTCTCCCCCAAACTCTGCGGGAGCCAAGGACCGTCCATGTTTTTGGTTAATACCTTTTGATATAGTTAACCAAATTGGATGATTTAAAATGCTACATGATCGTTCAAAGATCCTCTTTCCATCCATACGACTTGATCTCACTAAAGAACAGGCTTTATAGGGAAACGACCAAGGCTGAAAGCTTTAAAAAAAAGTGGCAGGATCATCAATAGCGTACCTTATTTTAGGGCATTTCAGATGTTGAAATCAATTCCACTAGCTTTATTTCTTTAAGGGAAAGCCTTTCTCCAAAAGAATTGAGCTAATTCCTTATGGTTTGATCTCTAGCCCAAGCTTTAGATTGAATTTTTAATTTTGATGGTCGCAATGGTTGAGAGCACTTGGAGGGAAGGGGAGCTTTCGTTTGGTTTCGGTTTGGAGGTGTGAGGGTGTATGTGAGCTTAATTTTTCTTGAGGAAGTGTGCATGCTTTCTTTTTTACATGGCTGAAACCCTCTTATGCATTTCTTTAGCTCCTCTTGATCGGTTTGGATGATGAAGATGCTTGGAAGGTAGCTATGATCCCCCCTCTGCCTCACAAGTGTCTAGGCTAAAGAGGTGGGGATAAAGGGAAGGAAAAATAGAATTTTCCTTCTCTTTTCCATTTTTTTATTTCTTTTTTTTTATTTTATCTTTTATTTGTTTAATTTTATTAATTAAGAGGGTTAATTAGCTCATTAATGATGCTTAAGATGATTAACCTCCTTCTCACATGTATTGGTTAAAGTAATTTTGAATTTTCATGTTCTCATGTTTTGTTTAGATCACTTAACCTAAATTGGGTTAAGATGTGTTAAACCTAATTTCTTATGGGTCAAATGACCCATTTGACCTAACAACACCCAATAGGGAGTTAGATTATGTCCTATATGATTTAGGACAATTAATTTCAGGTTATTTTGATTTTTCTTAAATTTGAGTTCAATGTGACTTATTTAGGTTATTTTGATTTAAGTAATTTAATTTCCTTAATCTAAGCTTTAATGAACTCAAATTTATTTATTATTATGATTAAAAAATATTTATTTGATTTTTAGAATATTTTTGGTGATTTAATTTAGTCAAATTTTAGTGGGTTGACTTTTTGACCAAGTGGGCCCACTTAAGTCAACTGTAGGTTGACTAGGGTTGACTTTAGGTTTGCCTTTTAATCATCATGGATTGATGATTATTGATTGTTGATTCAATTAGTTGATTTTGAATTTAGATGCTTGAGTTGATCCTACCTAAGACAAATAGGTTAGATCCAACCCAAGGTGAATTCTCTAGGTCACTAGGCATAGTGTCCTAAGCATTGAAAGGTGAATTCTCTAGGTCACTAGGCATAGTGTCCTAAGCATTGAATTAGGAGAATCCTATTTGTGATTAGGATCTCTTAAGTGCCAAATTAACCTCATTCAACAATTAGGTAAACAAATGGACCCCCAATATGTGTAGTGGATTAACTAGAATACACTCAACATACAAGTATAAGCTTGGTGTTCCAATTCATGATTTTGGTTTTTGATTTGAATTTTATTTTGATTTTGATTGCGAAAGATAGGTATATATATACCTATCTTTGCTTTGGAGTGTGATTCATTCTTAGAAACTTAATTTTCATTAAGTTTTAGGATGAAGAAGAATGCAATTAGGAATAGACCCAAAGATTGGTCTAATCCTAATTCAATCATTATGCTCAAGGAAAATACCTTTAGGGGACTTAGTCATTCTTGAGAATAGTGGTGATTCATGTGATTAGCTAATAAGATGGGGTCGTTTAAGGTTGTAATCCATCCTAGTTAGTTGAAGAGAGGAGAGGAGTCTTTAAATACTTGATCCCATCCTCAAAAGCTATGATGGGGAGAAGAGGCTTGAAATGCTTGATCCTAATCCATAGCAGTTTGACTACTAAATAGGGGTCACATGGAGTTGATCCTATTTAAATAGTTCAAAGAAATGTGGCCTTCAATGGCTTGATTCCATTCCTTAGAAGTTTTAATAGGTTGCCAACTGGGGACTTATTCCTATATGATTAGAAAGAATGCTAACTAAGGGACTTATATCTTTCTGACTTATTAGAAAGGGGTCATAAAGAATTAATCTAATCTAACTCGCCTGTGTAACATGAAAGGGGCCTTGATGGCTTGTTCCAATCATATACACAAAGGTAGGATGCCGACTGGGGACTTACTCCTGATGATTAGAAAGAAGGCCGATTGGGGACTTATGTCTTTCTAGATATTAGAAAGGGGTCATAAAAACTTAATCTAATCTAACTTGTCTGTGTAGCATGAAAGGGGCCTTGATGGCTTGTTCCAATCATGTACACAAAGGTATGATGCCGACTGGGGACTTACTCCTAATGTTTAGATAGAAGGCCAACTGGAGACTTATATCTTTCAAGCTATTAGGAAGGGTTCATAAAGGCTTAATCCAATCTAACTCGCCTGTGTAGCATTAAAGGGGCCTTGATGGCTTATTGAAATCATGTACTGAAGGTAGGATGCTGACTGGGGACTTACTTTTGATGTTTAGAAAGAAGGCCAACTGGGGAATTATATCTTTCTAGCTATCAGAAAGGGGTCATAAAGACTTAATCCAATCTAACTCGCTTGTGTAGCATGAAAGGGGCCTTGATGGCTTGTTCCAATCATGTACATGAAGGTAGGATGCTGACTGGGGACTTACTCCTGATGATTAGAAAGAAGGCCGACTAGGGATTTATATCTTTCTGGCTATTAGAAAGGGGTCATAAAGACTTAATCCAATCTAACTCACTTGTGTAGCATGAAGGGGTTGTGATGGCTTGTTCCAATCATGAACACGAAGGTAGGATGCCGACTGGGGACATATATCTTTTTGGCCATTAGAAAGGGGTCATAAATACTTAATCCAATCTAACTCGCCTATGTAGCATAAAATGGGCCTTGATGGCTTGTTCCAATCATGTACACGAAGGTAGGAATGGTGCCACGATGGGCTTGCTCCAAACCTACAAAGCTAGATTTTTTTCGAAATGGTGCACAAAGGCTTACTCCAAACCCAGAAAGACTTGAGAAAGGTGCCACTGAGGGCTTGCTCCCATCTCAAGTCATGTATAAGAAAGGTGCCACAAAGGGCTTGCTCCCAACCTATAAAGGTAGTTTTTCATGGGAATGGTGCACAAAGGCTTACTCCAAACCCAGAAAGACTTGAGAAAGGTGCCACAAAGGGCTTGCTCCCATCTTAAGCCATGTATAGGAAAGGTGGCACAAAGGGCTTGCTCCCAACCTATAAAGGTAGTTTTTCATGGGAATGGTGCACAAAGGCTTACTCCAAACCCATAAAGATATGAGAAAGGTGCCATAGAGGGCTTGCTCCCATCTCAAGTCATGTATAGGAAAGGTGCCACAAAGGGCTTGCTCCCAACCTATAAAGGTGACATGGATGAGTAAAAGGGGTCAAAGTGACTTATTCCTAATCCTCAAAGGATTTTGACTAATAAGAAAGAGTCTTAAGGACTTAATTATTACTTGATTAGTCTAACTAGATGAAAGGGCGATGGAAGGTTTCCTTCCATTTCTTGATTTCACTAATACTCCTTACACATGAAGAAGTTTAGTGAAGGAGGTTTCAAAGAGTTGGAATTTATTTTTGATTGAAGACTTGGGTATATTTTGGACACAATGCTTTACTATGTCATGAGCATAGAAGTTCATCATTTTTCTTTCTTTCTTCTTTTTATGTCAAAGTTATAATGAACCATGCTAGATGTCTATTTCACTAAAGGAAGGACATCATAGGGTACTAACCTGAGAATTCTATCTTTTTTAGCTTGCATGTGACTGCGTAGTTCTTTAAGAAGTAAGAACCAGAGTCAACCAGTGCTTCTAAAATATCATTTCATTTTCTTTTTTTTGAACATGTATTTTATTTTTACTTTGTTGACATGAATCAATAGCTTATAAGACATTCTCTTGGATTCAATGAAGATGAAGAGATTTCTTTAAAGCTTTCTAAAGTAAATGAGAATCAGGATAATCTATTAGATTCTCATAGAGACAAAAAATTCTTATCCCTAATCAATAAGGGAATTGAAAGGATTAACTTATTAGAGAAATTAAGATTCTCCTGATAAGTTTGAAATTGAATTTCTTCAATTGATTTATTATTATAGGAAATGATTTTTCATAATTAACTTTTATTAATTTCTTATTTTTTGCATTTTTGATCCTTCTACATTTTACTACAAGGTCTTTGAAATTACTTCAAAAGAAAATTTCAAGACTCTATACTTAGTAACATGATTGTTCTTCAAATCATATTGAAGTTTCTTTTCTTTTCTTTTCTTCTTTGACAATATTTTCAATATAACCCTCTACCTAATTGAATGTGAGATTATAAGAAATCTTGATCATGAGCCTTTTTACTAAATTGCCCCAAAATGTTGAGATTGAATGATATGACTCTAGTGATAGAACATTCTTGTAAGGATTCTGAATGTCATATCATATGCTTTCAATTCTTCTTTTCTATAATTCTCTTAATTTGACAATTTTTAAATAAGTTATCCTTAAGAAGGATAAACTTATGCATAAAAATATTTTTGATTTTAAAATGAAATATGGGCAATATGAACCCATTTTCAAGGTAAAGATTCTACCCTAGTCCCAAGATGTGGGTCATATAATGATGTTAGCTAACCAAGAAGAATATTTTCTTCTTATGTTCAACCATCATTTTCTAGCTTTTAATTTAGCAAAAAATTTGCTTTTCTTTTGGAATCTAACCACAGTCATTAAGGAACTTAATTTATTGAAATGGAATTAAGCTTAAGTTTATAGACCGCTATATCTTGAGATCATTTCAGTTTATTTCTAGATAAAATAGTCTTTAAATCCAAAAGATAGCTTGATCAACTCATTAATAGCTAACTCATTAAAGAGTTAGATCATTGATATCATCTTGTCAATTATGAAATTGGATTTTTCTTCAAATTCTAAGGGTGCATCCCAAACTTGAAGACTATATAAATCTCTAGACACATTTAAACAACATTGATGGAATATGCTAGAGTGCCTTTTGAAAAGAAAGTTAGGACCCAAACTACTTAAGCTTTTTAACTTGCAATGGCTCTATAATTCCATAACTTTTTTTATTTATGGTTATAAGCCACTTACAATGGAATAAGAGTATACTCAATGAGACCTTTGCCATATAAAGGATATGGAATTCTAGAAAAGAAGATCCACTATCTTTTCTTATAACCTGCCAAGCGAGCTCACCCAATCATGGAAAATGCTAAAATGACAAAGTATGAGATATCTGCTAACTTTTTATTTAGCTTGGGACCTTTTTTGACTTCTAACCCTACCACTTTATTTTGATGTGGAGAAGTTTGAAGTTAAAATGTCCATTTACATTGGGTTTCTTTTGCTTCATTTAAAATCAGAATTCACTCAATAGAATCTTTGCCATTCAAAAGATATGGTCTCTTGAGAAAGAAGATCTACTGTCTTTTTATTTAACCTGCCAAGCGAGCTCACCCAATCATGACAAAGGCTAAAATGATAAAGTACGAGATATCTGCTTATTTTTATTCAGCTAGGGACAATTTTTCATTTCTAACCCTACCACTTTATTTCGATGTGGTGAAGTTTAAAGTTAAAATGCCCATTTACATTAGTTGTCTTTTGCTTAATTTAAAATCAGAATACACTCAATAGAATTTTTTCCATTCAAAAGATATGATTTCTTAAAAAAGAAGATCCCTATCTTTTTATTTAACCTATCAAGCGAGCTCACCCAATCATGGCAAAGGCTAAAATGACATGGCATGAGATATCTGATTATTTTTATTTCATTTAAGCTATGTTAGTTTTATTGTGTGTTATTTTATTTTGGTATCGAGTATACTCAATAGAATCTTTGCCATTCAAAGATATGACTATTCTTGGAAAAAAAGATCCATCTTTTTTTTTTATTTAAGCTCACCCAATCATGGCAAAGGCTAAAATGACAAAGCATGAGATATCTGAATATTTTTATTTAGCTAGGGACAATTTTTGACTTCTAACCCTACCACTTTATTTTGATGTGGAGAAGTTTGAAGGTAAAAATGTCCACATGCTTAGAAATTTTAGACTTCATCCTTTTGCTCTTGGATATAGTCTTTCCATCCCTTTATTTTTTAAATTTTTTTTTGGCAATATTCTAATTTCATTTCTTTATGAAAGGTTACATTTTGTAATTTTCTTAGTTACAAGATTCACTAAGAAGATAAATGTATTTGACTCATTTCCATATCATTTCATTCTTTATGAAATGACTCCACTAAATAATTTGCTAGGAAATTTGATGTATTTGACCTCTTGTCCAAATACAACATTTTATTGATTGAATTTAATCAAGCATAGACTTCCATTTTTTTTGTTATGATTCAATTCTGTGCTTGATTGATCATATAATATGATCTAACATTTCTATTTCTTTTTCATCTTTTTCATGGAACAACAAATCTAGTAAATCTATTTAAGATTGATAAGAATGACTTTCTAATGATGCTACACTTGCTGAATTCAAAATTATTTAGTGGAGTGATTCATTTAAACTGGCATAATGACTTCCTTAAAAACTTTACACTTCTGAAATTAAAATTTTCTATTGGAATGAAATATTTAGTGAGGTCATTTAGGAATTGTTGAATGATATTCATAAAGACTCAACACTTTAGGATGAATATGAACATCCTTCAATAATCAATATGTTTCTTTTTTTATTCCTTTTTATTCTTTTTTTTAATGTTTCTTCTTTTTTTATTCCTTTTTATTCTCTCTCTTTCTTTTTTATTTGGGACTAGATAGGACCATCCACGAGCATTTAAATATGTTTCAAGAATTCTTAAGTTGCTCTTTTTCATGTTTGAATTTTGGCTTCAATAATGTGATTGAAATCAAGTTCTTTTTCTAGGTTGAATTTTTAAGATTGAATTTTCATGAAGCTAAATACTTCTTTCTTTAGTTGATTAAATTTATATGGAACCATCTTATCAAAGCTTGATTAGAATTGAGCCTATATAAATTTACTCATATGTTTATATTAGATGTTGATCGATGCACGCAGATCAACATATATTTTAGAAATTTTCTTTTTTTAAATTTTCCACATCGACCAAGATGTTAATAAGTTCTTAGTAGTTTATCCATATCATAAAAGATAACCCTAGAACTTCTTTACAGTGGAGTGCCACATCAAGAAGTTTCTTATAGTTAAGTAAGGCAAATTACATGATTGTGTAATGCCTTGCGTTACTTTCATTTCTTTCTTCAACATTTTTTTTATTTCATATTTCAGTTTATTTTATAACAGAGCATTATGATGCTTTATTTTGCAAGCAACTTATCTAAGATGGGCAAAACATCACATTTTGAAGATGATTTATTTGCCATTTCTGTTCAATTCCATTTGAAGTGGTATGACTCTACCATTTTGAATTTGATTTCAAGAATTTCCCTTTTGATATGAAGGGAAGGTAGGTCTAACTCTATCCTCAATAGATCAATAGACCTCATGATTTATTCATTTATAGGATCATCATTTAAAAGGGGATCTTCTAGGGTAAATGATGTGCTATTAGAAAGTCAAGTTTGAATTGTATTTTATTTTATAGCACATATAAGAATAAAGGTAATCTTAGCTTGCAATGGAATCTTTGACCACCAAACTTAACATTAAGATAATGTCAAATAGGTCATAAGACATTGCAAAGGATTCTCCTTAGATTAATTTTGTATTGAAAGCATATAATACCTTAGTCTTGAAAATTATGGCATTTTTCATTCATTTGGACTGACAAAGTCCTAAGTGATTTATCTATCCCAAAGATAAGAATTTTTATATTTTTCACTCTAATAGATAGAAATATCATCCTTAGGACCCAATCCTAAAGTCATGATTTGTTTAGAAGGATTAATTCTTCATTTATTTTCTTTTCTTGATTTAGCCTTAAAATTAATCAAAGCCAATCATGGAATATCATTTCATTCAATGGGAGAAAACTCCCATTAAGAAAATTGATCTAAATTTCATTCATTTCAACTTTATCAAGAGAATCATAATTCTCTTTTGCTACCCTCTCTTTTCTTCTATTGATTAGAAGCAAAAGTGAATCTTGCCACTTCTTCTTTTTATGTCATGTCATCTTCCTCTTTTGACTTTCTCCTAAGCTCTTAAGAATTTAAGATTTTGGAAAGGTCTAAAATAAGGTTACCTCCAAGTCACTCCTTAGAATTTGCCAATAGACTTGAGTAGTTGGTTATCCAATATTCTACTAGACTTGTGGAAATTAAGATTAAAGCTGATTTAAATTCGTGTATAATTTTCATCTATATAAATAGGAGATTTTCATTGAGTTCCTTATCAACCTCTGCCTAAGGTTAATAAGGCATTCTCTTTTTGGGATGATTTTTTTTGTTTTTATTCTTCTTTTCTAAATACAATTTAAACTTCAATCATGGTGGGAAAAGGAGCAATAGGTACATTTATGCCACCTTTTGATTTAAGTTTCCTCGGGGTTTGAAGGAACTCCTTTATCTCAATGCATATCCTTAGGTGTTTTGACATCTTTAGAATGCAGCAGAACAAAGGGTGTTCATTCAAGGACACTATCTTGATTCTCTTTAGCTCTAGTACAAAGCCAAAGTAAGATCATGGATAAATTTAATTTTGAGACTTTATTTTTGAAGATTTGATTTTCAAATTTTGAAGTACTTTTCATACTTTTAAATTTAATATCTCTTTTCCATATTGGAATGGTTCAAATTCGTCTTGACCAGATTTAGGTCATAACAGAGATGACTTGATTTTTATTTATTTCTCTCACCTCTCATTTTATTTTAGGATTTGGTTCTAGGGCCCCATCGTTTAACTATGACAAACAAAGAGTTCTAGAACCTCTATTTAAGATGTTGGATAGGCTCAACCAAGAATGAAATGGAGAGGTATCCAATGCAAAGAAAGGTAGTCCTAACCGGTGAGTGGCACTAGTACACTACCAATATATAGAAATAACCACTTATTTCTAAAGATGGGGAGAAGAACCATTCCTAGTGGAGTCGCTAGAAAAATATGTTGTTTCTCTTTTTTCTCTAGAATAGAGAAAAGAAAAGACACCACATAGAGTTTAGAAATATTTTATTTAGATGATCAAATATAACATTAAGGAATAAACATTTTATCTCAAAAGATAAACATGCTCTCCTATAATGGATTCAGTCATTTCAATGAAAGACTCCTAAGGCTAATGGGTCTTTCGTGTACCAGAGTATTTTTCTCTGAACTACTTGGAAAAGTAGAATAGGGTCAATTTTATCCTAGGATCATGGTTCCCTATAAAGGCAAGCCTCTATAGTTAATTACATCTTAGGAAGGGTCTCATCCTAAGAATACTCTCAATTAAAGAAATAAGTGGTTATTCCTAAAGACTACTAAGGTAGCTTTCAAAGGATTGATTTTTGGAAATTTAATTGGGAGAGGTCCAAATTGGAGAGAGTTATTTTTTTAAGAGTCAAATGGAAAAGAGTAGGAAATGCCTATTGATATTAGGATGCCCAGTGGACATTTCATCTATCCTATGATTGGGCTTCAAATTTGATTTTTAATTTTAGATTTTCAAGTTGTCAATTTCTTAGAAATCTAAGACTTAGATTCTAGCAGCACAAGACTGCAAAAATGCCTAGGGTTGAAGACTTATTCCTAAAAGGATGCTTCAGAACCTAGTCTACAGGTGCTTCTGGCACATGTAAGATGCTCGACCTAATTCTATTCTTGGGAATCATTGGTCATTCTCTTCACTTCAGGGAACTAACCTATCCCTGACTCTTCTGGACTTACAACTTGCTTGGAGAAGGTTGCCAACTAACACCACCTAAGCACTTTTTAAAACCATGAGGCTAAGTCATATGAATGAAAGATGGCTGGGTTGTTGTAGTTTTAGGAAAGAAATCTATGAACTTTGACTTACTCCCTAACCCCTAAGATTATGTAGGGTATGAAAATGTACATAACTAATGCATATTTTCAGATTTTTATAATTTTTTGAATCAATATTGATTTTAGGCCTTAAGAATACAATTTATGCCTAATGCATGTAAATAGAAGAAGATTATGGGCCAATTCAGAATAGAAGAAGGTGTACTTCCACCATAGGCTCTCAACGGTCAAGCCCACATTCTATGGAAAGGATTGAAGTCCTTCATTAATCAAGAGTGAAACAATATGATTATGCATGATAATAAAACATCCAGCTTAGGGGTTGCTTCATATTTTATCTTGCTTTAATGGCCTAGGCTTTTTTATGAATATTATGAGTTGTATTTATTTTTATGTTTCAGTTGATTTAGTTGGGTAGAAAATTTAGTTTAACCTATGAGCCTAAGTCCAGGCATACATCACAGCATAAACATAGCACAGAAAGAAACCTAAGAAAAGCATGATGTTTCTATTACGCAACCAAAATAAATCAAGCCAAATTTAACTATATAAGAAAAAGGCCAATGCAGCCGGGTACTACTGTAAACCCTGAAAGAAAGAAAATTGGGCAGCCAAGTTCTGCCCTTTATACAACCCAGCCTAGAACTACAAGTTCAGATCTATGGGACTTCTTTCCAGGAAAGTCTCCTTCTTCAGGGACATCCATCGGGTTCCACAGGGGACCACCACACCATCTCCTGGTTGGGTCAGCTCCTGCTAATCCTAGACCCCATAGATCCTAAACTAATTCTAAGCTTACATTTACATTTAAAAATAAAAAAAAATTCTAAGCCCTACAAAAAAGATGTTAAGAAATACACACAGCACACAAAGCACTTTATATTTCATAAACATACGGGCTTAGCATTAGTTGCTTGCCAAGCCCACCTATCCTTTGGACTATGTTAAGGGATTTTTATCACCTGCAAGCAATCAAAAATTTTATGATATATTTATTATAGCGATCCCTTTAACACAATCCCCTCCAAAAGTTAATGTTAAATCTAGAAAGAATGCCCTAACATCCAGTCTAACGAACAAACAAGCCTTGGCATCCGTCCTATACACCACCACAGGACATGTGAAGCACAACATATCACAGAGATTAAAAAAATCACGCGAATGATCTAACCTAGATATGACCTAAGTAATCTAGTGTATGTAGTGGGGTTTGTGTGGTAAGTCTTGCTAGGCCTTTAAGTTTAAGTTTGAAGTTTGAATTGGTTTAATTTTTACCATTGGTAGGTTTAAATTCAAATGGTTTAGTGATTTAATTTCCATTTTTTGTTCATTTTATTTGGTTAAGGTTGTATAAGTTTTCAAGAATGAAGAATGGAATGATTCCATTTTTAGATGGAGCTCTTTCCATTCAACATCCTAAATCTTAATGAAGGTTTCAAAAGTCTAACTAAAATCCTTAAGTATTTTAATTAGTCCTTTTGATTTTATTTATCTTTGGATTTGATTTATGTTATTTCATTTGTTTGAATTGCTTTATTTGATTTAATTTGTTTGATTTATTTCATTTTTAATTAAGTTATATGGATTTCATTTGATTTGGCTTACATTAATTTAAAGAGTATGAATTCAGTTTGATTTCATTCAATTTATCTTGAGTTATTAAATCATGAATTTGTAAGCTTAAGGTTTTAATTTATTAATATAAATTAATTCCTTATGTTTGATCATAGATTATTCTTAATTTGATTTAATTAACCTAAGTTTTAGATTCATTATTTAAATTTATTAAGGATGAGTGGTTTCATAAAACTTAATTCAAGTTGTTTAATTATGTTTGAATTTAATTAAGTATTGATTTTCTTAAATTTTATTATTTGATTAAATTCTTTGACTTGGGAAGTTTTGATGAATTACCCTAAGTATTTCTGATGTTTATTTTAAATTAGTTCATTTTATTTGTTGATTCAATGAATTAATGATTATTCTTAATTATTATTTAGTTCATATTGGCCAATAGATTTGGAAAATCAAGAATTCCAAATTAATAGACCAATTGGATTTGAGATAATTATGGCAAGTGGGGTTACATGTTAATTTTATGTTTCTAAAGTTTCAACTTGATTAGAGATATAATTAGCATGTAATTAAGGTTTAATTATTTCATTAAAACCTAAATTAAACTTAATTTTTTAAGATTCATTGAGGGGTTTTATTTTTTATTTATTCTATACTGAAATACCTTTCCAATGAGCATTTATTCATAATTTTTAGTTAAGTGGTTGATTTATTATGATTTAATTTAGTTCCAGTCATTTAATTGAATTATTTTTAATTACCTAATTGAGTTAATTAGTGATTTATTATGTTCATACAGGTTTAATTAGGTTTAATTAATTTTATGATGTTCATTATATTGATTTAATATTATTAGATTAAAGTATTCTAATTATTTCATTAAAGGGTAAATAATTTTATTAATTTAAAGTTTAATATACACGAAATTATAATTTCACTTGAATTCAGAGAATTAAATCTCCAAAAATTTACCTGAGTTATATTTTAAGCTTAATTTAATTTCCCCGGAGTTTCAAATTAATTGGATTATTAATTTGAGAGTAATTATGGTTTAATATTTTTAATTAAACCTGAATTAAGGAATAAGTATCCAATTAAAATTGGGGATTTTAATTTCTATGGATTCGTCTCATCAAGATGAATCCATAGAGCTTTTATTTGTATTTTTTAAATTTTTCTTTGATTTTATATGATTTTTTGAAGTTTTTTGAATTTATTTTAATTAATTAAACTGTTGGTTAATGGTTATAACAGTTTTTTAAGTGACGGGTCCCACGCGGTTTCATTAAAATAAGTGTGATTAGTTTTGGACAGTCTGATCGGGGATCGGACGGTCCCTGGTGATCTTGTTGTTTCGCGGGATCAAGACGCGTGTCGCCCGTGGGTTGATCCAGCGGGACGATCCTAGGCCATTCGATCGTGGATCGGATGGTCCAGATCATTCCCGTGATTCTTAAAAGGGATTTAATCATATTTGATTGCCTAGATCTAGACCGTCTGTTTCTTTTAAAAGAAACGAACGGTCTGGATTTCATCTCCCGCAAACTCTACGGGAGCCGAAGACCATCCATGGTTTTTGGTTAATATCTTTTGATATAGTTAACCAAATTGGATGATTTAAAATGCTACATGATCATTGAAAAATGAGGTCAAATTAAAACCTAAACCCTAAGTGATTAGGATCTCTTAAGTGCCAAATTAACCTCATTCAAAAATGAGGTCAACAGTAGAGGTGCCGGTTATCATAGTGGTGGTGGGGGATCAAGCGGTGTTGGTGGATATGGAGGTGTTGGTCATAGTAGTGGTGGTTATGGAGGCACGAGGAGCGATGGAGGTTATAGCTGTGGTGTTGGCAGAGAGAGAGATCGGGGATATGATGATGGATCCAACTACTCAAGAGGCCGGGGTAGTTCTGATGGGAACTAGAGAAACTGAAGAATTATCGATCTGATCTACTGTTGATGGAACTTTGTCTTTATAGTAGAGACAATTCTAGTTATCTAGGGTTTTTGATTTGATCTATGCATGCTCATTTTTTATCTATGTCGTCGCTTGTGTCTTAGAAAACTTGGTTTATTACTTGGTTGATGAAATTGAAAAGATGAAATGTTGTATCTAAATTTGTTCTATGTAAAAAAAACCAAAAACCCTAAATCCTAAACTAAAACCTATACCGTAAACATAAAACCTAAACACAAAACCCTAAATCGTAAACCCTAAAAACCCTAAAAACTCTAAACCCTAAGCCCTAAACACTAAACCCTAAACCCTAAACCCTAAAACCCTAAACCCTAAACACTAAATCCTAAAACCTAAAACCTAAACCACTCCTAAAACCCAAAACCCTAAACCCGACATTCCCTAAACCCTAAACCCTAAACTAACCCTAAACCCTAAACCCTAAAAAGCTAAAAATCTAAACCTAAACTAAATAAACCTAAAAATAAAATAAATAAAAAACCTAGAACAAAATAAAATCAAAAAATAAAATAAAATAAAATTAAAACCAGCTAAACCTGAACCTAAACCTAAACCTAAAAAGGAAATAAAATAAAATATAAAAACTAAACTAAAATAAAATAAATAAAAATCATAACAAAACTAAAAAGTAAAAAAACCTAAATAAAAAAGTGAAACCTAAAATAAAAATAAAATAAAATAAAACTAAATAAAAATTTAAACCTAAAAATAGACCTAAAAAATAAAACATAAAAATAAATAAAAAATAAAACTTAAACCCTAAAATAAAAAAAAACTTAAACCTAAAATAAAAATAAAATAAACATAAACCTAAAAAAAATAAACTAAACTATAATAAATAAAACCTAAACCTAAACCTAAAATAAACTAAACCTAAACAAAATAAAATAAAATAAACCAAAAATAAACCCAACCCTAAACTAAAAGAATATAACCTAAAAATAAACCTAAAAAAAACCTAAAACCTAAACCTATATAATAAAATAAAAATAAAAATAAACTAAATAATAAAACTAAACCTAAAACTCAACCTAATAAATAAACTAAAATAAAAACCTAAACAAAAATAAATACACCTAAAATTAATAAACTAAACTAAAAAAAATAAAAATAAGCCTAAATAAAAATATAAAATAAAATAAACTAAAGTAAATAAAAAATAAACTAAATAAACCAAAACCTACTCGTTTAGTTAATTTTAAAAGAAATCCCTACCCCCAAACCTAAACCTACAAATATAAACCCTAAACCCTAAAACCTAAAATCCTAAATCCTAAACCCTAAACCCTAAACCCTAAACCCTAAAACCCTAAACCCTAAACCCTACCCTAACCCTACCCTAACTCTACCCCCCACACCTAAACCCCCTAAACCCTAAACCCACCCTAAACCCTAAACCCCAAATCTAAAACATAAACCTAAACTCAATAAAACCTAAAAATAAAATAAATACAAAAATTGAAACCTAAATAAAGAAAAAATATAAAATAAAATAAAAACCTAAACTAAAACTTAAACCTAAACATAAAATTAAAATAAAATAAATTGAAATAAAATTAATGAAAACTTGAACTAAACTAAAAAAATTAAAAAAAAACTTAGAATAAAAAGCCTAAATAAAATAAAAACTAAATGTAAAATAAATATAAAATAAAAACCTAAACCTAAAAAATTAAACCTTAAAATAAAACTTAAACCCTAAACTAAAAAAAAAACCTAAACCAAAAGTAAAAATAAAATAAACAAAATAAAATAAACCTTAACCTAAACTAAAATGAACAAAACTATTATAAATAAAACCTAAACATATACCTAAAATAAGCTAAACCTAAACTTAAACCTAAACTAAATAAAATAAAATAAACTAAAAATAAACCTGAACTAAAAAATAAAACCTAAAAAAAGCCTAAAATAAAAACCTATAACCTAAACCTAAAAAAATAAAAAATAAAAATTTAAAACTAACACTAAAAATAAAAAATAAAACCTAAACCTAAAGAATAAAATAAAAATAAAACTCAATTAAAAAATAAACCTAAACCTAAACCTAAACCTAATAAATAAACTAAAATAAAAAACCTAAACTAAAATAAATAAACCTAAAATAAATAAACTAAACTAAATAAAAATAGGAAATAAGCTTAAATAAAAATAAAATAATAAAATAAAAGAAAATAAAAAAATAAACTAAATAAACCTGAACCTATTAGTTTGCTTAATTTTAAATAAATAGAATAAACCATAAATCCTAAACCCTAAACCCTAAACCCTAAACCTTAAACCCTAACCCTAAACCATAAACCCTAAACCCTAAAAGCATAAACCCTAATCCCTAAACCCTAAACCCTAAACCTTGAACACTAAACCCAAAACCCTAAACCTAAACCTAAAGTAAGTAAGTAAATTAAAAAATAAACCTAAACCCTAAGAATGGTATCTCCTTCTTATGGTGGTAGGGATTATTTCTGGTTGGTACTACTGAGCTTTCCTTGCCCTCTAGTTTTGGTGGCTCTCTCTCCTCTTGTTGGTCTCCTGCTATGTTGGTTTTAGGATGGCCTGGTGATTGGTGGTTGCTTCATGGCTATGGTTTTTTCCAGCCTTTTACTTTCAATTTTGGCTATCTTGCATCATGTTTATTGGTTGAGCCTAGTTGTGGTCCTTGTTCCTTCCTGGGCTGAGTTACTCTCTATGGAGCTATTACTTGCATCTAGTTTTTGTTCCCCTTTTCTAGTTTTTTTTGAAACTTTTTTATGGTGTTTGCCTGTTGGCTGGATGGCCCATTGGCTTATCATTTCTTTCTATCCTGTATGTGGTTTTAACTATTCTTGGCTCTGTTTCTATTTCCACTGATTCTTGCTACTATGGTTAGCTAGGTGGCCTTGATGGCTAGTTGCTACTGTGTTGTTGGTTGGTGGATCTACAAAATTTTTGGTTCTTTACCTTTGGTCTTTGTATGTTTTGGTTGGCTTTGATGGTGGTTGTTTCTTGGTTGCTGTCCTGTCTGGTTGGCTGCTTTACTCTAGTGTGGTTCAATGTTTTGCTAGTTAGTTGCCTATTTAATTCTAATGGTAGATACTAGAACTTGGCTAGCTCTTGGTTGTTTGGTTTAATCGAGGTTAGTTGGCTATGATGGTTGGGATGTTTCACCTATTATATATTTGGCTAGTAGCACCATAGGTGATTATAACCCCTCTTCTGAAGTTTGGATGCTCATATATCCTATTGCCCCTAAAGATGAATGTGATTGAGCTTGAGCCTTATCTAGAATTTTTATCATTTTGTTCCTTTTGTGTACTTATCTTGTCTATATTTGTTGATGCTTATCTCTAATTTAAGTTTTTTGCAGGTTCGTTGCAAGTTTTGGAGTTGTATGTGGTTTGCGCATCTCTTAGAATATTTTGGGATATAGATGGCTTTGGTTGCCCTTCTTGGAATTTTGTGTTATTTCTTTTCTAGTTTTTGTCTTTTCTTTCTTTTGCGTTGGTTTTCTAGGAATGGGTAGGGGATTCATCTCTTTAGGTTAATTATAGCTCTTTGAGCAGTAGTTTAAAGAGTTATCCCCTTTAAGGGCCTTGTATCCCTTTCTTTTTGGCAATAAAATTCTCCCACTTCTGATTTTTTTTAAAAAAAACCCTAAGAATGGGTAGAACATTGATGACAAGAACATCATCGTCAATCAGGCTCAGTCTAGATCTAGCGGTGGAGGCGAAGTCAGAGGTGGCGGTTATTGCAGTGGTGGTGGGGGATCTGGAGGTGCTGGTGGATATGGGGGTGGTGGTCCAAGAAGTGGTTGTTATGGAGGCCGGAGAAGTGACAAAGGTTTCAACAGTTGTGGTGGCAGAGGGAGAGATTAGGGATATGGTGGTCGATCCCACTAGTCGAGAGGCCAGGGTGGTTTTGATGGGAACTGGAAAAACTGAAAAACAGCCGATCCGATCTACTGCTTAACGAACTATGTCTTTACAGTAGAGACGGCTCTAGTTATCTACATTTTTTGATTTGCTCTATGCGTGATCATTTTTTATCTATGTCGTCACTTATGTCTTAGAAAACTTGGTATGTTACTTGGTTGATGAATTCAAAAAGAAGAAATGTTGAATCTGAGTTTATTCTCTATTAAAAAAACCCTAAACCCTAAAGTAAAACCTGAACCCTAAACTTAATACCTAAACCATAAACACTAAACCCTAAAACCCATAAACCTTACACCCTAAACCCTAAAACCCTAAACCCTAAACCCTAAACCCTAAAACCTAAAACCTAAACCCTAAAACTTAAACATTAAACCCAAAAGAAAAAACTAAACCCTAAACCCTAAACTAACCTTAAACCATAAACCTTGAGATGCTAAAAACCTAAACCTAAACTAAATAAAACCTAAAAATAAAAAAATAAAAAAATCTAATATAAAATAAAATAAAATAAAAAGATAAACTAAAACCTAAACCTAAGCCTAAAAAGAAAATAAATTAAAAAAATATAAATAAGATAAAAATAAAAAAAAATCAAAATCAAAACTAAACTAGAAAATAAATAACCTAAGTAAAAATAAAATGAAACCCTAAACCTAAAACACAAACCAAAAAACTAAATAAAACCTAAAACCCAAAAAAAACTTAAACTATCTAAAAAACAGTAAAATAAATAAACAAAAACTAAACCTAAATAAAAAAACAAACCCAAACCCATAAAATAAAAATAAAATAAACCTAAACCTAAACTAAAATAAAATAAACTAAAATAAATAAAACCTATATGTAAACCTAAAATAAACTAGACCTAAACCTAAACCTAAACTAAATAAAATAAAATAAACTAAAAATAAACCAAAACCTAAACTAAAAAATAAAACCTAAAAATAAACCTAAAATAAAAACCTAGAACCTAAACCTAACAAAATAAAATAAAAACCTAAACCTAAACATAAAAATAAAAAATAAAACCTAAACCTAAAATATAAAATAAATATAAAACTAAACTAAAAAATAAACCTAAACCTAAAAAATAAATAAAAATAAAAAACCTAAATTGAAATAAATAAACTAAACTAAAAAATAATTAAAAATAAACCTAAATAAAAATAAAAAATAAAATAAACTAAAATAAATAAAAAATATACTAAATAAAACTAAACATACCATTTTACTTAATTTAAAAAAAATAAAAAATAAAAAATTAAAAACTTTGACCCTAAACCCTAAATCCTAAAACTAACCATAAACCCTAAACCAAAACCTAAACCTACTGCCTTAAACCATAAACCCTAAAACCCTAAATCCTAAACCCTAAAGCCTAAACCCTAAAACCCTAAACTCTAAACCCTAAACCTATGCCCTAAACCAACAACCCTAAACCCTTAACCCTAAACCCTAACCTGAAACCCTAAACCCTAAACCCCAAACACTAAACCTAAACCTAAAGTAACTAAATAAATTAAAAATTAAACCTAAACCATAAAACTTAATACAACTAAACCTAAACCTAAACCCTAAGAAAGGTATCACCTTCTGATGGAGGTTGGGATTATTTCTAGTTGGTAATCACTGAGCTTTTGCTCCTGGTTTTGGTGGCTCTCTCCCTTGTCTCTCCTGGTTGGTTTTAGGATGTCCCGGTGATTATGTGTTTTAGAGCTTGCTTGTTTGCCTTTTTTATGGCCTCTTTTTTTCCTTATGAGGGTTTATTGGCTGGCGGTTACTTGATTGCTGTGGTTTTTTCCAACCTTTTTCTTTCAGTTTTGGCTATCTTGCATCGTTATTATTGGTTGAGCCTGGCCATGGCCTTTATTCCTTCCTAGGCTGAGTTGCTCTCTCTAAAGCTGTTACCTGCCATCTAGTTTTTGTTCACTTTTTCTGGTGATTTTATTGAAGTTTTTTTGTGGTGTTTTCTTGTTGGTTGGATGGCCCATTGGCTTGTAATTTCTTTCTGTTATGGGATGAACTTGTATGTGGTTTTGATTGATCTTGGCTTTGTTGCTAATTCTACTTATTCCTGCTACTATAGTTGGTTGGGTGGCATTGATGGCTAGTTGCTGCTGTGTTGTTGGTTCGTGGATCTACAAATTTTTTGGTTCTTTACCTTTGGTCTTTGTTTATTTTAGGTGGCTTTAATGGTGGCTATTTCTAAGTTGTTGTCCTCTCTAGTTAGTTGCTTTGCTCTAGTTTGGCTAGATGTTTTGCTAGTTAGTTGCCTATTTAGTCCTAATGATAGATACTGGAACTTGGCTAGCTCTTGGTTGTTTGGTTTAATTGAGGTATGTTGGTTATGATGGTTGGGATGTTTCCCCTATTATCTTTTTAGCTGGTAGCACCATATGTGATTGAAACCCTTCTTTTAGAGTTTAGCTGCTCACATATCTTGTTGTCCCTTGAGATGAATGTGATTGAGCCTAAGCCTTATCTAAGATTTTTATCATCTTGTTCCTTTTGTGTACTTAGCTTGTCCTTATTTCTAGATGCTTATCTCTATCTCAAATTCTTTGCAAGTTTGTGGCAGGTTTTGGGGCTGTAGGCCGTTTGTTCATCTCTTAGAAGATTTTGGGATATAGATGGCTTTGGCTACCCTTCTTAGAATTTTGTGTTGTTTCTTTCTTAGTTTTTATCTTTTCTTTCTTTTGCTTCGGTATTCTAGTAATAGGTAGGGATTTATCTCTTTAGGCTAATTGTAGCTCTTTGAGCGGTAGTTTAAAGATTTATCCCCTTTAAGTTCCTTGTATCCCTTTCTTTTTGGCAATAAAATTCTCTGACTCTTGATTTCTTTTAGAAAAAAAACCCTAAGAATGAGCAGAACCTTGATGGCAGCAACATCACCGTCAACTACTCTCAATCTACATCTGGTGGAGGTGAAGGCAGAGGTAACGGTTATTACAGGGGTGGTGGGGGATCTGGAGGAGCTGGTGGATATGGAGGTGGTGGTCTAAGCATTGGTGGTAATGGAGGCGGGAGGAGCGACGAAAGTTATAGCTGTGGTGGTGGCGGAGGGAGAGATTGGGGATATGATGGTCGAATCGGCTACTTGAGAGGCTGGGGTGGTTTTGATGGGAATTGGAGAAACTGAAAAATAGTCGATCCAATCTGCTTCTTAAGGAATAGTGTCTTTATAGTAGAGCTTAAACCCTAAACCTAAACCCTAAACCCTAAATCCCAAACCCTAGACCCTAAACTAACCCTAAACCCTAAACCCTAAATCCTAAACCATAAATACTAAACCCTAAAAAGCTAAAAATCTAAACCTAAATTAAATAAAACCTAAAAATAAAATAAATTAAACAACTAATCTAAAATAAAATAAAAAAATAGAATAAAATAAAATAAAAACATAAACTAAAACCTAAACTTAAACCTAAAAAGAAAATAAAATAAAAAATAAAAACTAAAATAAATAAAATAAATAAAAACCTAAACTAAACTAAAATAAATAAATAACCTAAATAAAATATAAAATAAACCTAAAATAAACCTAAAATAAAATAAAATAAGAACTAAATAAAAACCTAAACCAAAAAAATAAACCTAAAAATAAATAAAAAATAAAACCTAAATCCTAAAGTAAAAAAAACTAAGCCTAAAATAAAAATAAAATATACCTAAACCTAAACTAAAATAAACTAAACTAAAAATAAATAAAACCTAAACCTGAACCTAA
The DNA here is from genome assembly GCA_021442155.1 of Cymbidium sinense. Taxonomy (NCBI): domain Eukaryota; kingdom Viridiplantae; phylum Streptophyta; class Magnoliopsida; order Asparagales; family Orchidaceae; genus Cymbidium; species Cymbidium sinense. Next base: position 111,894,478 of record CM038214.1, read on the forward strand.
TATAAAGTAAACCAAAACCTAAACATAAACTAAATAAAATAAAATAAACTAAAAATAAATGAAAACATAAACTAAAATATAAAACTTAAAAATAAACCTAAAATAAAAACATTAAAACTAATCATAAAAAAATAAAATAAAAACCTAAACCTAAATCAAAAAATTAAAATTAAAAAAAAAATTAATTAAAAAATAAACCTAAACTTAAACGTAAACCTAAAAATTAAACTAAAATAAAAAACTTAAACTGAAATATATAAACAAAATTAAATAAAAATAAAAATAAACCAAAATTAAAATAAAAAATAAATAAAAAAAATAAAAAATAAACTAAATGAACTTAATCCTACCAGTTTACTTAATTTAAAAAAATAAAAAAATAAAAAAATTAAACAAAAAACCCTAATCCTAAACACTAAACCTTAAACCCTAAAACTAACACTAAACCCTAAACCTACAACCCTAAACCCTAAAACCCTAAACCCTAAACCCTAAATCATAAACCCTAAACCCTACAACCTAAACCTTAAAACCCTAAACCCTAAACTCTGCTAAAAAAAACCTTAAACCATAAACCTTAAACACTAAACCCTAAACCCTAAACTTAAACATAAACCTTAAACCTAAACCCTAAACCATAAAAACCCTAAACCCTAAACAATAAACCCAAAACCCTAAACACTAAACCCTAAAATCCTAAACCATAAACTCAAACCTCTAAACCCTAAAATCCTAAACCATAAACTCGAAACTCTAAACCCTAAAAATTAAAGCTAAATAAAAAAATAAAATAAAATAAAATAAAAACCTAAATTTAAACTTGAACCTAAACCTAAACATAAACCTAAAAAAATAGAAAATAAAAACTAAACAAAAGTAAAATAAATAAAAACCTAAACCAAACAAAAAATAAAATAAACCTAAAAATAAAAAAATAAAAATAAAAATAAATACTAAACCTAAAATAAAAATAAAATAAACTTAAGATTAATTATAATAAAAAACTAAATAAAAACCTAAACCTAAAAAATAAACTCAAAAACAAATAAAAAATAACTCCTAAACCCTAAACTAAAAAAAAACTTATACCTAAAATAAAAATAAAATAAAATAAATAAAATAAAATAAACCTAAACCTAAACTAAAATAAACAAAACTAGAATAAATAAAAACTAAATCTAAACCTACAATAAACTAAACATAAACCTAAAACTAAACTAAATAAAATAAAATAAACTAAAAAAAAACCTAAGCTTAAGCATAAAAATAAACCTAAAATAAAAATCTAAACCTAAACTTAAAAAAATAAAATAAAAACCTAAACCTAAACCTAAAAATTAAAAATAAAACCTAAACCTAAAAAAGAAAATAAAAATAAAACTAAACTAAAAAATTAACTTAAACCTCAACCTAAACCTAAAAAATAAACTAAAATAAATAAATCTAATATAATTTAACTAAACTAATTAAAAATAAAAATAAACTTAGAGAGAAGTAAAAAATAAAATAAACTGAAATAAAAAAGAATTAACTAAATAAACTAATTAAACCTAAACCTACTGATTTACTTAATTTAAAAAAAACCCTAAACCCTAAACTAAAATATTAAACATACAAATAAACCAAAAATAACAACCTAAAACCTAAACCTAAAAAAAATAAAATAAAAGCCTAAACCTAAACCTAATAATAAAAAATAAAACCTAAGCCTGAGAAATAAATAAGTGTAAAGCTAAACTAAAAAATAAACATAAACCAAAACCAAAGCCTAAACCTAAACTAAAATAAATAAACTAAACTAAATAAAACTAAAATAATCCTAAATAAAATAAAAATAAAAATAAATTAAAATCAATAAAAATAAACTAAGTACATAATTTAATAAAAATGAAAAAATAAATAAATAAATAAACCCTAACCCTAACCCTTAAACACTAAAACTAACCCTAAACCCTAAACCTGCAACCTTAAACCCTAAACCCTAAACCATAAATCCCTCCAAACCACCCTAAACCCCAAACCCTAAACCCGATCCTAAACTTTAAAAACCCTTAAACCCTAAACCCTAAACCCTAAAATACAACCTTAAACTAAACCTTAAACTCTACCATAAACCCTAAACCCTAAACCCTACCTAAACCTAATTAAAAAAATAAATAAAATAAACCTAAAACCTAAACCTAAAATAAAATAAAATAAATAAACTAAACTAAAATAAAATAAATAAAACCTAAACTAAATATAAATAAACCAAATAAAACCTAAAATAAAATAAAACTAAACCTAAAATTAAATAAACTTAAGATAAAATAAAATTTAAATAAAACTAAAATAAACCTAAAATAAAACTTAAAAATAAATAAAATAACCATAAACAAACAAACCTAATCCTAAAATAAAATAAAATAAAATAAAATAAACCTAAATAAACTAATAAATAAAATAAACTAAAAATAAATAAAAACCTAAACTTAAAATAACTAAACTAAACCTAAACCTAAAAATAAAATCAAATAAACCTAAAACTAAAAAATAAACCTAAAATAAACCTAAAATAAAACTAAAACTTAAATCAAAAATAAAAATAAAACCTAAATAATATAACAAAAAAATAAAACCTAAACCTAACAAACAAAATAAAAATAAGACCAAAGTAAAAAATAAACCTAAACCTAAGCCTAAAAAAATATTAAAATTAAAAAACCTAAGCTAAAATAAATAAACTAAACTAAATAAAAATAAAAATAAATCTAAATATAATTAATAAATAAAATAAACTATAATAAATAATAATAAATTAATAAACCTAAACCTATCAGTTTAATTAATTTTTTTTAAAAAACCCTAAACTCTAAACTAAGAAATAAAACCTAAAAATAACCTAAAATAAAAATATAAAACCTAAACCTAAAAAAATAAAATAAAAACCTAAACCCAAACCTAAAAATAAAAAATAAAACTTAAACATAAAAAATAAAATTAAAATAAAATAAAACTAAATAAATAAACCTAAACCTAAAAAAACAAACTAAAATAAACTACCTAAACTGAAATAAAAAACTAAACTAAGTAAAAATAAAATGAAACCTAAATAAAAATTAAAAAAAATAATTAGAAAGTAAACTCAATAAACCTAAACCTACGAGTTTACTTAGTTGAGAAAAAACTAAAAAAAAACCCAACCCTAAACCATAAACCCTAAAACTAACCCTAAACCCTAAACTCTCCTAGAAAAAACCTTAAACCCTAAGCCCTAAAAACCTTAAACCCTAAAGACTAAATCCTAAATGTAAACCCTAAACGCTGAGCCCTAAATCCTAAACCCTAAACCCTAAATCCTAAAACCTAAACCTAAATAAAGTAATAAAATAAAATAAAATAAAAACCTAAACTGAAACCTAAAACTAAACATAAACCTAAACCTAAAAATAAAATAAAATAAAATAGAAAATAAAAACAAAACTAAAATAAAATAAATAAAAACCTAAATTAAACCAAAAAAATATAATAAAACTAAAAATAAAAAACCTAAATAAAATAAAAAGCTAAACTTGAAATAAAAATAAAAGAAACCCAAGATAAAATAAAATTAAAACCTAAACCTAAATAATAAACCTAAAAATAAAAAATAACACTTAAATCCTAAACTAAAAAAACCTAAATGTAAAACAAAATAAAAATTAAGCAAAATAAAATAAACCTAAACCTAAACATAAATAAATAAAACTAAAATAAATAAAACCTAAACCTAAATCTAAACTAAACAAAAAATAAAATAAACCTAAAAATAAAAAACCAAAATAAAAATAAAAACTAAACCTAAAATAAAAATGAAATAAACTTAAGATAAAATAAAATAAAAAACTAAATAAAAACCTAAACCTGAAAAATAAACTTAAAAATCAATAAAAAATAACACCTAAACCCTAAACTAAAAACAACTTATACCTAAAATGTAAATAAAATAAAATAAACAAAATAAAATAAACCTAAACCTAAACTAAAATAAACTAAACTAAAATAGATAAAACCTAAAGCTAAACCTAAAATAAACTAAACCTAAACTAAATAAAATCAAATAAACTAAAAATAAACCTAAGCATAAGCTAAAAAGTAAAACCTAAAAATAATCCTAAACTTAAACCGAAAAAAATAAAATAAAAACCTAAACCTAAACCTAATAATAAAAAATAAAACCTAAACCTAAAAAACAAAATAAAAATAAAACCAAAGTAAAAAATAAACCTGAACCTAAAACTAAACCTAAACCTAAAATAATACTAAAAAAACCTAAACTAAAATAAATAAACTAAACTAAATTAAAATTAAAAAACCTAAATATAATTAAAAAAATAAACTAATATAAAAAAAAGTACACTAAATAAACCTAAACCTATCAGTTTGATTAATTTTAAAAAAAACATTAACCTCTAAACTAAAAAATAAAACCTAAATATAACCTAAAATAAAAACATAAAACCTAAACCTAAAAAAATAAAATAAAAACCTAAACCCAAACCTAAAAATACAAAATAAAAACTTAAACCAAAAAAATAAAATAAAAATTAAACAAAACTAAAAAAATAAATCTGAACATAAAAAATAAACTGAAATAAAAAGCCTAAACTGAAATAAATAAACTAAACTAAATAAAAATGAAAATAAACCTAAATAAAAATAAAAAATAAAATAAATAAAAATAAATAACAAATAAACTAAATAAACCTAAACCTACCACTTTACTTAATTTAAAAAAAAACTAAAAAATAAAAAAAACCTAAAAATAAAATAAAATAGATAAAAACCTATACTAAACTAAAATATAAAATAAACCTAAAAATAGAAAGCCTAAATAAAATAAAAGACTAAACTTGAAATAAAAATAAAATTAACCAAAGATAAAATAAAATAAAAACCTAAACCTAAATAATAAACCTAAAAATTAAAAAATAACACCTAAAGCCTAAACTAAAAAAACCTAAATGTAAAAAAAAAAACAAAATAAACTAAACTTAAACCTAAACTAAAATAAACTAAACTAAAATAAGTAAAACCTAAACATACACCTAAACAAACTAAAGTAAAATAAACTAAAAATAAACATAAGTTCAAACTAATAAATAAAACTTAAAAATAAACCTAAAATAACAACCTAAAACCAAAACATTAAAAATAAAATAAAAATCTAAACCAAAACCTAATAATAAGAAATAAAACCTAAACGTAAAAAATAAAATAAAAATAAAACTAAACTAAAAAATAAACCTAACCCTTAACCTAAACCTAAAAATAAATAAAAAATAAAAAATCCTAAACTAATATAAACAAATCTAGTATAAATAAACTAAATAAAATAAAAATAAAATTAACTAAAACAAATAAAACATAAACTAAATAAACCTAAACCTACTAGTTTGCTTATTTTTTTTTTTAAAAATAACCCTAAACCTTAAAAGCCCTATAGCCTCAATCCTAAACTCTAAACCCTGAACTCTAAACCCTAAACACTAAACATACAACCTTAAACCTTAAACCCTAAACCATAAACCCTAAACACTTGGCCCTATACCCTAAACCCTAAACCCTAAAAAAACCCTAAACCTTAAACCCAAAACCCTAAAACCCTAAACCCTCAACCCAAAACCCTAAACATTAAACCCTAAATCCTAAACCCCTCTACAACCCTAAACCCTAAACCCAAAACCCTAATACTTACAACCCAAAATGCTAAACCCCAAATTGTACCCTAAACCCTAAACAGTAAACCATATACCATAAACCTTAATCCATAAACCCTAAAAAACCCTAAACCCTAAAACCCTAAACCCTAAACCCTAAACCTAAGCCCTAAACCCTAAACCCTAAACCCTAAACCTAAACTCTAAACCTTAAAACCCTAAACCCTAAACCCTAAACCCTAAACCATGAAATCCCTAAGCCCTAAAACCTAAAGGCTAAACCCTAAACCTAAAACCCTAACCCTAAACCCTAAACCCTAAACCTCAACTTAAAGTAACTTAATAATTTAAAAAAAAACCTAAACCCTAAAACCTAATAAACCTAAACATAAACCTAAACCTAAACCATAAGAATGGGTAGTGGAAGAGATGGCGAAGGTGATAGTTATCTCAGTGGTGGTGGGGGATTTGGAGACAGGGAGAGTGGTGGTCGAGCAAGAGTGGTTATGGAGGAGGAGGACCGAGGTTATAGCAGATGGTGGAGAGACGGATATGTTCATGGATCCCACTACTCAAGAGGTCAGGGTGGTTATAATGGGAACTGAAGAAATCAAAGAATGGCTAATCCGATCTACTGCTTATCGAACTAGAGAAAGTCGATAGTTACCAAGAGTTTTTGGTTTGCTCTACGCATGCTCATTTTTTTATCTATGTTGTCGTTTATGTCTCATAAAACTTAATGTGTTACTTGGTTGATGAAATCAAAAAGATGAAATGTTTAATATCAATTTGTTCTTTCTTAAAAAAACCCTAAACCCTAATCTATAACCTTAACCCTAAACCTAAAACCTAAATCCAAGACCTTAAACCCTAAAAACCCTAAACCCTAAACTAACCCTAAACCCTAAAAATCTAAAATTCTCAACCTAAACTAAATAAAACCTAAAAATAAAATAAATAAAAAATAAAATAAAATAAAATCTAAACTAAAACCTAAACCTATACGTACAAAGAAAATAAAATAAAAAAATAAAAACTAAAATGAAATAAAATAAATAAAAACCTAAACTAAACTAAAAAATCAAAAAACTTAAATAAAATAAATACTACCTAAAATAAAAATAAAATAAACCTAAAGTAAAATAAAATAAAAACTAAATAAAAAACTAAACCAACAAAAAATAAACCTAAAAATAAATAAAAATAAAACTAAAACCCTAAACTCAAAAAAAGCATAAATTTAAAATAAAATAAGCCTAAACCTAAACTAAAATTAACTAAATTAAAATAAATAAAACCTAAACCTAAACCTAAAATAAATTAAGCCTAAACTTTACCTAAGTAAAAAATAATAAACTAAAAATAAAACTAAACTTAAACTAAAAAAGTAATCCTAAAATAAACTTAAAATGAAAACTTAAAACTTAAACCTAACAAAATAATATAAAAATCTAAGCACAAACCTAAAAATAAAAAAATAAAACCTAAACCTAAAAAATAAAATAAAAATAAAAATAAATTAAATATTAAACATAAACCTAAACCTAACCTAACAAATAAAATAAATGAAAAATCTAAACTAAAATAAATAATCCTAAAATAAATAAATAAACTAAATAAAGGCAAAAATCAACCTAAATAAAAATAAATAATAAATAAAACTAAAATAAATAAAAAAATAATCTAAATAAATTAAATAAACCTAAACCTACTAGTTTACATAATTCAAAAAAATTTAAAATAAATAAATAAAAACCCTAAACCCTAAAAACCATAAACCTTAAATCCTAAACCCTAAACCCTAAACTCGAAACCCCAAACCCTAAACTCTAAACCGTAAACTCTAAACCCTAAAACCTATACCCTAAACCCTAAACCCTAAACCCTAAAACCCCAAACCGCAAACCCTAAACCCTAAAACCACAAACCCCAAACCCCAAACCATAATCCCTAAAGATAATCCTAAACTAACCCTAAACCCTAAGATAATCCTAAACTAAACCTAAACCTTAGGATAACCCAAACCCTAAACCCTAAATCCTAAAAAACCTAAATCCTAAAGCCTAAACACTAAACCTTAAACCCTAAATCCTAAACCATAAACCTTATCCCTAAACCCAAAACCCTAAACCCGAAACCCTAAACCCTAAACCATAAAGACTAAACCCTAACCCGAAACCCTGAACCTAAAGTAACTAATTAAATAAAGAAATAAACTTAAACCCTAAAACCTAATAAATCAAAACCTAAACCTAAACCAAAGCCCTAATAATGGGCAGAACCTTGATGGCAGGAACATCAGCATCAACTAAGCTCAGTCCAGATCTGGGGTGGAGGTGAAGGCAAAGGAGGAGGTTATCAAAGTGGTGGTGGGGCATCTGGAGGTGCTGATGGATATAGAGGTGGTGGTCAGAGTAGTGGTGGTTATGGATGGGAGGAGCACGAGCAACCTATGGTGGCGTGAGGGATGATCGAGGATACGATGGCAAATCCCACTGATCGAGAGGTGGGGGTGGTTCTAATGGGAACTAGAGAAATTGAAGAATGGATGATCCAATCTGCTGCTTATGGAACTATGCCTTTACATTGGAGATAGTTCTAATTATTTAGGGTTTTTGATTTGCTCTATGTGTGCTCATTTTTGATGTATGTTATCACTTGTGTTAGAGAAAACATGGTGCGCTACTTGGTTGGTGAAATTGAAAAGAATAAATATTGAATAAGAATTTGTTTTCTAATAAAAAAACTTTAAATGCTAAACCCTAAACCTAAAATCTAAACACTAAACCCTAAACCATAAAAACCATAAACCTTAAACCCTAAAAACTAAAACCCTAAACCATAAACCCTAAATCGTAAACCCTAAACCCTAAACCCAAAAACACTAAACCCTAAACCCTAAACCCTAAACCCTAAAACTTACAACCCTAAACCCCAAAACCTAAACCCTAAACCCTAAACTACAAAAATCTTAAACTCTAAATTCTAAACCTAAACCTTCAACCCTAAACCATAAACCACCCTAAACCCTAAACCAACTAAACTAAACCTAAACTAAACCCTAAAATCTAAACCTAAACTAAACTAAATCTAAACCCTAATCCCAACCTAAACATAATCCTAAACTTAACCTAAACTCAAACCCTAAACTTAAATCTAAACCTAAACTAAACCTAAACTTAATGCCTAATTATAAACCCTAAACTTAAAGTTAACCTAAACCTAAACCTAAACCCTAAACCAAAATCCTAAATCTAAACCTAAACCTAAACCTAAACCTAAACCAAAACCTAAACTCAACCTAAACCCTAAAACCTAAATTAAAATCCTAAACTAAACTTAAACCTTAAACCTAAACCTAAACAAAACTACACTAATTTAAACCTAAACCTAAACTTAAACTCTAAACTAAAATTTAAACAAACTTAAATATAAACCTAAATTTAAACTTAACTAAACCTAAATTTAAACTTAAACCTTAAATCAAATTTAAACTTAAACTTAAACTAAACTTAAATAAATCCAGTCCTAAATCTAAACCTAAAACCTAAACCTAAACCTAAACCCTAAACCCTAAACTTAAATCCCTAAACCCTAAACCTAAACCTTAAACTAACTTAAACCCTAAACCTTAAGCCCTAAACTAAATAACCTAAACTTAAAACTAAACCTAAATCCTAAACCTAAGCTAAACTTAAACTTAAATCTAAATTTAAACTTAAACTTAAACCTAAACTTAAACTAAACCTAAACTTAAACTAAACTTAAACTAAACTAAATAAACTTAAACCTAAACTTAAACCTAAACCATAAACATAAACCCTAAACCTACACCATAAACATAATCCCTAAACCCTAAACCTAAACTTGAAACCTAAACCTAAACCTAAACCTAAACCCTAAACCCTAATCCTAAACCCTAAACCTAAACCTAAAACTAAACCTAAACTAAACTAAACCTAAACCCTAAATTGAATCCCAAAAATCCAAAAAATTACTACTCGAGCCTCATCCTCATGCTCTGGTGATTTTCCTTTCCACCCTCCCATTTTTGACTTTTTGGCTACTGTTTGCTAGCTAGTTTATGGAATTCTCACTAGATTCTATCTTGAATCGTTGATCGCTGGTCAATTTTGTGTCTTCATTAGAGTGACAGTGTGGCTTGGTGTCTTCCCCAAAGATTCCTTGGGGAAAATCGATGGATCCTATGGATCCTGCTAGGGCATCAACTAACTTAGCTTTGACTACTTTGAAATCATTCAAAGACATTCTCACTAGTAAGGATGGCTATTCAAGTGAGTCCCTGGAACTTATTTTGACTTCCTTTTGAGGCATGCCTGTGATTATATGCTCTGATCTGATTGTGAAAAAGCTTGCAAATCCATTTGAATTTACTTTGTTTGGAAAGTTTACTCTTCTTAGGCTTAATCTTAAAAATATTCTCTCTTTCTTTCATAGTCAGAAGCTTTTTGGTGCTTTTACAATTGGTTTAATTAATCCCCACCACATTTTGATTCAGTTGACAAACAATTTGGATTTCTCTCATGTTTTCACACATCATTCTTTTTTTATTTTCAATTGCCAAATAAGGTCGCTGAAATTGACTCCTCTATTTGATATTAAGGAAGAATCCCCAATCATTCTAGTTTGGATTTCTCTCCCAATATGCAAATTCATTTCGTTAACCATCAATTCCTTCTTATTGTGGGTGCATGATTTGTTCATCCATTGCAAATTGATTAGGCAACAGCTATGAAATCTCATCCTTCAATGGCTAGAATCTTTATTGAATTGGACATTACCAAGAAACATCCCGAAGAAATCTAGTTGGGATCTAAAAATTATGGTTATATGCAAAGAATTGAATTTGAAAATTTTGCCGTCTTTTGTTCTCACTGTAAAATCCATGGGCTCAATAATTTTGTATGTTTCTTTATTCATTCCCACCTAAAAAAGAAAATCCTTAAGGAAACATCTATTCCTAACCCTAGGCTAATCACTATTAAATATCAAAAAGCTGCTTAAAAAAAATGAATTTTGAATGTTCCAAATAAGGGTGTTTTACCTCTTACTTCTTCTATGTAATTGAATGCTTCTAATGAATAATAATAGTTTTTCTAAACTTTTGGATGACAATTCTATTTTCTCTAATTCAATCCCTGCATCCTTGTCGGCTTTGATTGAGAATATAAATGAGGATATTAATGTTATGTGTCATTCAAATTCAATGGAGAATATGGCTTTAATATCTCATGATAATCGGGTTGAAAAAACTGATTCTATTTTCTAGATTTAGGATGATTTAGATTCTCATAAAGATTTCGCTATCTAATAACTTGAGTCATGAAGAGGAAGGGCTTGGTGTTCACACTTGCCTCTTAATAAATTTATCTCTGCTCCCTCTCTTGCTATTCCTGATGCTCATTTGGCTTTAATAATTTCTAATGTCTTGGAAGAAGGAGAACTCATTTCTAATAAAGAGATTTCTCTTAAATCTATGACTGATGTTGCTAAATCCTTCTCAGATGACGGCTATATGTGAAAAGAAAATGGTTTCTAAACTTATCATGCTAAAAAATGAAAAAATGTTAAAAATTTCCCTCCCAAATTACCAAAAAACACTAGATCGACTACAACCTCCCTCTCCTCTCTTAATTAACCTTTTCTTAACCCTTTTTTATTTTTTATGTTTAATTTTATTGCTTGGAATGTTAGAGGGATCAGTGCCCTCTCAATTCATAATCGTATTAGAAATCTTTGTTGTATACATAATATTTCTATACTTATCATTTTGGAGCCTCTTAATCATGATAAAAAAATTAATGATGTTGCTAGAATGATCCATTTCAATAAAATTTTCTCTAATGTCAGTAATAGGATTTGATGTTTTTGGAATAACTTTATAGAGGTTTTTATTCTTGATGATTTTCAACAAGTTCTCAACGCTCAAATCTCTTATGGTGATAATTGTGTTTTACGCTTAGATCTGATAGAAATCTTCTTTGGGATAATTTGAGGAATTTTGCTACCTCTGTCAATAAACCTTGGTTTATTGGTGGTGATTTCAGCACTATTTTATTCACTTTTGAATCAAGTGGTGGTTGCTCTCCTAATATTGATTCCATGGAAGAATTTTCTATTATGATCCTTGATTGTAATTTGATTGATATTGGTTTTAAAGGTTCTAATTATACTTGGCAAAACTCTAAACTTTGACAAAGGTTGGATCAGATTCATTTTAATACTCATTGGATTACTCAATGGCATATTACTTCTATCGATCATTTAAGAAAAACCTGGTCAGATCATGCTCCTTTTTTTGTTTCTATTAAAGATAATTCTAATAGATTAAAAAATTTCTCTCCTTTTAGATTTCAAAACATGTGGTTTTAGCATATTAATTTTTTTAATGTCGTGGCTAACAATTGGAAAGCTCATTTACATCCCGATAATTCAATTATGGGTATGAATAGACTATGGTTTAAGCTTAAAAGACTTAAGAAAAATTTGGGTTGGTGGAACAAGCATTGTTTGAAAAACCTTATTGCTAATATCAAAGATATGGAAAAAATGGTTTGTGATCTTGAGGTCTCTATTATGTTTGATCCTTCTAAGATTAAAGACTTGACTGAGGTGAAAGATAAACTTGTTAATTTTCAAAATATGGAAGAGACCTATTGGAGTCAAAAAGCTACTAGTAAACAGATTGCAGATGGTGACGGGAATACTAGATATTTGCATGCTTTAGTTAATAAAAAGAGAGATTTAAATAATATTCAAAAAATTAAAGATGATAATGGAGAATGGATTATGGAGAATAATGATATTAAGGATTCGATTATTAATTACTTTAGAAATATGCTTAATAAGAGTTGCTCTTATGAAGCTATTTCTAAATTGCACTTGATTCCTTCTATTATTACCAATGATGACAATGATTTGCTTACTATTATTGCTAATGAAGATGAAGTTTTTAAAGTTCTTAATAGCATGAACATAGATTATGTTGCCGGTTCAGAGGGTTTCACTACTCAAAATTTTCAAAATTGTTGGTTTATTATTAAAAATGATTTGATTGAGCTTATGGATAATTTTTTTAATGGTAACTCTTTTCCTAGATATTTTTCTAGCACTTCTATTATCCTCATACCTAAGAAAAATAATCCAGACTATTGGAGTCATTTTAGACCTATTAGTCTTTGCACTTTCTTCAGTAAGATGATTTCCAAAATTCTTGCCATCAGGCTTAGTACTTTACTTCATAAGATTATCTATCTCAACCAAACTAGTTTTCTTAGAGGTAGATATATTTTTGATAACATATTACTTGCCCAGGAATTAATTCATGACTAGAGGTGGAACCATTATTTTCAAATTAGATTTTACCAAAGCTTTTGATAATATCTCTTATTTGGGATTTCTGATAAATTTACTTTTCTTATTAAAAATTGTATTAATAATGTCAAGTTTTCCATTTGCTTAATGGGGAAGCTTTGGGCTTCTTTCCTTCTTCCCATGGCTTAAGATAAGGGGATCTTTTATCTCTTGCTTTATTTATTATTACTATTGAGTACTTATCTAAGAGCATCAATGAGTTATTTTAAACAATCCTAGTATGTACTACAAAACTCTTGGTGGTCATCCTACTTCTCACTTAAGCTTTGCATATGATTTCATTATTTTTTGCAACGCTTATGTTCAACATATCAAGAACCTCAAGATTTTTTAAAATAAATTTGGTAGAGAAAGTGGTCTTTCTATCAATGATAATAAAAGCTATTTTATTATTTCTTCAAGTATCTTCAATAATAAAATCAATCAAATATGGTATATCACCTATATTAAACATTAACACTTACCTCTTAAGTGCTTGGGTGCTCCTCTTACTAAAGGTCCAAAATGATCCCATCTTTTTTATGAGTTAATTCAAAAAATTTTAAATTAAATTTATATTTAGGAATTCCATTTACTTTCCTTTGGTGGTAGGCTCATTATTCTTAAAGCACTCTCAATTTATGCCTCTTTATTTGATTCAAACTATTATTCCCACTCTTATCAGAATTTATCGCTTGCTTAATAAATTTTTTTGGGGATCTGATAATTCTATTAAAAGAATGCATTGGACATCCTGGCATAAATGTTGTGGTTTTTTGGGTGAAGTGGTCTTGGTTGCAAACCTATTTGTTATGCTATGACTATCTTCTCTTATATGCTCTAGTGGAATTTTAGAAAGAAAGATAGCCTTTGGGCTAATTTTGTGATGGAAAAATATTTTCAAGGTAAACACCCTCTTATCTATGCTTATAAAGTTGGTGACTCTCCAGTTTGGAAAAGGTTTTGCTCCATTAAATAGGTTGTTGAATCATTAATATCTTAGGGCATTCATTCGGGTTCTTTTTTTTGGCAAGATAATTGGATTTGCAATGGCTCTATTGAATCCCTTTTACCTACACACTCTACTGCTACTATGAAAGTTAACTCTTTTTTGGCTAAATAACAATTGGAATGAAAAAAAACAAGAGAACTACATTCCTATTTCTATTATTGATAAGTTTTGCAACATCAATATCTTTTCTAATAAACCTGATCAAATTCTTTTTAAGCTCTCTTACAATAGTCATTTAGTTCTTAAAGTGGTTTGAAATTTTATTAGAAATAAAAAAAAACACCTCTAATGTTTTCATTAAACTTTGGAATAATATCATTCCCATTTCTTATTCTATTTTAGCTTGGAGGATTTTGAATAACTTCATTCCTGTAGATTCCTTGCTCTGGCTTAAAGGGTTTTATTTACCTTCCAAGTGCTATTATTGCTTTCATATTGAAAATGTTAATCATGTTTTTGTCAATGGTGCTATTACTTCCAAACTTTGGATATGATATGATGATTTATTTAACACTAACTATTTTCATGGCTATCTTTCATTATATCAACTTCTTGAAGTTTGTTTCCATAAAATTATGAAAGGCCATATCAAAGTTTCATTTGCAATTACCATTATTTGGTCCATTTGGATGGATAGAAATGATGCTAAATATCGAGGCATCCCTATGAACAATAAAACGATCCTTGCTAGAACTAAAGAAAAAAGTCATGCTTTGTTTAATGTAAATTTAAATAGTAATCTTCATTTTAGAGGTTATAAATTTGTGGCTAAAAAATTGGATATCACTTTGCATGATGAACCTTCCTACAAGAGTATTAGGATTATACATTGGATTAAGCCTAAAGAAAATTTTATTAAGATCAATACTGATGGTTCCATTTCCCCAAACAAATATGGTTGTGGTGGAAATCTTAGGGATTCTAAAGGTACTGTCATTTTTCCTTTTGCCTACCCCTTCAAAGCTTGTTCTATTTTTTATGCTAAGCTCGTGGTTGTTAAAAAAGCTATTGATATTTGTTTAAGCAAAGACTTGTTTAATATTTGGATTCAAGTTGATGCTCTTCTTATAATTGATATGCTAAATACTAATAAAATGGGAAATGATGACTTATTTTATCTTCTTAATCACACTAAAAAGCTTCTTTCTCAAGTTTTCTACAAACTTTCTCACATTCTTTGTGAAGGTAATGCTTGTGCTAATTTCCTAGATAATTTGGGAGCTGAATTAAATAAGCTCACTTTATTTGATAACCATAGCTCACCTAAGCATCCAGATAATCGGTTAATCTAGATATTGACCGCCTTACCTTAGATTTTAACTTTCCAATTTTGTTGATTATGTTATGGTTTTATTTAGTCTAATTTTTGGTTATTTTTTTATGCTTCCCTCACCAAGAAGTGGTTTTTGCTATTTTTCTTTAGATTCCTGGTCAATCTCACTTTATATGAAAGCTACCTTGTTGGTTTTAGTTTATTTCTAAACTTAAACCTCCTTCTTCTTTACCCCATTGTATACTTGACCGACCCTTATTTCGATCGCAGTGGTGTTGTTTTTAATTGGTTTTTTTATCCTCTAAGAATGGTGGTTTTCTTTTTGTGGCTCATGCTATGCTTATTTTGTCACACATCTAGTGATATTTTGGGGGTCTCCTATTGGGTTGTGGCAGTGCTTGATTTTGGCCTACCCCTTATACAAATTGATGTTGGGTTTGCCTCTGGTTTTGGCTAGAAGTTACTTTATTTGAACTAGATTTTTGGTTGCTATGGTTGGTTCTACTGGATGGTCCCATTTGCTTCTTCCATCTGCCTAACTATTTTGGGTGGTCATTTTTTCAGTGATATTATTGGTCTCTTCTGGTTTGGCTTAATTTTGGGCTTTTTGTCAATTCTTGTTCTCCTTTTTTGGTTTCGCTTGGGGGATTCTGCTGGTTGGTTTTTCCCTTTGCCTTGTGGATTGGAGGTAGCTTTTTTGTAGTTGTTGCCTTCCTATTTTTACCTTTGTGGTGACTGTATGCTTTATAGGGTTTGGAAAGGGCTTTGTTTGCTCTGACCTTGTTCCTTTCCTCGTTGATTTGTTGCTTGTGGTTGGGTGGTTCTCCTTGGCTTTTCTACCTTGGTTTTTTGTCTAGTTGAGTGACTACCAATTTTGTTTCTTGGTTTTTTTGGGAGATCTCTAGGTGGGTTGTGGCTATGCCAGCTGTTGTTCTTTCCCTCTATTTTGGGTTATGTTTTGGGTTAACCTCTTGTTTTGGTTCGCTACTCTCTTTACTGAATTAGAACTTCTGCTACTGTGGTTGGTTGTTGGGTGGAAGCTATTGGTCTCTTCAGGATTTGCTTAGCTTTTATTTTTTTCAATTCTTTTTGGTAGTTTTTTTGGTTTGGGTTGGTGTTTTTTTTTATTGTCTATTTTCTTTATTGATTAGTATGAGGATAGCTGCTTTGTGGTTTTTTTTCTTCTAGATCAAGGTTTCTGTTTACTGGAGGAGATGGTTGTGGGTATTTTTTGTCTATGCCTACTAGTTTGCTGGCAGCTGCTCCTTTGACTGAATTGGTCTAGTGTTTGCTGAGCGCTAGTTGTGGGTCCCCTCTATCTTGGTGTCTTGGGATTGGATGTTGTCTTGCCTTTGATGCTTATACCCTAGCTTGGTGTCTTAGGATATAGGTTGGCTATTGTTATTAACTCCCTCTAGTTTATTTTGCTCTCCATATTTCCAGACATTTTCCCCTTGGTCGGTGGTGCTAGATTTGTTATTTTTCTTGCTGCCTTCATGGTGGTTTTGATGGTAATTTTTGTATTCCCTCTTAGTCTCCCTATGGCTTTCCTTTCTTTTGGTGCTGCTTATCTTCTACTATTTTTCTATTTGGGTGGAGGTTTAGCCCTTAGATTTGGATTGCTAGTGCTCTGGATATTTTCAAGGGTTGTTGCTATGCCTTTGGGACTATTTTTTGGGTTGTGTTGTTACCCCTATTCATGTTAACTGGTTCTTTTTGTGTTTCTCTTTCTTTTGGTGGTGGCTTTGGTGGAGTTACCGCTTTTTTTATCACCTAACTCAGTAACTTCTAGGATGCTGGCTTTATGTGATTGTTCTATTGTGGGTTTTGGTTGGTGGGTTGGCTACTGGCTGGTTGTTTTCTATTTTTGTTTGGTACAGGACCTGGATCACTATGGACTATTTTGCCTTGGATGGTTTGCTTATATCAGCAATGCTGGCTATGATGGCCTTGATGTTTCCTCATATCTTTTCTCTGGTTGGTAGCATTACATATGACTGGAACCCTTCTCTGGAAGTTTAGATGCTCATATATATTGTTGCCATTTAAGATGATCTTAACTAACCCTGAGCCTTATCTTTCTCAGCTCTCTCTAAATTATTTACATTATCCTTTTCCCTTGAGCTATGATTATTGCCTTTATCATATTTTGAGGAATTCTTTTGCAGGTTGGAACTTTATAGATGGAGTGAGCCTTCATGAGTCAACTCAAGTGTTGTTGTTATGGATCTTGCTTATCTTGATTTCTCAAAGGGATCAAGAGCTGCTGTTGATTAGTCCTTTTCTTGCTTTCATGAGCTATATTAGCCTTATTCTATAGCTTTTTCTCATATCCTGTTTAGATATTCTAATTATTTTTATTTTTCTTTTTATTTTTCTTTTCCTTTTCTATTATGATGGGTTTAGCTCTTTAGATTTTTATAGCTCTGAGAGTAGTAGAACTTTGAGCATTACCCCTATTAAGGATATTGTACCTTCTCCTTTTATGGTAATAAAATTTTAACTTTTCCCAAAAAAAATCCTAAACCCTAAACTAACAATAAACCCTAAACCCAAAATCATAAACCCTAAACCCTAATAACTTAAAAACCTAAACCTAAACTTAATAAAACCTAAAAAATAAAAATATAAAACCTATACCTAAACAAGGTAAAATAATAAAATAAAATAAAATAAAAACCTAAACTAAAACCTAAACCTAAATCTAAACCTAAAAATAAAATAAAATAAAAATAAAAACTAAATTAAAATAAAATAAATAAAAACCTAAACTAAACTAAAAAGGAAAATAAACTTCAAAATAAAAAAATAATAATAAAATAAAAACTAACCCTAAAATACAAAAAATAAAAACTAAATAAAAACCAAAACTTAAAAAATAAACCTAAAATTAAAACTTAAAAATAAATAAATAATAAAATCTAAACCCTTAACTAAAAACCAAACTTAAACATAAAAAATAAACAAAATAAAATAAACCTAAACTAAAATAAAATAAGCTAAAATAAAAAAAATCTGAACATAAACCTAAAATAAACTAAACCTAAACCTAAACCTAAATAAAATAAAATAAAATAAACTAATAATAAACTTAAACCTAAACTAACAAATAAAACCTAAATATTAACCTAAAATAAAAACATAAAACCCAAACCTAAAAAACTAAAATAAAAATTTAAACCTAAACCAAAAAATAAAAGATAGAACTTAAACCTAAAAAATAAAATAAAAATAAAAATAAACTAAAAAATAAACCTAAACCTGAACCTAAACCAAAAAAATAAACTAAAATAAAAAGCCTAAAATAAAATAAATAAACTAAACTAAATAAAAATAAAAATAAAAATAAAAATAAACTAAAATAAATAAACAAATAATCTAAATAAACTAAATGAACCTAAACCTACTAGTTTACTTAATTTAAATAATAAATTAAATAATTAATTAAATAAAAAAAACCTAAACCCTAAACCCTAAACCTAAAAAACACTAAACCTTAAACCCTAAACCTTGAACACTACAACCCTAAACCCTAAACCATAAACCCTAAATGCTAAACCCTAAACCCTAATCCCTAAACAACCCTAAACCCTAAAACCCTAAACCATAATCCCTAAACCCTAAACCTTAACCCTAAATCATACATCGTAAATCCTAAACCCTTGCCCTAAACCCTAAAACCCTAAACCTTAAACCTTAAACTAAACCTAAACCCTAAGATAACCTTAAACCATATATCCTAAACCCGAAAAACCATAAACCCTAAAGCTTAAACAATAAACCCTAAACCCTACACCCTAAAACCTAACCATAAACCCCAAATCCTAAAACCCTAAAACCCAAAACCATAAACCCTAACTAATAAACCTAAACCTAAAAATTATAAATAAAACTTAAACTTAAAAAATAAAATAAAAATAATACTAACCTAAAAATAAACCTAAACCTTAAAAATAAAATAAAAATCCTAAACTAAAATAAATAAACTAAATTAAATAAAAATAAAAATGAACCTAAATAAAAATTAAAAATAAAGAAACTAAAATAAATATAAAATAAACTAAATAAACTAAGTAATCCTAAAGTAATTGATTTACATAATTTTAAAAATATTAAAAAAAGAAATAAATAAATAAAACCCTAAAAACCCTAAACCCTAAATCTTAAATCCTAAACCATAAACCCTAAACCCTAACTAACCCTACCCAATCAGAACCTAAACCATAAAACCTAAACCTTAAATTAAACCCTAAACCAAACCTAAACCTAACTAAAACCTAAATCCAAAACCCTAAACCTAAAACCCTAAACCTAAACTAACCAACTAACCTGTTAACCCAAATCCTAAACCCTTAAAACCCTAAACCTAAACCCTAAACCTAAATCTAAACCCTAAACTCAAACTCTAAATAAACTTAAACTTAAACCCTAAACTAACCTAAATCTAAACCAACCCAAAACCTAAACTAAATCTTAACCCAAATTAATTTAAATCCCTAAACCTAAATTTAATCAAATCAAACCTAAACTTAATCTAATCTAAACTCCTAACCTAAACTAAACTTAAACCTAAAACCTTAAACTAATTAAAAAACCCAAACCCTAAACCTTAAACCAAAACCCTAAACCTAAACCCTAAACCATAAACCCTAAAATCTAAACCTAAACCTTAACTTATACCTAAACCCTAAACCTAAACCTAAACCTAAAACCTAAACCTAAATTGTAAACATAAAGCTAAAGCTAAACTAAACCTATATGCTAAACTAAACTAAACTTAGACATTAAATCGAATCCCAAAAACTCAAAAAAATTACTGCCTAAGTCATCATCCTCGTGCTCTGGAAATTTCCTTTTCCCCCTCTCATTTTAGGATTTATGGCCACTACTTGCCGACTGGTTTTCATGATTCTCACTAGATTCCTTCCTGTATTGATGATCGCTGGTAGATTTCATGTCTTCTTAGAGTGACACCACAACTTGGCATCTTCCCTGATGATTCCTTGGGGAAAACTGAAGGATCCTACGAATCCTGCTAGGGCATCAACTAGCTTGGCTTCGACTGCTTCAAAATCATTCATGGACATCCTCACTAGTAAGGATGGCTATTCAGGTGAGTCCCTGGAACTTGTTTTGACATCCTTTTGAGGCATGCCTATAGTTATATGGTCTGATCTGATTGTAAAAAATCTTGAAAATCCATTTGAGTTTACTTTGGTTGGAAAGTTTACTCTTCATAGGCCTAATCTAGAAAATATTCGCTCTTTCTTTCATAGTCAGAAACTTTTCAATGCTTTTATGATTAGTTTAATTGATTCCTGCAACATTTTGATTCAGTTGACAAATGATTTGGATTACCCTCATGTTTTCTCTTATCATTCTTATTTTGTTTTCAATTTCCAAATGAGGTTACTGAAATGGACTCCTCTATTTGATATTAAGGAAGAATTTCCAATCATTCCAATTTGGATTTCTCTCCCTAATATGCAAACTCATTTCATTAACCATCAATTCCATTTTTACTGTGGGTGCTTCACTTGGTCGGCAGTTGCAAATTGATCAGGAAATGGCTATGAAATCTCATCCTCTAGTGGCTAGAATCCTTGATGAATTGGACATTTCCAAGAAACACCCTAAAGAAATCTGGTTGATAACTAAAAATTATGGTTATATGCAAAGAATTGAATTTTAAAATTTCCCTATCTTTTGTTCTCACTATAAAATCCTCGAGCACGATAATTCTGAATGTTTCATTCTTCATCCTTACCTAAAAAATAAAATCTCTATTAAGGAAACTTATATTCCTAACCCCATCAAAAAGCTGCATCGGAAAAAAAGGAATTTTTGAATGTTCCTAATAAGGATGTTTTACCTCTTACTTCTTTTGTGTAATTGAAGGCTTCTAATGTGAACAATAATAGTTTTTCTAAGCTTTTGGATGATGATTCTATTTCCTCCAATTTAATGCATGCATCCTTGCTAGCTTTGATTGATGAAAATGATGCTTTTATTGAGAATATAAATGAGGTTATTAATGTTATACATCATTCAAATTCAATGGAGAATATGGCTTTAATACCTCTTGATAATCAGATTGAAAAAAATTGATTCTATTTTCCAGATTCAGGATGATTTAAATTCTCATACAGATTTAGATGTGTAATAATTTGGGTCATGAAGAGGAAGGGCTTGATGTTCACACTTGCCTCTTACTAAATCTATTTATGCTCCCTCTCTTGCTATTCATGATGCTCATTTCGCTTTAATAAATTCTGATGTCTTGGAAGAAGGATAACTCATTTCTAATCAGGAGATTTCTCCTAAATCTAAGACTAATATTGCAAAATCTTTCTCGGATGATGATTATATGAGAGGAGAGGGAGGTTTTAGCCGATCTAGTGTTTCTTGGCAATTTGGGAAGAAAATTTTTAACATTTTTTATCTTTTTAGCATGATAAGTTTGAAAACCATTTTAAGATAGAGGGAGGGTCTATTTAGAGAAATTTTGAACATTTTTTTATCTTTTTAGCATGATAAATTTGGAAACCATTTTCTTTTCTCATATAATCGGATGATGGTTATATGAGAAAAGAAAATGGTTTCCAAACTTATCATGCTAAAAAAGACAAAAAAATGTTAAAAATTTCCCCAAATTGCCAAGAAACACCCCAAGACCTCTCTTCTTCTTTTCTTAACCCTTTTTTATTTCTTTAGGTTTATTAATTGTTTGGATTCTTAGAGGGATCAGTACCCTCCCTATTTATAATCATATTAGAAATCTTTATCGTATACATAATATTTCTTTACTTATTATTCTAGAGCCTCTTATTCATGCTAACAAAATCAACCATATTGCTAGAATGATATGTTTAAATAAACTTTTCTCTAATGACAGTAATAAGATTTGGTGTTACTAGAATAACTTTATAGAGTTTTCTATTCTTCATGATTTTCAACAAGTTATCAATGCTAAAATCTCTTATTGTGATTAATCTATTTTGGGCTTAGATCTTTGGGATAATTTAAGGAATTTTTCTACCTCTATCAATAAACCTTGGTTTCTTGGTGGTAATTTCAACATAATTTTATTCATTTCTAAATGAAGTGTTGGTTACTCTCCAAATATTCATTCCATGGAAGAATATTCTTATATAATCATTGATTGTAATTTGATTGATATTGGTTTTAAAGGTACTAATTATACTTGACAAAACTCTAGAATTTCATAAAGGTTGGATCAGATTCTTTTTAATACTCATTGGATTACTCAATGGCATATTACTTCTGTCGATCATTTAAGCAAAACCTTGCTTGATCATGCTCCTTTTTTGGTTTCTATTAAAGATTATTCTAACAGATTAAAAATTTTTCTCCTTTTATATTTCAAAACATGTGGATTCAGCATATTGATTTTTTTAATGTTGTGGCTAACAATTGGAAAGCTCCTTTACATCCTGATAATTCAATTATGGGGATGAATAGACTTTTTTTTAAGCTTAAAAGACTTAAGCAAAATCTGGGTTGGTGCAACAAGCATTATTTTAAAAAAAAATTTATTAATATCAAAGATATGAAAAAATGGTTTGTGATCTTGAGGTCTCTATTATTCTTGATCCTTCTAAGATTAAGGACTTGACTGAGGTGAAAGATAAACATGTTAGTTTTCAAAATATGGAATATTCTTATTAGCATCAAAAAGCTACTAGTAAACATATTGCAGATGGTGACAAGAATACTAAGTATTTCCATGCTTTAGTTAATAAAAAAGAGCTTTAAATAATATTCAAAAAAATTAAAGATGATAATGGACAATGGATTATGGAGAAAAATGATATTAAGGATTTGATTATTAATTACTTTAGAAATATGCTCAATAAAAGTTGCTCTTACGAAGCTATTTCTAAATCACACTTGATTCCTTCGATTATTACCAATGATGACAATGATTTGCTTACTATTATGCCTAATGAAGATGAAAATTTTAAAGTTCTTAATAGCATGAACATAGATTATGCTGCTGGTCCGGAGGCTTTCACTACTTAATTTTTTCAAAATTATTGTTTTATTATTAAAATTGATTTGATTGAGGCTAAGGTTGATTTTTTTAATGGTAATCCTTTCCTAGATATTTTTCTAGCACTTCTATTATTCTCATACATAAGAAAGATAATCTAGACTATTGGAGTGATTTTAGACCTATTATTCTTTGCACCGTCTTCAATAAGCTGACTTCCAAAATTCTTTCCAATAGGCTTAGTCCTTTACTTCATAAAATTATCTCTCTCAACCAAATTGGTTTTGTTAGGGGTAGATCTATTTCTGTAAACATTCTACATGCCCAGAAATTAATTCATGACTTAGATACTAAGCCTAGAGGTGGAAACATTCTTTTCAGATTAGAAATCACCAAACCTTTTGATAATATTCTCATGGGATTTCCTTTTCCATATTCTATATTTATTTGGGTTTTCTGATAAATTTACTTTTCTTATTAAAAATTGTATTTATAATGCTTTTCTTTTTTTAATGGGAAGCTTTGGGCTTCTTTCCTTCTTCCCTTGGCTTAAGACAAGGGATCCTTTATCTCTTGCTTTATTTATTATGTTATATTGAGTACAGGAGCATCAATGAGTTATTTTTAAACAATCCTAGTATGTACTATAGAACTCTTGGTGGTCATCCCTCACTTAAGCTTTGCAGATGATTTCATTATTTTTTGCAATGCTTCTATTCAACATATCAAGAACCTGAAGATTTTTTCAAATAAATTTGGTAGAGAGAGTGGTCTTTCTATTAATGATAACAAAAGCTATTTTATTATTTCTTCAAGTATCTTTAATAATAAAATAAATCAAATCCGGCATATCACTAATTTTAAACATCAACGCTTACCTCTTAAGTACTTGGGTGCTACACTATTTAAAGGTCCAAAATGATCCCATCTTTTTGATGAGTTAATTCAAAAAAATTTAAATAAAATTTCTATTTGAGAATTTCATTTTACTTTCCTTTGGAGGCAGGCTTACTATTCTTAAAAGCACTCTCAATTCTATGCCTCTTTATTTGATTCAAACTATTATTCCTACTAATTCCACTATTATCAGAATTGATCGCTTGCTTAATAAATTTTTTTGGGATCCAATAATTCTATTAAAAGAATGCATTGGACATCCTGTCATAAATGTTGTGGTCCTTTTGGTGAAGGTGCTTTTGGTTGCAAACCTATTCATGAAGCTATGATTGCCTTGTGTTATATGCTCTGGTGGAATTTTAGAAAGAATGATAGCCTTTGGGCTACTTTTATGATGGAAAAATATTTTCAAGGTAAACACCCTCTTATCTATGGTTATAAAGTTGGTGACTCTCCTATTGGGAAAAGGCTTTGCTCCATGAAATGGGTTGTTGAATCCTTAATATCTTGGGGTATTCATTATGGTTCTTCTTTCTTTTGGCAAGACAATTGGATTTGCAATGGCTCTATTGAATCTCTTTTACCTACACAGTATACTGATGGTATCAAAGTTAACTCCTTTTAGCTTAATAACAATTGGAATGAAAACAAACTAGAGAACTACATTCCTATTTCTATTATTGACAAGTTTTGCAACATCGCTATCTTTTCTAATAAACCTGATCAAACTCTTTTTAAGCTATCTTACAATGGTGATTTTGTCCTTAAAGAGGTTTGGAATTTTATTACAAATAAACAAAACACCACTATTATTTTCATTAAACTTTGGAAAAATATCATTCTCATTTCTTATTCTATTTTAGCTTGGAGGATTTTGAATAACTTCATTCTTGTAGTTTCCTTGCTCTAGCTTAAAGGGTTTTATTTACCTTCCAACTATTACTGTTGTTGGGTCAAACCAAGTCAAACCTAATATAGCCAAAATCTATCATATGCCAAATTGATTGAAACCATTGATCTAAGTTCATTCATGACCAATATTTGAACTTGGCCAAGTCAACATTTGAGCCTAACCTAGCCCAATTGGCCACTTGACCCAAGTTGACCCAACTTGACCTAAAAAGTCAAAATGTGTCAAAACTTGATCTAAGCCAAATTGATTGAAACCAATGGATCAAGTTCATTTCAGATCACTTGTTGAACTTGACCAAAGCCTCAATTGGCCAACTAGACCTAACCTACCCCATTTGATCTTGAACCAAACTTGACCTAAAGGGTCATGTTGAGCCAAATTCAAACTTAAAAAAAAATTATTGGAAATTAAGATACCAATCCACTTCATATGACTAACCAAACCTAAACCTACCCATGACCTAACTCAAATAGGTCAAATGGAAATTGTTAATCATGTTTTTGCCAATTTTGCTATTACTTCAAAACTTTGGATATAGTATGATGATTTATTTAACACTAACTATTTTCAAGGCTCTCTTTCATTATATCATCTTCTTGAAGTTTGTTTCCATGAAACTGGAAAGGTCATATCAAAGTTTTAATTGTGATTACCCTTATTTGGTTCATTTGGATGGATAGAAATGATGCTAAATATTGAGGCATCTCTATGAACCATAAAAGGATCCTTACTAGAACTAAAGAAAAAATTCATGCTTTGTTTAATGCAAATTTAATTAGTAATCTTCATTTTAGAGGTTATAAATTTGTGGCTTAAAAATTGGGTATCACTTTGCATGATGACCATTCTTACAAGAGTATTAGGATTATACATTGGATTAAGCCTAAGATAAATTTTATTAAGACCAATACTGATGGTTTTGTTTCCCTAAACAAATATGGTTGTGGTGGAATTGTTAGGGATTCTAAAGGTACTGTCATTTGTGCTTTTGACTACCCCCTCTAAGCTTGTTCTGTATTTATGCTGAGCTCATGGCTGTTAATAAACCTATTTATATTAGTTTAAGCAAAGGCCTCTTTAATAGTTGGATTGAAGTTGATGCTCTTCTTTTACTTGATATGCTCAATACTAATAAAATGGGGAATGCTAACTTATTTTATCTTCTTAATCACACTAAAAAGCTTATTTCTTAAGTTTGCTACAAAATTTCTCACATTCTTGATGATGGTAATGCTTGTGTAGATTTCCTGGCTAATTTGGTAGCTGAATTAAATGAGCTCACATTATTTGATAACCATAGCTTACCTAAGCATCTGCATGGACTGGTCAATATGGATAACACTAGAATGCCTTACCTCAAATTTTTAACTTTCAGCTATTTTGTTGATCATATTGCTATGGTGGTTTTATTCAGTCTAATTTTTGAATGTTTTTTATGCTTCCTTTATCAAGAAGTAAGTTTTGGTATTTTTCTTTAGGGTCTTAGTCAATCTCACTTTATATGAAAGTTGCCATGTTGGTTTTAGTTTATTTCTAAACTTAAACCCCTTCCTTTTTACCCCATTGTATACTTAACTAACCCTTATCCAGGTCATAGTGGTAATATTTTTAAATGGTCTTCCTATCCTCTAAAATTGGTGGTTTTCTTTCTGTGGCTCTTGCTATGCTTCTTTTGTCACACAGTTAGTGATGTTTTGAGGGTCTCCTGTTGGGTTGTGGCTATGCTTGATTTTGACCTACCCCTTATACTAATTGATGTTGGGTTTTCCTTTGGTTTTGGCTGGCTATTACCTTATTTGAATTAGATTTTCAGCTGCAATGGTAAATTCTGCAAGATGCTGCTATTTACTTTTTCCATCTGCTTAACTATTTTTGGGTGGTTATTTTTTCATGGCTACTGTTGGTCTCTTCTGGTTTGGCATAGTTTTTGGCTTTATGGTGGTTGTTGTTCTCCTTTATTTGTTTCGCTTGGGGGCTTTTTCAAGTTGATTTTTCCCTCTGCCTTATGGATTGGAGGTAGCTTTTTTGTGGTTGTTTCCTTCATGTTTTCTCATTTTTGGTGATTGTCTGCTCTATAGGGTTTGGAAGAAGCTTTGTTTGTCTCTGGCTTTGTTCCTTTCCTCGATGATTGCAACTTGTGGTTGGGTGATTCCCCTTGGCCTTTTCTACCTTGGTTTTTTTTTCTAGCTGAGTGACTACCAATGTTATTTCTTGGTTTTCTTGGAGATCTACAGGAGGGTTGTGGCTATGCCTATTATTGTTCTTTCCCTCTATTTTTGTCTCTGTATTGGGCTAACATCTTATTTTTGTTGCTCCCTATCTTGGTGGAACTTGTTGTGGTTGGTTTGGGTGGAAACTATTGGTCTCTCCAGGATTTGCTTAGCTTTTGTTTTTTTCAATTCTTTTGGGTTGTTTTCTTGGTTTAGGTTGGTGTTTTATTTTTGTTGGTTGTTTTCTTTATTGATTGGTATGAGGACAGCTGCTTTGTGGTTTTTTTTTTCTTTTAGATCTAGGTTTCTATTTAATGGAGGAGATGGTTGTGGCTATTTTTTATTTATGCCCACTGTTTGCTCGTAGTTGCTCCTTTGATTGGAATGGTTTGTTGTTTGCTATGGGCTAGTTGTGGCTCTCTCTAGCTTGATGTCTTGGGATTGGATGATGTCTTGCCTTGGATACTTGTGCCCTGGCTTGGTGTCTTGGGATTTAGGTTGGCTATTGGTATTGACTACCTCTAGTTTGTTATGTTCTCCTTGCTTCCTGATATTTGCCTCTTGGTCGGTGGTGCTGGATTTGATATTTTTCTTGCTACCTTGGTGGTTGTTTTGATGGTAATTTATGGATGCCCTCTTGGTCTCCCTATGGATTTCCTCTCTTTAGTATTGCTTATCTTATACTATTTTGCTATTTGGGTGGACATTTTACCCTTGGATTAGGATTGCTAGTGCTCTGGAGATAGTCGTGGGTTGTTGTTATTCTTTTGGCACTAATTTGTTGGGTTATGTTGTTACCCCTATTCATGTTGACTACTCCTATTTTGTGTTTCTCTTCCTTTTGGTGGTGGCTTTGGTGTAGATACTGCTTGGTTTTCTTAGCTCAGCCACTGATCCTACTGTAACTTTTGGGTTACTAGCTTTATGTGATTGGTCTGTTGTGGGTTTTGGTTGGTGGGTTGGCTACTGGCTGGTTGTTTTCTCTGTTTGTTTGGTGCAGGACTTGGATCACTATGGATTGTTTTGCATTGGATGGTTTGCTTATATCAGGTATGCTGGCTATGATTACCTTGATGTTTCTTCATATTTTATCTCTAGTTGGTAGCATTACATATGATTGTAACCCTTCTTAGGAAGTTTGGATGCTCATATGTATTGTTGCCACTTAAGATGATCTTAACTGAGCTCGAGCCTTCTCTTTCTCAGCCCTCTCTAAATTGTTTACTTTATCCTATTCCCTTGACCTATGATTATTGCCTTTGTAGTGTTTTCCAGAATTCTTTTGCAAGTTGGAACTTTACAGATGGAATGAGCTTTACTCATTAAACTCAAGTGCTATTGGTGTGGATCTTGCTTATCTTGCTTTCTCAAAGGGTTCAAGAGCTGCTACTGACTAGCCCTTTTACGGCTTTCATGAGCTATATTAGTCTTATTCTATGTCTTTTTCTCATATGCTTTTTGTCTATTGTATTTGTTTTAGTTTTTTTTTCTTTTTCTTTTCCATTGTACTTAGATGGGGGTTTAGTTCTTTAGGTTTGTTGTAGCTCTGAGAGTAGTAGAACTTCGAGCTTCACCCCAGTTAAGGATATTGCACCTTTTCCTTTTATGGTACTAAAATTCTAACTTTTTAAAACTAAACCCTAAACCTAAACAAACCCTAAACCATAAACCTAAACTCCAAACCTAAACCACAAACCCTAAACTAAACACTAAAAACTAAAACTAAACAAAACCTAAAACCAAAACCTAAACTTAATAAAACCTAAAATAAAATAAATAAATAAAAACTAAACCTAAACAAAATAAAATAAAATAAAATAAAAAACCTAAACCTAAACCTAAAATAAATAAAATAAAAAAATATAAAAACTAAAATAAAATAAATAAAAACCTAAAAACTAAAGACTAAAAGAAATAAACTTAAAATAAAAAATAAATAAACTAAATAAAATAAAATAAAAAAATAAAATAAAAAAAATAAAAAATTAAACCAAAATAAAACAAAAATAAACTAAAATAAAAATCTAAAATAAAAAAATAAAACTAAAACTAAAAAAAACTTAAGAAATAAAAAAATAAACAAGATAAAATAAACTAAACTAAAAATAAACTAAAATAAAATAAAATAAACCTAAACTAAAATAAACTAAACCTAAACTAAGCAAACTGATAAAAGAAAGGCTTAAAATAAAAAATAAAATAAAACTAAACTAAGAAAATGAAACTGAGTAGATATAAAGATAAAAGGCCTAAACCT